>CM043017.1:37870283-38470283 GCA_023690525.1 Holotrichia oblita | reverse complement strand
GCTGATACCATATATTAAGCAAGCATCTCGATAAAATCATTTCTCCGAAATAAAACTAGCTTAACAAGATATGCTAGATGTTTACTGCTGAAATCGAACGTCTAAATTTAGACGAACCCATAGGAAAATCAGGTATGTAATCATAGTCAAGTGATTGGCAACAAGTTGTTAGTGGCTACTACGTGGACGACATTTAAGTTAATTATAAAATCAATAACGCCGTATCTACCAGCCTACGTGAACATGAAGTGGTATATACATATAAGATATAAACTGTGATTAGGTATTACACATATTCTATAAATATGTCGTTTTTCCTTGAAAAGCGTAAGCATTCACCAAGTGTTATTAAGGAAAATGGAGCAAGCTGACGAAGTTAAACATAATGAAAACGGGTTTCTAATATATCACACCTTTATAAAGTACATCTGAGGTAAATATTTTATTCTCGTTTTTATATAGACGAAAACACTACATAGAGTAACGATCGATAGAAATATGTTACTAAAATACGCACTATATATTTTTTACCAAGCGAAGTAATCCGTGTGTGAAAGGTAAAATAAGATCAGCTGCAGTGTTGAAGATAGTTTGCTAGTTTAACTGGCAAGCGGGTTTGTGGTACGTGCTATGTGTACTGTGTTGCTCCGTATTTTTCGTGATTTTCTTGTGGATATATTCGCTAAACATGCAGGTACATACTGCACATTTGTGTTGATAACAGTTCATTCTACGATAAGGGATGTCCGTCATTATACTTTTAAATTGCCAGCTTACTCACAAACTAAAGTTCACTGCAATTTCGATGTTGTAGCAGTGCGAGGCTGAACAAATACCAACATGCAAAAGTTGATACACCTACACAAAATAACTAGTGTAAGCATATATAGTAACATGTGGGCAAAAATGTATTAGTTCTGAATTGGGCTTGGGCTGTTGATAGAGTTCTGGTTTGAAAAGGAATAGCTTACTGCCAATAAAGATCTGTACGTAACCATTAGTGTATGTGGTTAACCATACATTAAGAACTGCAACAAAGAACTGACCTTGCAAACGCGGCATAAGCTCATAACTAAAGAGTAACTAAACATTCACTCAAAGATTTTACTCCAGCTTTTCACTGCGTTTTAATATAATGTTTGCTAGAACTTAACGGATCTATACTAAACTCTTCTACTTTGTTGGGAAATGGTTATTTTTAAAGCTACATAATTATGACATAATTCTACAAACAAGTACGAAACTCCGCACACTGTTGGCACTTTAATCTATTTACACCTTGTTCGTACTGAACAGATTTCTACAAGGAAATTAGAATACTATTTACCGGACTATAAAGAATTATATTCAACTATTCCTTTAAGTTATGTTTATCTAAACATAAATTAGATCTTCACAATAATTCTATATTTAAATAGTATCGTAATCCTAGGCATATGGCAAAAATAGTGCATAGGTAGGACAGGATTATGTTTTCTAGAAAACGTATATTAAATTCTGTGCATATTGACTTGTGTTTGTGTTAGCTATGTGCTAATTTTCCTGCAATCTATCCTACATAAACTCGTATTGATATTCTCTTCGCAGGTGTAAACGCTTATTATACTACGTATAAGTACCATTTACACGTTCTCGCGACTAGAACACTTAATCCTGCCACTTATCACATCGTAAAATTTTCTGCATTATTGAGTTGCATATGTATAAGCCACCATTACAGAAGCGATACCGAATACAATTAGAAAGTTTGTAAACAGCGTACCAACACGATACTACCTATGTTCACTTAGGTAGTTGGCACCTTAAATTGCTGTAGATTAACTTTGTAGTTTCACGCAAATATCTAAGCAACCATTGTGTAAGAAAATGATGATACAACAACTGTTATTACACACGTATGTACATTCAAGAAATTTCGCAGTTTTTCTAGTAAAAAATAAGATGAAATTACAATTACCAATACCTTACACTTTGGTGGAGGCGCCGGGAAAAGTTATCGTTAAGCTATTTATAGTTATAATTATAAAAATAGTATTTACTAACGATTTGTTTTGTATGGAAAATACGTATTAAGTGTTCTTAAAGTTAGTATACAAAATTTATTAACATTTTTTTTGTACTTAATGCAATTCATTGTTATGGATTACAATGATATAATATTTATAGATCCATTTTTTCCAACCCTATATATACAGCAAACAGGTTATTGGGGAATCCAGCAATTAATAAAATTCCTTCTATTTTGAGTTATATAATATATTGGCTAAAAAATATATAACTCAAAATAGAATATATAAAATATAATATAAAATATATATGTATGTATATATGTTCCCACATATTCATACATTATTTATCGAATATTCATACAACTCCGATATTCGGAAAGGCAAACTGCAAACTCTGAACGTTGAATGACCGAGATAGTAAAACGCTCTCTCGGTGAAATTGGCTGAATGGGTGTAACGATTTCTGAAAGTACAGGATACCTGAGGGATTTTGGTATATTTTATGTATCCTTCGAGTTCATGATAAAATCGGTAGCATGCTCATATGTGTCAAAATATATTTTCTCCGTAACCAGAGTTTAGATAAATATTGGAAAAGGAATATGTCACTTGTAATACTATTTATGACGAAGTTGTATTTCAGAAACGTTTAATTTTTACTATAAATATTACGTTTGATTTTATTATTTATACAACAAAATTTAGACATAATTTAGAAACTACGATGAAAATATAAAGTGATTTTAATATACTTTTCTATTCTTTTCCCTTTTTAGAGGAAGCTGATACAACACATGTATTTGTATATTGAAATAAAGCTTTCTTGAAAACTAGAATGGCAAAAATTATGTCTTGTATACTGTGTTAACGTGATGTATAGGTCTGCAAAACTACACTGATGAATAATTTTATTTCGTTATCTTCACGAACTGACACTTTAATCGTTTGACTCCATAATAGAAGTCCAGCAGATAAATTCTTTGTAAGTTAATAATTAATACAATAACAGACACACATACTCTTTAACAGAGCAAACAAGAGTGTAGACTGGGGCACCTATACAATCAGTTTTACAGTGTGCAACACGGCCATCAGGGTACGTCTTTGATATCATTTTGTCGAAGACGGCCTCCATACAGGGATAATGATTTGTACTTGTTTGGGAAGAAGCGCCGGCGTCGGATGCGAAATATCAGCGAATCAGTCTCGGCCGAATGCGCACATTCTGACCTCATTTAACAATTGTAGTCAATGAAGTTACTTGAGATTCATAGACTCAAGGGGGGTTAACTTGGACATTTTCAGAAGGTATAACTCGTTGAACATATAAAGTAATGATTGTATTCATTATTACTTTGTGTATACAAACTTTGCTGTATACAAACATGGTAACACGAAGTGCTCAAAATTTAGTTAGTAACGACAGCAACGCTGATAGTTTCTATGAATAAGCTGCTTCTGGATATACCCCTTCTACATCTTTTAGTAGAGATACAGGCATTTAAAGCAGAATGCAGATTAAAGCTAATGGAAAAACAGGAACAATGTCCAAAGCGCCTAAAAGTATTTATATACAGACGCAAACAAATATATTTATAGAGTGTGGTCAATTAGGATGCGCGGGCTTTGGGAATTTTTTGGGTTAGAGCAGAAATATATGCTGTAACAAAGATGGTCCTATTCGAGAAGGATGTAGAAAGAATTTTCATGATGACAGAAGCATGCCAGTTCTCGCTGACTTGACTCTTATACCTAGAATACCTCTGTGTGATACAGTCAAACTTGTATGATCAGCACCAGCTTGTTGGATAACTTTATAAATAATCCCATTGCGCCGCATAGATTTAACATTTCAAAGATTAGTAAAACGCAGTATATCTACATATATCCATATTGATAGGACCCGTAAAAACAATACATTAAAAGAGTATTCAAACCTCCTGTAAAAACAACTATGAGTGAAAGATCTACACCGGGATGAATAATTTAAAAGCGCCTATAAAATACCAGTCCACGAACACAAAAGTTTTCCAATGTCTTATCATTGGTATGTAAGAGCTTGGTAATGGCCACAATATTCTATTGAAGGAACAGCGGGGCATCCTTAACAGCTTCAGTTACCACAGTAGGAAGATAATAGGGGCAGTGGATATTCAAACACAGAAAAAATATTAGTAGGGATGATGAACGCATTTGTTCGCCTTATGGAAAGCAGATCTGCATGTTCTGTCACAGTCCATTTCCTGTTAGCATATCCAGAACTTGCAGCCGCAGCCAAAAAGTGTTAGCTTGTGCCGACGTGGTTGATATATCGAGTTATAATAATCTTCTCCTAGAATAGGTTTTACTCGAAAGTGTGTCTCTTGAAAAGGCACAAAACGTCGAAGTTTCAGTTTTTTTCTTTTGTCTTTCTGCCTTATGTTATTCTTCTCGCCAATTCTACTGACATGTGCCGTACAATGATTCCAGCATCATATACAACCTTTCTGTAACAGTAGCATTATTTCCGTAAAGGTAGTTCCTAATCAATTATTGATGCCCTTAAATATCATTCAAAAATTAAAAGAAAAATATAAAAAGAAACATAGTGCCCAGTCGGAGAGCTATTCGTTTTAAACAAATATATTTCCTAAGCGTATTTGGTCTGTGAAAATATAAATAACACAAGGTTATAACATATTCTATTCAATTAGATTTACCTTAGTTCGCGTATCGCCCTTGAACTTAGTTTACATTATCTGAAATACATATACGTATGTACACAAAGGCGGAACAAAATATGATACTATTAAATAAATCTGTTATTGTTCTATATTAAAACATCAAAGCACCATTGTGGCCTACATTTTCCACACAACGAGCAAATATTTCAGCAGGTATTCTATTTCGAAATGTCCAGTAGGCACGCGAATACATACAGCATAACAAATATTTCAGAAGAACGGTAATTAAGGAAATCGATCTGCTAATAGTACGGTGTTGAATTTCATTATCGATCGTACCATCCTGGTATCGCCTCAAACACGAAGTTATGCGACGTTCCATTTGCATGCCCTTTCAGGAGTGAATTTATTTCAGCGTGGTGTATTTCCAGTATCGCTAAGCGCTATTGTCTGTATTTATCTCTTCGCAACAATTGTTCAAATTGCTGTTGCTTTCGCTTTTGCGCAGATGTTATTGTGCAAATATCGTATAATACCGAGTTGCGAGTTTTGTGTCATGAAAGACCGTGGATTATTAATAAATATTACCAGTGTTTGGTAATAATAGCTCACCGGTACGTATCCATTTTATTGAATAACACTTTCTAAATCCTAGACCATTCTTGGTATAATTTTGTCTTTTGAAAAAAATTTTAGTTACTATAGTAATGCAATATTAAATTATACATATCACCTATACAAATAAAACGTAATTGCTCCTAATTAGTAATCTATCATGTTTTTCAATAAAGTTTAAAAACCGGGAACTAAAAGTACACAGAAACAGTGCGGTAAAATTTACATGTACTATATACATTTTTATGATCCCCTTGCTTCTTAAAATAAACTTTAATTCAATTCGGGAATAAGGTTATTTGAATATTCACGTATGTTAGTGGATTATAATGAAATTACGCCAGATTTTAATTGGGCTGTCAAGATCGAATATAGTTTAGTATAACTTCAAATGGATACGTTGTTCATGAATAACTGTAGAAATTTTCTGATTACATACTAAATAAAAGTAATGTTTACTGTCAAATCAAATTACTACATACAAATAGCAAGTACTAATTAGATTCGTGACAGGTCGTTTGGATGTATTGGAATGAACAAAAGGCGACCACAGTAGGCAATATCATAAATTCTATAAGACATAAGAAACCAAAGAAAATGAAGCAGTGCATTAAGAAATTCATTACTATAATATGAAAAAAAGAGTAAAATATGATCCTAGTTAGGTAATTAGGACTTGATACAGGACGATTTTTTAAGTTGTTTGTTGAGTTCGAACGTAACTGTAGTTTCTAAGCTTCGCAACTGTAATAGGTGGCTTTTATCTACCCGCGAGATGCTCATCGTGGGATATTATATGGATTGTGGATGAGTTCCAATCATCGCGACTATTCCAGCATTCGTCTCCAGAACATGTCTCGCAAATGTTGAAAGTACGAGATATTTATGTAGATGAGCGTTACTCACGAACTACTAACGAGAATGCCCAGTACTTTGTTTTAGAGGACCTTCAGTCTCTTTATCTGTAATTTCGCGGCGTAGGACCAGGTCAAGGTTCTGTACGTCAAAATCTGGCGGAGAAACACCGCGTAGAATAACATCTAAAGACTGAAGGAGCTTTTACAATGTATCAGGAGGGCCAGAGTTCAGCAACCCCTTAGAACTTACATAGTTACTATACTATATACTATACTTAGACATAATCGTCGTAAAGTATTGGTGAAACGTTAACGTCGTAACTAATATCAACAATAAATATTGCATTTTTGGGTTTCGGGGAAACCTTCGTCCCTCTACCGTGATATGCGAAGGAAGAAGATTTCGCTTTCTAGAGAAACACACAACAAAGCACTTATCGGCATTTATTGACAGCCGCGGCTTTCATGTTTATTCACATGATTAGTCGCCTGGTCGCAGCCTCCTGCAAACCAGATCGTCTTTTATGGTAATGTACTCAGTGGTATAAAATAGCCAAGTTTGTGTTAGGAAGGGCAGGTATATGGTTCGTATACAATATGAACAGCTCTGGGCCAATAAGCGACACCTGAGGGACGCCAGTATCGCTTCTCGCCACAGTAGCTTGTTTTGTACAGCGACTACGATAGTAAAATAATTCCACACCCACTCCATCTATATGGCAACTACCACCACCGATCGTCAATACGACAGGTCGGTATCAGCAGATGCCGATCTAGTTTGGCCATTTTATCTTATTGACAACTGGTGCTACTACTGATTGATCTCGCCCGATACAGGGAGTGAGTTTAGAATTAGTTTACTATCGCAGTCGTTGTACAATACAAATGAGTCGCGAGAATCAATAAGATAGATCTTGCATTTGGAGAGGTGCCGATGAGCTTAGTTTAATCCATAACTACGAAATCTGTCTCTAATACTTGATCTATCTTTATTGCTTTTGCTTAGTAGGATAATTCCTGCATATGTGTAAAGTCAATATTTTATAAATTAGTATCTACATATATTTATATTTTACCAATACCGTTATCCGATATTAATAACTTTGATACGCGAGCATACAATGGATGGTTACGCAACCCATTTCTGAATACAAAATATATTGTTCTACAGAACTGATCCCACACACCCCTTGATCTCCTCCTACCGAGATCTTCGTTTTTCTCTAAGGCTGGACTCACAGTTTCTAAGCCTTCCTATCTCTGCGGAGTGGCTTTCGGTGTAGCCATAGGAGTTACTGTCTGCTTTTCAGCGTGTGTCGTGTTTTTCGGAGCCCTCATTGGCAACATCAAATATCCGGGTCCAGAATCCGCCTGGTTACGACGCGGGGTGGCGATTTTCCTGGGTCCAGTTCCCATAAATGCCAAACCAACGGGTTCTCCGATCGAGCAACCCTTCCTAACGTGTTTCTGGCCAGCGCTATCGAATATTCCCTCAAAGTTGAAGTTTTGAGGTCTCTATAAAGCATTTGTCATAAACCCGAGCCTGCTGACAATAACACGTAGCACCATATTCTGTAAAACATTTAGCCTCTTAAGCTTCATTTTCATAGAGGGTAGTGGGAATTGTAGTGTAAGAGTAGTGGAGTGCCGAAGGTAGTTCTCATGTATTTAAACGAGAGCATTTACATAAACAGTGCGACAGTAACGGTAGTGGAGAAGTAGTGCCAAAGTTCGCAAACTCCAAACATTCCAACTACACTACCGATACTTATACCGTTGTGTCTGCGCAGAACAATCTACCGATAACAGCTGTTTTGTTGTGTTTACATTTGACTATACATTCATTACCAACTATCGTCGTTACGCATGCGCAACAAAGCAGGCGCATCGCCACTACTTTTCTTATGTAAATGCATTTCCGCACTACAATACACCTTCCACTACTCTTACACTACAATTGCCACTACCCTCTATGTAAATGAAACTTTAACCTGCGACGATGTCCTCCTCCTTAAAAGTGATGCATACATATATCAACAGTTCTATACTCGATATTGGTGAAGACCATCTATTCGCATATAGTCGAACTAGCGCAATGGCAGAATATTTGTGTATTCGATTCTTATATTATAAAGTACGATTACTAATTTTGTACCTACTTGAAAAACATAAAGTTTCTATGAAGAACAACTGACATTTTTTTTTATTACACTTTTTACTAATTTCATGAAACTCGTTTATTTACAGTATTTTCTGAAAACTAAACGTTTTTCACGTGTTATCTTTTCTATACAGTATTGTTATACGTTGCTCCGTATCATATCATCATCTTAATAATACTTAGGCTTTAATTTAAGGAAATACTCTCAAAAGTGACGGTATTTTATTTTCCCTTGAGGCTACATTCTATATCTGTTCGTCTGATGTAATGTAACATGAAATATTCAAATGCGTTTTCTACCGCGTTCGTGGTAGATAGAATGTTTCTTTAACAGAAATAAAATTTGCAAAATCTTCCTTATTTCAACCGTAAAATGGCCTATTTTGATTTTAGATGGGATGGAGATGAAATTCTCAAATGTGCTCAGACAAGACTAGACTTAACCAGAAATAAATTAAATTATTATTAAATATATTGTATTTTTTCACATCTGAGGTAATGTACGAATAATTGAAATAGGTTAGCTTTATCAAATTTACGTAATTGTATAGGTGTCAAGATATGACAAGAAAAGTTATTCTAACATCAATATGTGCTGTGTATAGTGTAGCAACGGAAGGTTCAATATAGTTAGCCTAGAAAATACACTGCGATTAATATGAACTGTTCTCTATTGGTGGCAAATAGTCATTGCATTATTAAATACCCGGACATGATGAATATTTTTGTTTCTTCCCTTATAGTTTTGGTGTTTTCTGTTTATGAGAAGCATTGCCACTGGATATGTTCATAATAATACCATTGAGAACCTGTTTCTGCTGTAATGCAAGAGGTACTTTCTTTACGCATGTAACATGGTACATGCTTGAGCATACTAACTGCCAAAATTACCACACCTGGTTATAACGAATTAATTATTGTTTGGATTAACCCCCAGCGCTAAGCATATTGCATCCGGTCCCAGAGTATTTTCTTTTGGGACACGAATTTTTCATTTTACACACCCTTGCCATCACACGTTCAGTAAACACCAGATTAGTAATCTATGTGAATGACACTTAAATCTAGGTTAAGCAGTAATTACGGCCTATTTGCGAAGAGGTGTAGCTGATGTTTGTAAGTGATCTCACAACTGGATTAATCTTTTAAAATGTGAAGCCATACTCTTCTCGAGGAAATGTAATCCCTAATTATTATCTCTATTGAGAGGGAGAGGTTACCACGAAAGTCGCATTGAAACTATTCTTCATACCAAACTTAGGTTTAGGCATTCGTTTGTATCCATCGCTGTCAAGTTTATAATTGACTTCGGTGAGCTTAACCCGGATGTGCGTCCGCTCCTAGTTAGAACACTACGTGTCATCGCCACGTTTCGCTCATATTAAAAATGAACATCCTTGACCAGAAATATCACCTACTGGAAGAATGAAAGGCTCGGGAAACCATTATACAGCCTCAGCTAAAATTGATACATGTTGGAGAATATCCTGATTAAAAGTTGACGAATTAATTTTCTAATCCTATATTTCGGGCGTTAGATTTTTCTTTTGATTCTCTCACAATAAACTATTTTGTACCAAACTGCATGATCTGGATCAGCTGCAAGCAGGAATTACTATCTATTCGTAGAATCATATGGAAAAGTTTGTTTCATAATATATTTAACAATCGGATGTCGCAAGATGATAATTACAATACTTGACAGAAAAGTCTGAAGTTAGGTGGACCTATTTTTGATATCTGTGTACATTTCGCAACATATCTAAGGTTAGTAACAATGTTTAGGTTTTAGACATGACATAAATCGTCATAATCAATATGTTTTCCCATTTTACTTCCGTAACTGTTAAATCTAGACCATTATCAGTAATTATATACATCATAAATTGCAAAACTAATAAATTTACACAAAGTAAAATACCAACTCACATCCCTAGTGAGAATTTCTGAAATTTCCGAGAAGGGAAAGCGTAATAATATCGTAAAATGCGCGTAAACTGATTAGCGATCCCAATATAACGTCAGCGACCCTTCTTAATTACTTCCTAGCGCGCTATCGTCTCTAATATCCGTCAAATTTTCATGCATTTGTTTTATCCGTCACCTACGCAATTACAACCACATTAGAACATATCCTTGCGTAGTAGAAGGGAGCTGTCGGCGTAAATAATTATGCGATTTTTCCCTTGTCACTTCCATTTGAATTACAGCGCATTATCGATTATTATGCTCAATTTAAACTGTTTAATATTCTGATCCCTCGGGCATACTCCACCGATATCAGCGGTTGCATGGAATGAGAATATAGCCTCCAATTTAACTTTTACCCTGCAATTGACAGGATTTAATGCTCCTGAAGCTACGTTTTTGCTCGGGTCTATTATAATAAGCGAAAGAATATATTTTCGTAACTTCAGTGTTGCATAATACATTGTTTGAGTATTTTACAAGAAATCTATAAACCAGTTCTATGTATCAATCGTATTTAGTATGGGAAAGTGTTGACTATAACTGTAATATAGCAAGACATTTGTTACACTAAACCTGTCAGCTTGATTTGAAAATTATTCGTCTTCGGTTTGCAAATATTTCCACTACATTTGAGTATGCGGAATACATACATATGTAGGTAAAGTTAGTAGAATATTAACGTAAAAAAATATCGGTCTGAGAAGTGAAGAACTAGTAAATAAGGTACAGTATAGTATTTAACACCGTTTCAAATATAACGATACTCGCATGTTCCTTAGTACACGATAATAATATACATATGTATATATATAATAAGAAAACATGTAAAGTTTAACAATTTTATCAGTTCTGACACTGACAGTTGTAGACTTTAAAACGTGAAATCACTGCAACTAGTGCAGAATATGGGTTCCTTCTTTTAATTTAAATGAAAAACAGTAGTTTCCTACGTGACGTTTCGGATATATTTTAATCCTTCCTCAAACCTATATATAAATATATAATAAAACTTAACTATTTTTAAACCAAGAAACAATAACTTACAACAAGGATAATCGTTTTTCTAAATACAAGGCTCTAAAAATATTGTGAAACAATTTTGACAATTTTGAAATTTGAAAACATATGCAAAATATTTGATAAACAATTTTGTAAACAAAACCAGACATGGTAGATTTTAAATTTCGACATTTTAAAAACAATATGTTGAATGAAATGAAAATATATTGTATATAGTATACTTATAAGAAAAAAAAAATTATAAACACATCAAATGGAAAACGATTTATAACTTTCCATACAAAGACATTTAAATGTAAGAGATCACAAAAGACTACCAAAGAGATTAATGTAAATCCTTAAATTTGATAAATTTAATTAAATTATTATAAATATTCGTAAAATTTGAAGATTGTTCTTTTGTATTAATATTATCCGAAAAATGTTTGATAGCTAAAATTTCAAGGCAAATTCTTTTAGTATAATTAGATTCATTAAATAAAATTGTGACATCATTAAAATTTACAATGTGATCTTTCGTATGTATATGTGTAGCCAAAGCACATTTTTTGGGATTTACTGACTGTCACTACGATGTTGGGTGCTTCTCTCACGCCACCTCTGGATAGTTTGACCAATATAGAATTTAGAACAAACGTTACATTTAACCGCATATACAATATGATTTTGTTGTTCTTTCGGTATCGGGGTTTTCAATTTGGTGAAAAAATTTTTACACGAATTAGCTGAAGTAAATGAAATTTTTAAATTGCTATTTCTAAATAACAGTTTTATTTTATCCGTAAGGCCAGGGATGTAAACAAGAGATTTGTATTTTGATTGTTCAATATTAATATCTTGTATATGACGAGAGTTAGACAAATCATTACGATCTTGAGTTAAAAGGCTAGTGGCTGTAGAAAACAAAAGCCTGTTTGTTAAGTGAGGTGGGAAACTATTTTTAAGAAGAATATTGTATAGATATTGTAGATCTTGCGTGACAAAATCTTTATGACTAATTCTCTGTATTCTTGTTTTCATTGCGGTAATTAAATTAATTTTATATTTTGTGGGGCAAACCGAGTTAAAATTCAACAATCTATTAGAGTTAGAAGGTTTTCTGTACCACTTTAACCTAATTAAATTTTCTTGTCTTACAATAGTGGTATCAAGGAAGGGTAATGTGCCATTAATTTCTGTTTCGCAAGTGAATTTAAGGTTTGAGTTAAATTCATTCAATTTATTTAATGTATTTTCTACTTCATGCCTAGGTAGAGCGCAGGCAATGTCATCGACATATTGAAAAAGAAAACCGAAAGCAAAAGTGGTTAGACTACATACCTTTTTTAGTAAGCTACCTAGGCATGAAGTAGAAAATACATTAAATAAATTGAATGAATTTAACTCAAACCTTAAATTCACTTGTGAAACAGAAATTAATGGCACATTACCCTTCCTTGATACCACTATTGTAAGTCAAGAAAATTATTAGCTTGTTTTAAATGGAACATCCTGTATCTAACATCGTCATTCGGTTTTAATTTTATTTCTTTTTTAAATGTTATTAAGGTTCCCTATACCGATCTCTTACAGTTTCTTTGTAAAAGTCAATTTAGTGTTTTAATTGGCGATTATGTACTAGAAATTCGGTTAAATCAAGGTAGCTTTGACATGATGACACTAATTTGAGATATTAATTTTGTCTAATTTATTCTTGAAAAGTAGGCAGTGGTGCTTTGGACGGTGCTTCATATTTATTGTCTTATTACATACAAATTTTCACCTGCTTATGTGCTCATTTTCGTAGTGCAATATCAATGTATGAGTAGATGTAAAATAATTTCTACAAAATGTTATTAAAAATGTTAAATTTCAAACTTCAATTCGATGTTTCTTGAAAACTATTGGAGTTAGACAGCCATACCCTTATATCAAATGAAAACTAGAAGTGCCCTTATTAACAATTGGTAATAATATACAGGGTGTTCCATTTGAAAAAAAATTAGAAAAGTTAGTATTCGCTAATGGTGAACAGTCTGTATAACAGATCGATAAAGCTTAAAATTAATACCTTGGAATAAAAGTATACTAACGTGGACAAGTTCATGATAAGCATGATATTTCTAAATACTATACTAACAAATCCAGATCCTGCTAGATTATAGCATTTTTTCCAATTGATGCGACCATAACTCCCAAACCGTAAACTTTAGGTCAATGCAATCCCATATCAAATCCCAATATTTTTAATTGGTCAATTCAAAAATCACGTAATATACCGGGTGTTCCGGGTGTAAAAAAAACACAACTTTGACATCACACTCATTTCCTGAAGACCCTGTATAATTACCAATAATTTTATTTTGTGCTCTTACTAGTCCGCTACCACCTACATTACGTAACTTCTCGAATTTTGCAATATTAAAGCCGTAATATGACAATCCCAGAGGGATGGCAGACCCTGTATATAATAAAATAAAATACAATGAATCGTTCTAGCAAACTTTTTTTATTATCACTGTATCGAATTATCACAGATATTCAAAGTTCTCATGACTAAAACACATGAACGTTAGATAATTCATAAAGCGACTGTTATAGTTGATATGGCACGAGAAATATTCGATTAGACAACTACGAAAATACCTTAATAGTTTTGCTGATGTATCTCAACTTTTCCAAGCAAAACAATCAGCATATATCTCTGTACATAAGGATAAGTTCTAATAACATAAGCATAAGAAAGAACAAAATCTCGTATTTATGACCCTATTCCAACGCACTATGCTACTATGATGAACATAAAATCAGAGAAACCATATATCACATCTTTTAGCTTTGAATTTCGAAATTAATTATAATGTCTAAATAGCGTTTGTATGCCTGTCAATATGTAAGTGACCAGACAGTAGAAAGAATGAATTAGTATTATAATTAGTACCTTGTAAATAAAGTAATTTAAATATAAATTTTAACCTAAAACATTTTTGAGACATAAATGTAGAACAAAGATTAATATACAGATTTAAAGCCTAGCTTAACAACTGCGAAACGAGTAATTGTTCTGAGTTCGAAATGAAGTGTTTACTTTATCTGACAAGGTCATAGCTGAAATAACTGTAAACTGAATTTGTTTGCATCTCGTCTCTTCTCAAGAAATTATGTAGTTATACGTATACATATACAAATATACATTAATACAGACAAAAGTACATAAACAAATAATAAAATTTTATGTTGATATCATCCAAGCTTTTCTATTAAAGTTCACTTGTAATCGAATTACTTCCACTTAATGCTGTCGCTCAATTCAAGTTGCAAGAAAAAAAGCACTCAAGTTATTCGACAGCTAGCATTCAACTTTCGACACTCAACTACCGCCGACATCCTACTTCAACGAAAATTTCCGTTTCGTGTATCAAAACTAAAGTGAAAGAGTTCTAAAAAGCGCGTTCCGACTTAGCTTGTCGTCACTTCGCGTCAGCCTTTTCTCCCAGCATCAGAAAATATGAAATGCATTGGTTCATTGTGAGAATGTTAGAAAAATAGACATGTATAGGGCGAAACATCGTTCACAGCTTAATATCCGCGTATTCACTTCATCTTCTTCATGGGTGGCTCGTTTCTAAATCTTACTACAAAAAGCTGTCGGAAAGCTTTCGGGTAAATCCGAGTACATAAAAAGAATATAAAATAGCAGAAAAGATACGGAATAATATATTGTATGACTATGTCATTTTAAGTTGGTAAAGAAAGGATTTTCGTAGAGTTTTAACCGTGAAACATACGAAATTCTAGCTCAGCAGGCAATTACCTTATTAAGCAAGACTAATAAAGTTATTAAGGACTACGTTATTCTAATGCTACGTTTATCGTTCTTGCTTAGTAGAATGATTCCTGCAATATACAATAAGCGCCTATTATAAGCGCTTTTTGTTTTGTTTTCGTTTTTACAAGAAATACCGTTAAACTACTACCTATGTCTATTTTATACCTTAAAAAATTTAAAACGTGAAGATTCGATTTTACAGAACATTCCAAATAAATAGATTTTTGACAGTAGCAGAAGTTTTCTTTTCTTCCTTCAGATCTTATGTGTACGTATATACATACGTATTATGTTAGCCCCACAATTTAAACTCTTCGTACTAAATGCAGTACAAAAAGTTCTTCCACTAGTTACCTGACAAACTAGAATCTTATATCTTTGGAATTTTTAATACCTCTATTATAGATTCTATAACCTCAGCACTATTGTAAAATTTCAAATTCTATAATATAATTCTATGTGGCTGTACATTTTTAGATAGTATTAATGGTAAAACTAGTATAGGAGAATCTTTCAAGCAAGAAGCAAGGAATTGGTGAGCAACACACATGTACATATATGTGTATCGACATATTATATACATACCAGTAACACATTCCAGAAGATTCTGTGATGACTGTGCTTTTAGCAAATATTACCATTAAAGCAGAAAAGATAGCTCATGAAAATGCAATTTTTAATACTGGAGATTAGTTTGCCAGTCGTCGAATTGAGAAGATACTATAACAGAGAGTAAATTGTTAGTCATCGTTTAGTGGGAGCGCCAATCACGAAAACAGCTGAAATGTTGAACGTTTCACGAGTAACAGTATCCACGGTAGTGAGAGCATTCGCAAAACATGGGAAAGCATCATCGATGAAGAAGAATAGTTGGCGAAACCGAAAATTAACTGATAGAAACCGAGGAACATTAAAAAGGATTGTGGCCAGGACAACACAACAACTACTGCGGCAAAAGTGACAGCAGAACTCGACACTCACTTGAGGAATACAGTTTCGACAGAAACAGTAAGGCGGAAACTCCACAAAGCTAATATTCGTGGAAGGACTGCAACTGCGAAACACTTTATAACTGACGCCAATGCTAAGCTGCGAAAAAGTGGTGCCACGGTCATAAAACCTGGACCTGGATGATTGGAAGAATGTGGTCTGGTCTGATTATTCACATTGTTCCCTATGAACGACTGAGTTTATGTATGAACAACCCCTAAAAAAGCCTACGTTGCGGACTGCCTGTTGTCTACAGTAAAGCATGGAAGAGGGTCCGCTACCATTTGGGTGGCTGTATCATGGTATTCAGCTGATGCCATCATTCGTATCACTAGCCGGATTACTGCGAATGAAGATCTCGATATCCTCAATGAAGTTCTTACCATATTGTTGCCAAACGCTGCCATATTCTAAGATGATGCACCCACAGCTAAAACGGTTCAATGTTGGTTTGAAGAGCGTCAGGATATCATCAAACAGCCAGCACAATCGCCTAACAATGTTGAGGTCTTAGATTTTGAACGTAATAAATTAAAACGTAATTGTGTGTTTTATACATAAGACTAGTACTTCAATTAATTTTAGGAAAGATGTTGAGAACCCAATTAGCCATTTATTCTGATCTAATCACTTAATTCTTAATTGGCTTTTTTTCTTTTTTCTTCTTTTGTAATTTCTTTTATTTAAAACTTGCTATTCTCTTTTGATACTGGACTGTATTTATAACTGCATTTTTCGTTTTACAAATGACTGTAACTTGTTTCGTTGTGGGGGCCTTCATTGATATTGAGGGGGCATTCAGTAACACGGGTTTTGATTCAATTACCAGAGCTCTCATAGGCAGAGGTGTGGACGGCACTTGTGTCGCCTGGATAGACTCTATGCTTAGGGAGAGAGTGGTGGAAGCCTCGGTTGCAGGCGAGACTCTAGCGGCTCGGGTGGCTAGAGGGTGTCCGCAGGGTGGGGTGCTGTTCCCCTCCTGTGGTGGCTAGTCGTGGATGGGCTACTAGAGGTGCTTAACAATCACGGTCACAGGGTACTGGCCTACGCGGATGACCTGGTCATTATAGCGCGAGGCAGGCACAACACCACGGTCAGAGATCGACTGCAAGGGGCTCTGAACATGGTTAGTAGATGGACAGAGTTGGCGGGCCTGAGTATCAGTGCTGATAAGACCAACATCGTGGCCTTTACCCGCCGACGAAAGCAGGATGGCCTAAATCCGCTTACGCTGAAGGGGGTTACAGATGGTGGGGGAGGTAAAGTACCTTGGAGTAACATTAGACTCCAAACTTACGTGGAACCAACATTTGGACAGAATTACCAAAAAAGCGGTGACAGCGTTAACGCTGGTAAGACGCACATATGGAAAGAAATGGGGGCTAAGACCAGACATGCTGAGTTGGATATACAGCATGGTGGTTAAGCCAGTAATGACGTATGCAGCTTTGGTATGGTGGACAAAGACGCAACAAAGGAACGCTATTCAGAGGCTGAGCAAGGTGCAAAGACTTGCCTGCCTAGGAATAACGGGAGCAATGCGGTCGACACCGACTGCAGCCATGGAGGCACTCCTGGACTTGCCACCGTTGCACCTGGTCATACAGGGGGAGCCAAGGATGGGGGCATACAGGCTGCAACACACAGCGACCCGAAAAGGGTCAACACAAATCATATGTCGATAATTGAGCATGTGGGAAAGGGGGTGTTGGAAATGCGGACCGACCACATGCCGGTAAGGCATAGGTATGGGAATCCCTTCACGGTGTTTATAGCGGACGGACGGGAGGAGGCTGCCAGGTATGCACTGGGAATCAAAGAGCAAGACTTAGTCTGGTACACAGACGGATCTAAGACGGCTAATGGTACCGGTGCAGAGATATGCTCTCAGAATGAGGGCCACAGTTACGCACTGGGGGAGTATGCTTCGGTGTTTCAGGCGGAAGTATATGCTATTCTCCAATGCGCACACACAATGAATGTGAAAGCGGTGACCAACAGACGAATTCACATCATGTCTGATAGCCAAGCGGCATTGAAGGCGTTATTAAGCCGGAAGGTGTCGTCCAGGCTGGTGATGGAATGCCTCGACGAACTGGTGAAACTGTCGAACCGGAACAAGGTTTGGTTGACTTGGATACCGGGTCATCGGGGATTGAGGGCAACGCAAGGGCTGACGAACTCGCGAAGAGAGAGTCAAATGTACGGCCCAGAACCTTTCTTCGGGGTCACAAGGCATACGGCCCGGAGACATATAGGAGACTGGGTTCGTACGAAACAGCAGGAATACTGGGGAGCCTCACCCGGTATAGTACATGGCAAAACCTTTATAGGGAACCCATGGAGGAAAAGAGCTAGAGAACTACTACATCTTAGTAGGAAACAGCTCTGCATCGTAACGGGACTAATGACCGGACATGCTGCGGTGAAAGAACACCTACACAGAATCGGAGTGTTTGACGGGGACACAAAGTGTAGACTTTGTGGGATAGAACCGGAGACAGCCGATCACATACTGCGCGACTGCGAGGCACTAGATCGCAGAAGGCAGAATATGTTTGGGATAACGAAAGGAGACCCAGAGATATACCTTACCCACTCGGTTAGGGACCTGTACAGGTTAGTGGAGGGGACTACCGTGCTAGAGTGGGTGACTTGAACAAACAGATGTGGCACTATAAGCCTGATGGCTGCGGTGCCTACCGGTGACTATAGGTCGGACGGGTCTGGAAAAAAAAAACTAGTTTCGTTTTAAATCTTTACACGGAACTGTCTTTTGGATGTTATTGAATATCGTTTTTAATATCAATACTTTGGTAACACCTCGACTAACGTCTTTGCATTTAAGCATGGTTTTACATTGTACACAGCTGTGTTTTAATAATTTTATAATGTATTTTCTCTTCAGAATTGCAACGTCGAATAATTTTAATTATTTAATATTATAGTTCTATTGTTGTAAGTAGCCTCACTTATAATTTTATTCTATATTTCTTATATTCTATTGTTGTTTAACAGTTGTCCTGAGGAAGTTTGTATTCATGAACGAAAATTCGACATTGTCAATAAAGAACTTTATCAATAATTGGGCTTTTTCATCTTGCCTAAGATTATTAGTACCAAGCGCTAATACTATTGTAGTTACCAGTACTCCGTTACTGTCTTCCAATTATTCAGAAACTCTACGAATCCATTCCGTGAAGAATTAACGCTGTTCTACAAGGAAAGAGTGGCCCAACAACTTATTAATCACTAAATACGTGTATATGTCAGGTGTTTTAAAGTGAAATTATTGTAAAACAAAGACTCATATTTACGTCGAACTATTCGTGGGTATCGAATCCAACTACAGTATAAGTTTACCTGGTATACCATTGTTGCTGATAATATAATCAAAATACTAAAGCCGTTCTAGTACTACATATGTCTTCGGATTACAGTACCGCAAACCGCATACTTTAGGAAATATCTAATAAACAACTACGTGAGAATATGTATGTACATAACTTTGATTCCATCATTGTAATTGTATTGCCTATTTTTGAGTCACTTTTGTTTCTTCCAAAAAAATCATATATTATTATTTTATCTATTGTACAATGCCTACATGAGTATCAATAATTTTCTTCCACTATTTATGTCCTTGAAAACATTAATAGCGCAAAATAATGTTTAATTCGAGGATATAAATAGTGGAAGAAAATTATTGATACTCGTGTAGGCATTGCGTAACGATAAGTATGTATATGTATATAAATATTATTGCGTAACTTAAATGCGTAACTTTCACATGACCCAACTTATTAACTGATTGATTTAATTACTTTAATGCTTTCAAAAGTTCTCATAGACAAAAGCTACTAACAGCACTCATTTTTTCTCATTGAATCAAGATATTGGAAATGCTTTGGTGATATTCAGTATTTTAGAGGAAAGAACATACCTTGGATAAAAATGGGAATTTATATTTTCCAAAAGTAGACAATCGATTATCTATTTTTGTTTGAAAACCAACAGTAAGCGATACACCAAGTCAGGCAGAAGTTTGGAAACTTCGGAAATGTCACCTACCGCGTAGTAAAACAACACGTTTTCCACTTTAGCGAGTTGGGAAACGCCTTAAAACTTGATAAAAGCATCGTTATTCACTTTCAACTTCGATATAAAGCTTGTTAGAGTACTAGCACTACACGACGTAGTCAGAAAAGAATTTTTATTAAGTAATAAAATAGGATTCCGATCACTCAAAGCGGTGGTGTTAAACGAAGATACTGGATATAATATGAATTTTATGAATATATAAGTTCTTATACACCAGTTCTATTCAGGAGAAATGACAGTTCGAAGAAACTGTTCATACTAGTTTCAATGGTAAAAATTTAATATTGAAAACAATATCAAAAACAAGGTCGAGGGAATTTTAAAATTGAATCTATAATAATTGACTATTTCAACACGCACGGCATAGCATAAGCAAAATCGCTATTATTTTGATATTTAATTACAGCAATATACCTACTAGCCCCTAGAGATTGTTCTAGATTTGTATTACATTATTCCAGAGGTTTGTAAAATAGTATTAAAAACTAATGGAAGAGTTCTGAGAAATAATTCTTGAGTTCTATCTTCTCGGAAGTTGAAGTTGAGTTGAAGTTCTGCCAGGTGCCTGTTTCTTTGTTTTATGTTCTTCTAAGATTAATAATTGTTCCAAGGTTTTAGCTCTCGCAAATAGTTCACAAAATATTTGAAATAAACCAAACTTTCCTTCCTATTTTTGAGTATTACTACATATTTTGTTACTTTTGCTTAATTTTGAAATAAACGGATTTTTGTTTAAATTTTTGTCCAATTCACTTTTTTTATGAAAATTTTATTGATTTAAAATTTTTTATTGCATTCCAAGTAATTCAGTATCTAGGATTATTTGTAAATGTTCCGAATTTTGCTAAAGAATATAATAATTTAAGGATATTACAATTAATAACATAATTGCAAGAATACGAACAACAGAAAATATGTCAGAAAACGGTTTCCAATTTAAAACATTTGCATCACATAATGTAGTTACAAATGGTATAACAAACGGTGCATACACACACAGAAAAGTGTTTACTAAGAGCAAGTAAGACTTACTTAATTTAAGTAATTCTCATTCTATAAGCAAGACAGTATTGTTTTCTGTGAAATATTTCACTTTCTTGGAAATCCAAAGATATATTTTCTTGAACCAAATAAATCTCCATTCAATCGCACCGCGTCAATATAGGTACTACTTATGCACTATGCAGTGCATGATAACTAAAAGTTTAAAATCGAGACATTTTTGCTTGACCTTAGAGATTTTTTAAGAAAAACATTTGCGAAACTGTTGCGAAGAAAAATCATCGTCTTGTGTCAAATAAGTATTTTTGTTCCAAGTATTTTACATCAATTTTTTATGGAATACACATTCTGCACCTTGCCAAGCAGATAACTGAACATACTCCTAATAACAATCTTTTTATTCCAATATTTAAAAAGGACAACCGTTCGAGTCAAAATGATGCCACAACGCAAAAATCTTCGGCAGATTTTAATTACGAAACAATCTCTATTCTTGTTTTATATTAATGCGTAACTCCAAAATTGTATTCTTGTTCTTTCTTCTACATTCGTAGAAAATTAATTATTGATTTGTCGTGTGTATTTTCTGCCTGCATCGTATGCTTTTGTTTGTTTGTGTGCACAAGAAAATCATTCTAGATTAGCCCATCCTCTGTATTGCAAAAACCTCTTGTTCTTTGTCTGTATCGTTTAGTTTTTTATATCGTATATACCATTGATGCTTTTCCCACTGAATCAAACTGTACTTATAACTTATTTAGTCTATTATGCTACATAATCAATTCAATTCGTCAACAGTGTTTTGTATGGTTATACTAAGTGATATATAGAAATATTAGTTTAACAACATAAAGGTATAAATATCTACACGCAAAGTTTACTTCTGTCTCACTTTTTTTAATTTTCTTGAATAGCGAAACAAGGCAACCAGTAGAGCGATTAAGTCCGATATGCCACTACGAATGCTGTGTGTGTGTGTGTATCTACGTTGTGAGCTGAAACTATACGCGAATTATGATCCCTAACGGAATTTTTCTGCCGAAACTATACGATAAAAGAAGGACATCTATCTACTCGTGTCGTTGAATGGAGGGAAATATTTTTCTCATGTGTTGGAAAAGATTTCGAGAGCTTCGAGGGCCTTTCTTCTTTTTTCGTTTTTTTTTTGTCACTAACTAAAACTATTATCATACTAAGTTAGCTACTATAAAAGCATAAGTATCCTATTATAGAGTTATGGGGACAGAGAATCTCAACAGCGTCAGCGGAATTATTATTTTTTTTAGTTGTATGTGTCACATTTGCATATAAATATACAAAATGAAATACAGATTTTATTACTTTATGTGAATGAATTCTTAATTATTTATTAATTCAGTCAGAATTAAAAAAATGTTAAAACTTTATTAAAAGCTAACTGGGCATCTTAGATGGCATTTATCCTTGAATCCTTGAGTATAAAATTAAAACCTATGGTTTTAATATATTATATGTATATAGATGGGTAGTAATTATATAAAAACACGGAAGCAATATACAGTGCGCGTCATAAGTGTCACAATCGCTACCGTCCAGATTCGGATACCGGACTTGCTGGAGATGCGTGCTGCCCTATGTTTGGTTGATCACTTTTACCTCTACGACTAGCGAACTACGTACTTGTATAACATGTGTAATAACAATAGCTACAACAACAATTTCTATTTCTACGAAAATTTGTCTGAGGTAATATCGATAAAGTGAATACCAGGGGGTTGTATTTGAGGTTATGCGACACAAATGATTGCTCCCTCCCAACGACCCCGCGACTATAAGAGATATTGCCATGGCTCATTACTTGTACTTTCCTTAGGTAGATAAAAATGTGTATAGAAGATGTTATTACTTTCTTTCAACTTACTGAAAACTAAATACCAAAACATTAGGTTAGAATTGCCGATGCTATTGTATATTATAAAATTCCAGTACGTATCTGTTATTTTAACGAGCCAAATATTATAAAAACATAATAGTAGGCCAAATATTATAAAAACATAATAGTAGAACTTTTACCAGCTACAATTTGTTGACTACGAAACTGAAGAGGACTTTATTTTGATTTTTACGTTATAAATATCTAAGTTAGTAGATAGTCTATAAGGTTCACTGTAATTCGTAATTTTTTAAGTAACATACCTACTAACCAGCATTACTTACTCACTCACTGACTGGCGCCGTATTTTTCTACGCACATTCCCTATATCCATGAAGTTTTCTTAACTTTTGATTGCTTTTTAAATGTTTTTTTTAATTCTGTTGAAAAGTACTTTATTCTTGACCATTGATGTGTATAATAAACGGAAATAAACTTTTACTAAGGCACCCTGTTATCTAACTTTCCATATTCGTTGTGCTTTGAAGACAGAAACCACTGTTGCTTTTGATAAGAATAAATCGGTTGCTAACTAATAAGACATTTTATTGCAACTTCATCGAGGAATGTTTTTATATATTTCCTCGATCTTTGTTTCATCCATACAAGGATAGAATTTAAATTATGTGGAGGAAGCCTAAAATCTAGTTATTAAAATAGCGAAATATTTCTTTTGGTTTAGCATGTCATTAAATGTGATATATTGATTAAACTATTAATTTATTTATTTTAACTACTTAATTTAAATTTTAAACGCCTAAAACATCCTCATTCTCTTAGGTGTAGACTATAGTCGTTTTATCATTCATCTGACTTTGTAAGAAAATTACTAGAGAGCTTTCGAACTTGAATTTTTATAAATGAATAGTGCGTTTCTGTTCTACTCAAGCTATTCTTAACTTTATAACTTTATTTATACACTTTTATAACAAATAAAATTGATTTTCCTATCCTAGAGGCAATATCATAAACCAAATTGTTAGGAACTCTCTTGATTCCTTATTAGGAAATGTTAAGGTGCTTTTTCTGATTCCAGGTAATATTATGCTTTGTATTTTCTTTTGTTACGCTCTGCGATTTATTTTATATTTATTCCTTGTGAAGTTCCACATCTACGTATATTTATGCCATATATCCCAATTATTTATTTTGTTACTTCTTATCCCCTCTCATACCCTAATTCGGTTGCGTTTATCGATTATGACCTCCGCTATCTTTCATTTCTCTTCGCATTCGAATATTTGTAGGTCTCATATTTTTTGCCATATCCGTATTTGCTCTTAATTGCGGCTGTGTTATATTTTATTCCTTTATTTCATCCTAGCGCGTATTACAAACACGCGATATCATACTTGTCATGTTTTCCTTTTAAACCATTTCCTGAAATTAAATTTCCTATATTCGCCGTTATTCTACATTTTTCTGACGTGCCTTCAGCGATATCAATGCTTATATCTCTTATTTAATCTTTAGTTTTATCGTATTTAATGTTTTGCTGTCTAGTCTTTATTAATCCTAACGTCGTTTGTTGTCTTATATAGGCGGATGTTTGGCTTTAGTGCCAAGTTTTCGACCTGAATTTCTTGTAACCATTAGCTCTAAATTCAGTGTAATTTAGTTTTCTTGTCAATTTTCCATTACTCATTTTTACCATTTTACCTTCCAGTAATCCGTCATTCTATCTCTGCTCGTATCTATTTTAATACACTTACTTTTTGGTTTCCTTCTATATTCGGGTTGGTAGCTCCTTTTGGAATGTTTTTCGAATTGCTTGGGGTACGTTTGAATTATTATGTTTTCTTCCTGTTTGGTTATAAATATAATCAGGCATACCATCTAAGAAAACATTACCGTTACAACCCAATTTTCTATGATTTATGCTATTGTCTCGAGTTAGTGCAAATATACCTGAATAGTTTGACTTAGAATGACTTTAGAATTGAGCTGAATTCCAACTAGCTCATGGTGTATACAACCAAGGGGTCTTCTCGAAAGACCTTTACATTTTTGGACTTACTTTTACTGGCGTTTCTTGTCCGCTTCTATTTCTTCGTTTTTCCTATTTTACGAAGTTTTTTCAATAGAAGTGTGTATTATGCAGAAGTCTTATCACACTATTTCTGAATGTTATCTATAGCACTGATTCTGTATTGCCATCATTTGTTTAAGTTACTGCTAAAGGCCCTTCCTTTCTTTCGCAGACCAAACAGAGTGATTTCTAAGCTTTCTGTGCTCCAAGATATCAACTCCTTTCGCTACAATAAATTTGACTAAATATTTCAATAGTTGTCATATTGATTAAACATATCAATATTGGTTCTTTGGAAATTCTAGAATCTGTTGTACTTTTCTGATTTGCAGCCTCCGAAACTATCAAATTATTCGAGCATAAGTTTCTTGACAGACAATTGTTGCAAAGTGAAGTAACAGGCCTCGGCGAAGGTATACGTTTCTAAACTACCATGAAATGTGAGCATATTTGCATTATACAACCAAGCCAATTAAGTCTATGCAATGATAACACACCACACATTCACTTAGGGTATGGAACAATAACATGGTAAAGTTAGTTAACCTAAGGCGTGTACTGGTCTTCATATGTCATTTAATTCCTGTAAATACTTTGATTTAGCTTAGATAATAGTTACTGTATTAAAAATAATAAGAGTAAACAAAGTAACTCAAAACTAAGCCAGATCGTGCAGTAAAACTGCACTATCCCCAAAGCTATTAAAATTTATTTCAAATACAACTCCTAGTTATTGTATACAAATTAAAGAAGCTCTATTTATTATTTTGTTCTTTGTTTTTTTTTAAGTTGGAGGACACTTCAGTAGCAAACTAGCTTCAAAAATAGATTGAAGAATTAAGATTTATATTATGTATTCTGGAAATTACCGAACCGTTTTTTGGAATATTCAATAATTAACTTACACGTCTACACGAGCCACCATTTTTCGACAGTGTGTTTTTTCAAATGCCAAATTATGCCTGTAACACCCACGCTAATCTTTGATGTGCAGTTTCTACTTCACACTATTCATTATCAGATTGTTATGATTTACTTATTAAAAAGGTGGTTCTTGGGTGACTAGTTTTTCTTATAGACATACTTAAATTGTGGAGAACGCGATAAGACTACTGTTATATTTTACTAATTCATCGAGTTGTTGAGCTGTGTCAAGATATTTTCTCCAACATTTGCATATTTTATTTCACACAGTACTAATGAATATGTAGGTGATACGGGGTAATGTGATAACGTTTCGCACTCTACACCGTACTTCGGTAACGATTCCTTAGTTGCTAAGGTTTGATTCTTCTGCCTGAAAAGTTTCTGTGACACAGGAGGGATTTATATTCTGAGAAATTTCAAAACTTATGTTTGTGTATGTCATCTATAGTTTGACACCTCTTATTAATCTCGTATTCTTATTCACAGTATCGATTCTTAGTAATATTTTCGCATCGAGTACCATTTCAGGGAAATATATTTCACCGTGTTAAGAAATATGTACGAACCTGCAGTAAAGTTACACATAGGAATTAACGAAAGAAAGTTTTTACGTTATAATTTATTTAAATCGACACAGTCTTGGCACAGCATAAGGCGGAGATTACCAAATTTATCAAACATGGAAAATCGATGCGAACGGATGATGCGTGTTTATGCGATCACTACACAACACAGGAAAGGAAGTAAAATAAGAGAAAACTAAATTATTTATAAAACATCCACTAAAGCAATAAGAAATAATTTTCAGATGTCGTATGAGATCGGAGAAAAACTGCAGTGTATACTTCAAGGTTCTTCTCTACTAATAATGTTGAATAATTAAGATAATCTTTACGGGATCTGTTCACGAATCACTACAAATTTGTTTTATTGTGTAAAATGTGAACATGTTTGAAACAATCTTGTGTTTTGTTCGACTTTACGAAGGCATTCGATATGTTGATACACTATATGAGAAGCTTAACAGGTACGGCGTTGCATTGAGTTTGATCCAATCTTATCTGACACAACGAACCCAGCGAGTGTGTATATCCATCACAGACAATGACATAAAAAGGAACATATTGTAATGTGAAATTTGATTTATAATAAAATCAAGGAAAAATTGAGTTGAATTAATCTCAGGGGTTCGCGAATTCTTAGCTCAACAGTAGGTGTAGAGAACAGAATACGAGAGCTTATCGTACGTTGAACAAAATACCCAAGTTAAAAAAAAAAATTTTACAAGACAAAAAGATGTTTTACAAAAAAAAAATAATTTTATTTTCTTCAATAAACCTATAAAAATTTGTTTACACTGTGCAGAATGACGTGGCAATCACCACAACTAAATTATTATTTATAAAGACCTTATTTGGTAGTTTTTGAAATTTTGTCCAACTTTTTGTTGGGACTTCTGTATAAAAAAAAAATTAACTTTGAAATTTTTTATTTTTTTAATTTGTTTAATTAAAATAAATAAATTTTACCCTTTTAACTCAATTTACTGAAATTTATTATTTCTTAAAAAAAACTTTACTAAAAAAAAAAAAATTTAATTTTTAAATTTTTTCAAATATAATTTTTGTACTTGGAAAAATTTACTGTTATAATTTTCAAAAAAAATTATTTTTCTTAAATTTTTTTACAACTTAAAATTACTCCAAAGTTAAAATTACTTAAAAATTAAATTACCTTATTTTACGTGTGTGAGTGTGTATGTGTGTGATTTTGGATGTTGGATGGACGACGTCCTCTTCGTAGGGATAATTAAATTTAAATTAGGTGGAAAATTTTTATGTTTAAAGTACTTTTTCGAAGATAATCGTTGATTTGGGCCCACGGTGCACCGGGGTAATTTTAATAAAATTTAGAATGTAGAAAATTAAACGCTCTGTTCGACGATCTATGCAAAAAGCGGAAGTTTCTTGCTCTCGCACGGTTTTTTATAGGTGATTCGCAATTGTCTCTAAATTTCATCAGAAATACCTTTTGATAGTCATCTGTCAATCACGGCAATCAACGATCGTTGATGGATTAATTTATGCACGTCCGGTCGAAAATTTGTTGTATACAGGGTCACCGAAAAGTTGTAGATTTTAATTACCACCTACTTTTTCTTCTTAAAATGCCCCTAACTGGCTGGTCTTTCTTCTTGTGTGTGTGGAATTTGTGGACTAGCGCAAACTGAACACCAGCATGCAAATTCTTTTTTGTTTTTATTTTTTTTAGCAGAAATTCCGATAATTTATAGCGAAAATAACTTTTCTTCTCGTTTTATGATTTCTTTTTTATCATCGAAATTTCATACAACATTCTCCTATCTTATCAACTTATTAGGGTAACAGTACAACAGCCATAATAACTGTTATGAGTCTGAATAGTAAGCAATAGTTGTACGACTTTCTTATTGGTTATCGATGTGATATTTCCTTATATTTAACGACATTACATGGAATTTCTTCATGTTAGTCCTGATACTGTATTAAGTTAGCTTTCTCGTTTGGTCAAGTTCATAACTATCAACTGGAAATGGTTGAAGAAGCTGTTCAAATGTTTTGAAAGATTTGATCTGTAACTCTAGTTTATTGTTAAAGTTCCGGAATTTCTGCATCCCTTTAATTTACTTTTTAAGATATCTATAATATATATGTATTTCATTGATAATTACTTTTGATGTTTATTTCAATACATAGAATCTGCTAAAATAACTTTCCTCTTGTTTTATAAAGAAAATTGTGTTATTTGTTCTACGACAATAGAACATATATGTAATTATTACATTTTACCCAGATGACCTTCATATAGAAGTATTATATAAGGCTCTGCTGAATGTTTTTCTAGAAATAGCTTTCATTACTGGAGAAATATTTTTTTTACTGAATCTATAGTCGTCGTATTATTGAAGTTCACTTTATCCTTTTATATATCTCCACAGTAAACAGGTATATGGCAAGCTAAAATATAACGAACACGTAATAAATCATATCTTGTTGTAATACTAAAATATCCTCTGTTTTGGACTGGTAAATTTTGTAACTGCACTTATTGTAAAATTATTTATCCATTCACATCCATTTCGATGAAACACGCCATTGTTCTAGAAAAACAATTGTCAAACTTATTTGGATATAACACTGTTTTGAAAAATATATTTTAATTCGGTCTAGTAAGTCTGTTTCTTCAAATTATTAACCAGATGAATTATATAGGAGTACATGTTACACGAGGGCCAACATTTATTTTATAAATTCGTTCGCAAACAACCGCCGAACGCTTATGCATTACTAATTTTACTTAAAATTCTCTTCAGTTCGAGAACTCCAGTGATGTTCCAAAAACTCAAAAACAGTCACAATGTTATTTTAGTAACACGTGTGCATACGAAACGTGAGCTGTGTTTCCATATAATTTTGCGTTCCCAGGTTGTCAAAATAAATGTGTCACTTGTATTATTTTGTCATTGCTTTTTACCATTATCTAGAAACAATATCCATTATAACATAAACATTTCGAAAAGAAAGTAATCTCTATCTAACAATTTTAAAACTCAACCATGAATCTTTTTATAAATGAAGTAATAAGAAAACTTTTCGGTTTTACTTTTGAATAATAACATCGCATTATGTTATAAATCGCTTAAGTTGAAAACTTTTAATTAAAATGGTTAATTGAAGCAATCTCCTAATAAGTATATTCGCCTGGCATAATCTTATTCAAATGTAGGATTTAACATTGTTCTTAAGCTAAGTATTCCTCAAGAAAGTGATTAAATGTCACAGCCGCTCCAGAATATTCAAACGATAGGTGTGTCACTGATCTCTGAACATTTATGACAATAATAATCATCTTCCCTCCGAGCCAACCAGATTATTAAAGCGTAAATTTTCAACGACTGACAATCCTTATACATATTACGTGCATACATACAGACTGAGTCACTACTACGAGGACGAAAGTTAGCGCCTTAGCGACAAACTAGTTTTTCTACAAGGTAAGGTGTTAACACGTGCACATTTTGTACTTTTGCATATACAGAGTATTTCATAACCTCGTTGATACTATTTCAAAAATATTTACGTATTCCAGTACATTTAAATAACCCTGTATATGTATATATAGGATATCTCAGGATGATGATCTATCTATTTTTGAGGTTTTTTTCTCCACATGTAGTTACCAGACGATATTTTCACTGCACTTTGCCAGTCCAGTTCCCGAATTTTTAAACCACTTTCCCGGAAAAGTAAGGTGGTAGATTAGAGCCAATCTTTGAGTTCTTACGCCAGTAGAGTTTTTTGTGAAAATATTTAAAATAAAATATCTCTGATGAAAAACCACAAAATGTAGACGATTTGAGAAATCTAACGAGCTCTGAAATTAGATGAATTTTTAAGGTAACGTGTAACAGAAATGTATCCATACAGTTGCTAATTGCTAATCCTTTCATTTCTTGAATAAACAATATTTATTTTTACCTTTTATTACTAATTTATGTTTTCCACTCTATTAATGATTTTATTCGAAAATTTTGTGATGTGAGACATTAATATTTTTATGCTAACGCAAAAACAATTAACTATCCATTTATCAAAAACAAATTTGCAAAATGGATTGTTGTTCAATGTTAGAAAGGTGAAAAAATAATCTTACGGTCCATGTTGTTCATGTTAATGTATAAAGTAATGACACGGTCGGTAAGGAGAACAATCACGCCAGGGAACAACGTTAGGAGCCGAGCAGCCGTATCAAGGCGAGCGTTTAATAAAAACGTATATAAATCGCATCATAAATGTTCGTGATTTTCGTAAAAGTGAGTATAGGCGATACGGACAGCACAGTATTTACACATAAAATAATGACAAAAAATATATTATAACGTGCTGAAACAGTTACTGGCACCAAGAAGCATTCCATGAAATTACAAAAGGCATTTTTAAATATTTTAATCATTAAATATGTTTTCGGTCAATTAAGTCGTCGTCGTCTGCTTCAAATAGTTTTTTTGATGAAAACGACCGTTCACAGGTCTCAAATTTCTCTTTGCTTTTTTTGCTGCAATTCTTTCTCTTTCTCTCTTTTTTCTCTGGCTTTCTCTTTTCCTGCTGCTAAATCAGGTGTAGTAAGAATGCCTAATTTGCCTCTGTTTGTTCGTCTTCTGCTCGATTTTTTTAATGTAAAGTAAGGGAATATTTCTTCAATTATTGCGACAGTTAATGAGTGGCGATTTCTTTTTATTTTGAAATTGTCTTAGCATGAGAAAACTGAATCCTTGATCCTTTCATGTCCGAGTCTTGGTCTATTGTTCGGTAATTATCGTTAGAATCTGGAATGTCGGTAGTTTTAGATGGTGAAAACATCCACTTCGGGAAATACAGCATCATTAAAAGGAACCAAACACCAGTATCGAATCGCCGTATACCAACTGTTTGCCTTTTTATAAGGATTTAAATAATTCACCTTTTATAATGAGTTATGATCCTTCACGGGATGTGCGGTTAACCAACGCTTCACTGCTTGATTATAATACGTCGTAGGTTCAAAGAAACTGACGTTAAAGGCTGCAGACGGTGGGTGCAGTGTGCTGGGAAGCAAAATAATATAATGTTATTGTCTTTGGCAAATGTTAGTACTTCTAAAATGCCCGTCAAGTAAAAGTAATATCTTCTTTTCTTTTACGGAGTTCTAGTTTCTTCTTAAAATCCACTTTAAACATAAACTGAGTTGTCCATCCGTTTTATTGAACCAATAAGTACCTGTGCCTGATCAATAATTCCTTCTTCATACCTGTGGGAATAATCCGAACAAGTTGGTATTGATACAGCACTAATCCAGCCACAACAGTAAAATGATGTCCCTTTCCGCGCTAGTTAAAGTGCCCAGAGTTCTAATGACGCTAAAATTTTTTAAGTCCTTGGACAGTCGAGAATAATTCATCCTTTATTAAATTTTGCTCAGGCTGCAAACCATTTTCATCAATTACTTTCTTAAAATATAAAAAATTTTCTAACTTGTACTTTTAAATCCCTTCACGAGCCATAAAGTTGCTTCTGGAGACCTTAAAGTAATTTATCTATAATAATTAAACTGGGATTTCTTTTCATAAAGTTGTTGTACCAATCCCAGCCCGCCATGCTTTATCTTTATTAAAATTGTGGCGCAAGCCCATTTTTTCAACTCAAAAGCTATTTCGTACATCTGATACTGTTAGCCCAAAGAAACGGTATGCCATTCTCTTAACATGTTCTACCAATTCACTCTCCAATTTGGACGAAAAAAATTTGTGCATCCCTAATACTTTATGTCCAAACCCTTTAGAGTACTTTTCGGAACACCATAGCTTTTTGTTGCTAACTTCCATCCCATTTTTTTTGTTAAGACAGCATCGATTGCTACTTTCATATCTTCCTCTTTCCATTTCTGTCGACTACTTTAACAGCTTTCCATGCTTGATTATCATTATAATGAATTACGAAAAATTTTGTAAATAAAATGATGGCATTTCCATTTGAAATAACCGAAATCGAAAAATTCGAGGGTCCATCATACACAAAAATACACAATTTAAATTTCCCTACCATAAAAATTAAACCGTTTATGACAAAGCATCTACCTGAAGCTTGTAAAGAAGGTTAAGTTATGAAACTCTTATCGGTAAATTAAAATATATTATACCGTTTAGTTATTGTCAAAAAATAAAATTTAAGTATATCATAAGCAAAAAATTTTAGTACCTTTTTTTAGATATTATCAATGGATCGTATGATACTAAAAGACGTGTAAAAAATAGTGATATGAAAATACACAAAGTCCCAAGGGACGGATGAGCCTGTTCTCCCCTAATGATTTTATTCGAAAATTTTGTCATGTGAGACATTAATATTTTTATGCTACCGCATAAACAATTAACTATCCATTTATCAAAAACAAATTTGCAAAATGGATTGTTGTTCAATACACGTTAGAAAGGCGAAATCAGGGAACTTACGGTCCAGTATTCGAAGAGACGCTAATGACTACGGTCGGTAAGGAGAAGCAAGTTTCAATGCAGTGCAGGGAACAACGTAGAGGAGCCGAGCAGCCGTATCAAGGCGAGCGTTTAGTAACGTTTATATACTCGCATCATTTATGTTCGTGATTTTCGTGAGTGAGTATAGGCGATACGGACGCATAAGTATTTACACATAAAATAATGACAAAAAATATATTATAACGTGCTGAAACAGTTACTGTTTTAAGAAGCTTCCATGAAATTACAAACCGGCATTTCTTAAATATTTTAATCATTAAATATGTTTTCGGTCAAATGAGTACGGCGTGCGGAATAAATATTTTTTAATGATGAAAACGACCGTTCCAGATCAATGATGTTATATTTGTAAATTTAAAGTAGGTAATCCTTGCGACAACTTAATGAATCTTTCGACGCACCTTTACAAATTTGTCTTAGTATGAGAAAATCTGAATCCTTCCGATCCTTTCCGATGTCCGACTTGGTAATGTCTAATCCGAATACTTGCTCTAGAATGAGACAAATGCTTCTTGTTCTAGTAAAGTGAACGCTAGATTACATAGAATAAAACAAACACCTATATCGAATGTTAATTGTTTGCTGTATCGTTTGTCACGGATTTCAGAACAGTGTTTTATAGTTTTTAGGTGGTGTTCACACTTCCACCTTAAACGTTAAACAGTTGTCGCATCTTATACATTTAATTCTATCACCTTTGTGTTCTAAATCCGGCATACTCGCTATTACGGTTTCTAGTTTCTTCAAAATACACCATTTCCGAAACGTACCTACATATTTATAAGTATGTGTGTACTGATAAGCGCTCATCACGACCTGTGGAATAATACCGAACAAGTTGCTTTGATACAGACGCTCGAGTTTCCGTGCCACCCCTCTACGTTGCCCACCGCACTGCATTGGAAATTGCCCTTCTTTGCCGAGTCTACTAATGACGCCACATAGGTATAAGGTTTCGTCTATAATACTTAACCTCTTTAATTGATTTTACTTGTAGATACATTATACTATGTGCACCTATTAAAGGTATGTTTGTTTTGGTTTGAATATCAACTTCAAACCTAAATATGTCGAGCATTTCTACCGAAAGTAATTTACTACAGTTTTAATAAATTTATTCCGTAATTTTACCATCGACAGTAGATATGTAACATATATTTTCACTTTACGAATTTTCGACTAATGAGTCTGTTTTATACCCTACTTTGCTGATGCCTGGCTCCACTTACAATAATAAGTACAATAATTATTATTGTAAGAATTAGATTAATATAAAATAATGTATGTTTTATTTGGAAAAAGTTATCACATTAAGACAATCAAATTAAGGTACGTACTTTATCTTTTTAGCTTCTAAATTACAACAGGACTTGTAACAGATGGTGAAAAATTGATCCAATTTATCCGAATGAAAAATATTTACGAAAACGAATGAATTTATTATAGTCATAATGCAGTTTGAACATTCATACATACTACAACTTCAGCAATTTGGCGAAAACTTCAATTTTCCGATATCTAAACATGTATGAATCACAGAAGTTTTCTGTTTGAAACTCGATGATGTAAGTCGAAAAATATTATTATATAGTTTATAGCTAGATATACATATGTTACTAACAGATAAATGTTTCCAATTGTACAACCACATTTTTACAGTGTACGGATAGCTACAGCATACGATTTTAAATGCCGCCAACATTATGGGAGCGGTCTTCTTAAAAAGCGTTATTGAAAAACACTTCGACAAAAAACTACAAAGAAATATATGTTAATAAACATATTGCAGCAAGAATGGATTGTCAATTGTGATAAAAATCTTATTTTGATATGAATATGATTATTATTCGAGGTTTTTAGTTGATGTATGTCGAGTTATTGCGGTGTCGCTTGCATTCATATTATTTACATTCCTATTCGCTAAACCCCTCAATGTTACCAGATTATTTGATTAAGCGCATGCGAAGCTCTTACGTTATCGATATATGTAAAAGAAATAACTGTACCGCCGTAAACATTAACCGAATGAAAAAGAATATGGAAACAATTGTTGTTTTTTTAAATAATTTATAGTAATAAGGTATTCATAACTGTGTTCGTTAATTTGTATAACCATATTTCAAATCAATGAAGAAAGAAAAAGTAATTTGTCATTCATACAAGTTAAAATATAAGAAAAACTATAATTCCGCAAAAGAACTTTGGTGCATTAAAAGAAAAGAAATACAGAAGTATACATACAACTCATTAACCAAAACAAACATTCATTATATTATAGATATTTATAGCTTATTTATAACTCTCCACTTCATGCTATATATCAAATATTCTGACCGCAAATTCTAGATAAATATCCCTTTGTATCAGAGCGTATTGATTTTTTTAACTTTCCCTTGTAAAACATATTGCATTAAAATATAGAATACATTTTGCCATTATATAAATATGATATACATATTATATGTCATTACTTAATTTCTATCGATCACATAAATACAGAAAAATATACTATCTTTCAAACAAACAGATGTTTTGCATTTTCGAAAAGTTTTACAATGATACAGTATGGAGCCGACTAAAAGAAAATATATTTTTGTTTCGGAAAGTTTTAGAAATATATATACATACAAAATACATCCAGTTTTTGTAAAGTTTTACTGATATGGAACTGAAGTTTTGTTTGAGAATGCCTTTATAGTGTCTAAGTTATCTTTACGACGTTAGTAAACAATGCTATAATCTGGTTGACGGATATGAAGCAATACGGGATAACTCGAAAAAACACCGTCGTATGTCTTCATTCTACATTTTGGTGTAAGTCCGTTAGATGATTATATAAAGCATAAAGTCAATAAAACTATATAATAAAAATGAGAGGAGACAAATGGTAGGTGCGATTAAATGGAGTTTTATTCTCTTATCTAAGTGATGATTAAAATCTTCTATATGTGGGATTAATTTAGAATGTTTAGTAGTTTGTGTATTACGACTATATAGCATTTGATCATGTTAAGATAAGAATGCCCAAAATAAATTATGAACGAAACATTACATCATTGTCCCATATTACTGAATATGTTGTTACCGTGATATATTTCTTAGAGTATCTTAACAACAAATTATATTTGTACTTGGCAAGTACCTGTAGGCTTACGGAATTTTAAACTCAATTAAGAACTTTAATATCTTCCTTATTGATTTTGTTACTTCCTTTAAACTAATTCTACTTATAATGGCAATAATCTCGTAGGTTTATTATTTCAAAATGTTATTAATTTTAAATTCCCGCAAAAATCAAGAAATCTTCTAATATGGAGCATGTAGAGTCTGTATTACTAGAACAAGAATGCGTAGTATCAACTAGGAGAGGAATGAACACGTTAAAGATTACCACACAGGAACTATTAAAGCTTTTCTAGGGGATCATCCAGTAGCAGAGCTAGAAATCAATTTATGTGAAGAATAAGTGATGACTTCCACCTGAAAAGAGCTGTTTTGCATCTTTGGGCTTGTATGTGATCTCACTTACAGAAGATATAATGAAAATCATTAAATACTTTTTCACGTACTAGCGCCATTTTCGAAGCATTCAATGGCATTGGAACGGAAACCTGAGACATTGAGAAGTTGATGATTTCAGACGGACGTTCTTGCCACACTTTAGATTAGGTTTAATACGTGTGCATGCACAAAACAACGCAACAACATTACAATCACAATAACCTATCTTTTGCTGCGCTGTTGATCTCGAAGAAAGTTAGTTAATACGCAACTTAACAGATGCAAATTTGGTCTTATATTATATCGGGAAAGAACATTGCCCCTTTCATCACTCTTGGCCGCGTTGCTAATGACTGGAGAGATGTAAGGTTGAGTAAGGTAAGGATGACGGTGGATAATAAAACTATTCATTTTTCATTTTGAACATGATATACGAACGCGTTAGAAAATGATATGAGGACAGCAAGAATGACGAATAGCATGCAAATAGCACTTGTCAGTATTACTGAAGTTCAAAATATATAAATGTGTACCTGTGGCACTTATTTAAATTACAAAAAATGAACGTAGAAACAAGAAATGAAATAGTAATATCTGGCAATATTAAATTTTATATTTTTGTTGTTCTGACTTACATATACGAATATGAGGAAGAAAATTATACAGTTATAAGTAGCCTAACGATCCAGAATATTTTTTTAACTTATCAGCAAATTTTCTGGCATTTTCTTATCTCTCTATCTAGAATTGCGTTAATAATTATATGACAGAACCCAATTGCTGAGATAACAACACAAAAGTGTAATAGCAACTGCACCACTAACCCAATACTAAGTGACTTAAAGAAGGCGTTATAGAAAAATATTTTATCATTGAAACTACAGTAAGAATTTTCAGAATTATTCACTGATTCGTCCACTAACAGGAACAAGAATAATGATATTATTTAAAAAAAAATTTTTCACGTGAATATGTTATTATGCGAGAAATTCTTAGTTGATTTACAATGAGATCAAGTATCAATTTTTCTTATCTTTCGTTTTCGAAAATCACTGTTCTTATGACAAACAAGCTCCCACATTCATGTTTACATATGTAAAAGAAATAACACTGTCTAGACTGAAAACATTAAGACGAATGAAATGAAAAAGAGATCTGGTGGAATTGTTGTTTGAGTCTCCGAATAAATATTCCCTCCTTCTTACTACCGTTATTAAAAAATACCTTACTTCGATGTAGTGGAATCGAAATAACAATTTGTCTTCATTGATATTAAGAAGCTGTGTTCTCATAAGAATACAAAGGAAACTAAAATAATAGATACCAGTCATCATTAGCTACAATAAACTTCAGCTATGTTTCTCGAATACGCAGTATCTTTCCAGTAAAGTGGTCTCCACTTCGTCAATAAATGTCTGTATCTCAACGGTGTTTATAACAGAGGCGTATTGATTTTTTTCTTGTGCAACTTATAAGGACCATGACTTGCACGAGAATTTCAGTTTCGTTGTTATTGCCATTGAGTAAAATTACAACAGAAATTCCTTTTCTTAGTCCATTACTTCGAAGTTACTGAAGTGATACATACATACATGTGCTTGTTTACAGAAATAATTACTAGCAGACCAAAAGCTTTCATTTTCATAATACAATAACCAAGTTTTTGTTATGCAATAGTTTGAAGATACAGTATGTCCATTCGAAGAAGCAGAATACTATTCTGTACATAGCAGTTACGCTGCAAAATATATAAATATAAAATATATGTAGGCATCTTATTTTTAGGTCGCTGAAAGTTGCTTTGAGTTGCTATGTTACGTATCATTTGCTCTCTTAACAATACCCAAATCACTTGTAATTCAAAATAGATTTGAATACTCTATGTATATTTACAAAGTAGAATATAAATTACGCTGAAGATGTTAATATGTAAACGCATACATTAGGCCATACATTAAAAAGTAGTTCTTGTGGAGTTGGATTTTATTTTCATTGCCTATTCAAATTTGAATTATAATTTACACTTCTTTAGTTCTCAGTATTTGGTGGAGTATATGTTTAGTCCCCTGTTTTCTGATCAACGTATTTAATTCAACAATCTTACTTGCAACAATTATTATGTTAATGTAAAACATGTAAAACCAGTTGAATTATTTTCTTGTGAATATGGTCTCTTAACTTCATTCTCCGTCTTGTTCTATTCTTGGCAACTTGATCGGCATTTTTAAAATCCAGTTCCTTCACTTTTCTTCTTGATTTTCTAACTTTTTATGCAATCTCACTCTAATATTCTACATACGTGACCGATCCATATAAAATATTTTTCTTTACACATTTTTTTCTTATATCGATATTTCGCACCTTATCAATTAGCTTCACTCCTGTGCTTTATCTGTAATATCCACATTTCAACTACGATTTTTTTCATTTGTTGATTCACCGAAGTTCACAGTTCAAATCCAAACGCCTCCAATCGCGATTTTACTTACTCATGTTCTTTTTGGTGCAGGACTTGCCTGCTTTCTAGGTCTTCCTGATATTACCACCATTTGTGTTTATTTTTAGTTGTCATTTCTTTAGATCACTTAAATCTTCTTTAGTCACTTTTGTTTTACATTCCTTTATTATGTCATCCACTAAAATCAAGAAAAGGTACGAGCCGTGTCGGGTAAATTAATCGATATAATCAAGCGACACCTTCAAACTTAGCCTTGAATAAGTACTACCTATTATATGATGGACAGAAATAACCCTTGATCCCAGATGCTTGCAAAAAGTATTTACTGCAACACAGTCGTTAAAATAAAAAAACATATTTTAGACAGAAGATCTGTATCCTCAACAAAAAATCCATAGTATCAACGTTCTTTTAGCGGTAACAGAAAAGCACTTTCAATGCTCTTTAAGAAATGAGGACTGCTTGAGTGTGTACAGTTGTGGCATTACTACGAAGTTTTCTATGTTTAATGATTCTGTACTACATTACTATGGTAATGCTTTTCCATACTATAAAGACACTAGTAACGATAAACAACCGCAGCTCTGGATGAATTCAAATAGATTTGCGGTCGATATCTTAAAGGTATCTTTGTTCTCGAAAAAACTTTCCCAAATATTGAAGTTATCAACGTCAGATATTGAATAAAAAATAATAAATCTACAACGTCATAGTAGCAACACACTTCAAAGAATAGTTTGAGTATTCTATATAATTGTTCTTTTTCCGAGAGAGTTTTCGTGATGTTTTCAGAAGATCAGAGATTATTCCATTAGATAACTATCACTTTAACATCAGTGTTGTCTCTCTTGGAAAATTATATGCTTGAATTCTTTTCTACATAGGCAAAAGATCCTTACTGATTGTCAACACGGCTCTTGTAAAAATATATCTGCTGGTACTGCTACGACTGCTTTTTATAACGCTTTATTGCAAAACATTAAAGAGCATATATGGTGGTGAATATTCGGTATGACCAAAACTTTTAATTGCGCGTAGCATTCAAAGCTGCTAACCTGAGAGGTTGATATGTACAGAATTACAGGATCTGTGGCGATCTTGTTTGCATCCTGTTTAAAAAATCGAATCTAAGTGATTAGACTAAGAGTTTTTGTTGCAACTGGTGTATCACAACTTGTAAAATCATTTTGTCTATCTATAAGAAACATATTCCATGCTTCAGCTTTCAGACGGATCCCATTTTCACTGTATATTAAGTTAAAATTTTCCATACGAAATATGACATTTTTAATGCTATTACAGACAGCGCCAACTGGGAATCAAAGAGCAAGACTTAGAAGATCTCGGAACGTAATTATATACGCTTTTTTCTAGCTATGGAATACTAAGGACTTGAACGTATTGTACCTAGCGGCATTGAAGGGTGCCATACATTCGACGAAGAATGTTGCCAACCTATTTCGATGAGGGCAACGCAAGGGCTATTATCATGAAAATTGATTTAATTCAAGAATATAATATAATATTTCAATAATAAATCATTAAACAGAAGATGATTACTACAATATTTTTGTTTGGATGCAGGTTAGTGGAAAAAAATGTACTTGGAATTTAAAACATTTGGATCATCTAGATATTATATTCATTGACTTGTAACTAAAAAACAAACTACCGTTTTGTATAGAAGGCAAATACTATTGAATTTTGAAGATTGCCAAAACTACGTGTTTCAAAAAAAATTCTTGGTTTCTATATTCATTGACTTGTATTCAAACTACCGTTTTGTAAAGGCAAACACAAACGTTTCAATCAAACGGAAAAAATCTATATTCTTGCATTAAAACTATTGTTTTGTGTTAAAGAATTTCCTTAGAAAAAAAATTTTCTTGTGACAATTACACGATAGTTTTAACATAAATACAAATGCGAATTTGTTTTGAATTGAAACAGTCTGTTTTATTTCAAAAAAATGTTACTTTGTGTGTCGGCATAAAAAAACAACAAACAGTACAAAAAGATAGAAGCAAATGTAATTATTTTTTATCTTCGTAAATATTACTGCGTTATCCGTGATATAACCGTCGTATCATGGACGTTTCGGAAAAAGTATTAGCATGAAATACAGTTTATTTATTCATTATTATATCCTTACAAATTACCAAGCAAAGCTACATTTTTACAGCTAACTATATAGCCTTATTGATTAGATAGAAATGAATCATAATAAGATTTGGAAGCAGTATCCTCTAGTTATGTTCCAATAAGCTTACTAAATGGTATAATAATACGCACCCTAATCTGTTCCTAATTCAGTCGAAATATAATTGGGGACAACGAAAAACCGATACAAAGTTAGACTACACTACATTTACCTTTTGCAGAATAAAACACGATCCAATTGACCCGATCGATCTGATATAATTCCTTTCCCTAGTAAACATAACCGAAAAAGCCTGTATGCCAACGTTGACCTTTCTCGAGCTTTTCGAGCTCGTTTTCCCTTTTTTATTGGATACAATAAACTTCACCCATGTTTCTTAATTGAATACTCACTATTTTCCCAGTGAGAGCTTTTCTAAGAGCTTCGTCAAGAATCTATTGCATCTTAGCAATGTGTCCATTATATGTACCGATTTCTTCTTATGTATAAAAAAATACAGGTCTGTAGTTTATCTGTGCAATTACGTTCCAAACAGTTATTACTTAGATCAACAAATTCGAGGTTTTTGGGTGTAGTTTTTGATAGTTCACTGACTTGGTGTGATCATGTTAATAATTTCAACTGTAAGTTAAGCAGCGCGTTCTATGCTATATATCATATGAGAAATCATGTAAACTTATATACATTAAGGACCTTCTATTTTGCATATGTTCACTCTCGTATAAAGTATGGCATATTGGCCTGGGTACAAAGTACGCTGTTTCGTAGTGGTTTTGTTTTACAAAAAAAGATTATTCGTTGTATGTTGTTTTTACCGCGTCGAACCTCATGTCGAAACTACTTTAAAGAAATGCATCTTCTTACTCTCCCTTCTTTATATATCTACGAGCTGCTAAAGTTTCTTAATAAAAATACTGAACGCTTTTCTAGAAATGCTGACATGACTAAATCAAATATGATAACGAAAGGCGCAAATGATTTATCCGTTCCCAGCCATGGGACTGCTTTATATGAGAAAGGGCCGTATTATGCTGCAATCAAAGCTTTCAATGCCCTTCCTAGTTACCCCAAACTCTCACGTAATAAAAAAAAATTGATGCCAATGTAAAGGAGTTTCTTATTGACAAGAGCTTTTATAGTTTTGATGAATTTTTAAATGATGTAACAAGATGAGCTCTTCACGGTGTTACTTTTAGCATTAATACTAGTGTTACTTGTTTGTAAATCTTTGAATTGTGTTTTTCGTTTTATACGCCTTACATGTTTGTGCTATTTTTATTGTATAGATACGTGTAAGTGACAATGTCAATACCTTGTAAGGTCTATGACAATAAAAACTATTATTATTATTATTATTATTAGATACGCTATACATAGGTATACGTTAATTGGAAAAATAATTACATTTAAGAACGAACAAGGTGTAAATACAACCAATACTAACCTACACTGTGATGACTGGTCCCGATACAAATGATGAAAGCATGAAATATGTTTTAGACAACCATAAGAAGAGCAAAGAATGTACAAGAAGAACCAAAGGCAACTTGTAGAGAAAAAGAGATAAATACCGCAACAAATGCAAGATAAAAAAAGCAATATTTCGGGCAATAATAAAGGAAGGAGAAAATACAAAAGACATAGAAGAAAATATAAAAGCGAAACAAATATTGGGATTGTAGCATTTATCTATATTGCATTTTGAACATCAACCTCGACAATAGTACTGATGAAACGGCTAGACGTTAACCTACGCTTAGATGATGTAAAATAATGTTCTTTGCAATCAATACACAATACAATAAGATGTTCAATAAGGTAAGATATCTAGTCACTATATTACCAAAGACTAAAATGGAATTTTCGTTGCGACAAAGTTTTCCAAACAACTACAGTCAACATACCATTAGTACTGTGAAAAAAAGCATGTCACTTAAACCAAAGAAGATACATTGGATATATTCGACGGTAATACACTTCGTGGTCACTTGTCCTACAATAATATGGTGGCCAAATGTTAACGAAAGGGCAATAGAAATCAAGCTGACAAAGCCGTGTCTGTCTTAGAATTGCGCATTTGTTGTTATCTCTATGGAAATGTTATTAAACCGAACACTCCTATATGTGCATGATTGGCACCACCGTGTTTAGCGAACACTAATTGGGCTCAAAGTCAATCAAGGCCACTTCTTAGGCCCCATCTTAGTATCTCCCATGTTACAAGTTTTCTTGTCAAAGTCAAGATATCTTTGAATTAGCGAACTTCGACGGTAATACCTCACATTCTAACCCCATGGGGCCTAGGCCTCCTTCGGATGGCTACTATCGGCCAAGCGTGGGAAACGACAATCTGGCCGTGATGTATCGTTATCTTAGATAGCTTTGGTTTTGAATTAAGCCTGATTACATTTACAGTAAATTGGGGAATAGATGCCAAGCCACATAAACCTGAACCAAAATGAAGACAACCGCGCACAAATTGACCCTTTCGCCCCTCCGGCAAGTATCGTTGACGTTTTAGAAATCACCGTTAGCAGAATCACCGAGTTATTTTAGGATGAAACCGCCGCCAGATAAACAACCTTTAGCAGGCCTTCTACTCCTCTCCGATACCGAAGAAAATTATCCTCAAATATTGATTCTTCGAATGCAAATTTTGCCACAGTTTTCAATCAATTGGCGACAATAAGGATGAAGGTTACAAGACTTAATCTCCAGTAACAGATGTTCTAAATCGAAGGTACACAATAAAGCGATTTTCCATAAAGGGTGTTCTCAATACCCACCGTATAATTCCGACGTTTAAACGGCCATTACACTTTGAAAAAGCGTATGCCCATGCCTACGCCCAAGCATCCTCCCTTATATAAAGAAGTCAAAAGAAAAAGATGAATATTTCTAAATAGAAGTTCAAGAACTAAATGAAAGTTATGTTACCCTGGATCAATACTGAAATGAATGGGACACAATTAGATGCAGCCACAATTGTAAAAGGGTCGTAAACGCTAAAAATATAGGAATGTTTAAACGCCGAACCCCCAACAACCGTGTTTAGCGAACACTAATTAAATATGTCAAACAAAGTCAATCAAGGCCACTTCTTAGGCCCCATCTTAGTATCTCCTCAAAATAAAGTTAAAAATAGTAATAGTTGGAGTTTATGACAGGACCCCCAAATTCTTGAAAGACCTACAGCAATTCCAAGGATTTTTCAATCGAAAATACACGCTATGGATGTATCTATCTTACATAGCTTTGGTTTTAGATAGGTCTTGGAATATCTGATTACCATTACACAATTGGCAACAAAAATAGGATAGCGCCGTTGTAGATGCCAAGCCACATAAACTCTGAACGAAATGATGAAGCAGGCAGACTTACCACACAAGGACTCGATATACCCTCCGTTCAACCGGAAGCTCTCGTTGACGTCTTTAGATGGGGGACAAATGACAGTGTTATTTTTTTGCAATCTAAGGAATTAGCCTGTGGATAAAAAGAATAATTACTTAAATCTCAGTAAACCAGACACTTACAGGCCTTCTAGCCGATTGCTGCGATCCAAGATACACAAAAGATGAACAAAATTAGTCAAGACAAATGTTGATTGCGTGAGCTGCAAATTGGTGTTGCTGAATGAATGCTTCGCAATTGTGCAACAATAATTTAATGAAGGTTACAAGATCTAGTAATCTCTAGTAACAGATGATCCTCGGTCGAAGTAAAATGTGTTTTCAAACATAAACGGCTGTTCTCCAATACTGCAATGTAGATAATAGGTATAACTGTTTCGACAAAAACCCATTACATACTTTGACACAGCACTAATTATATGTTTCAAGATAAAAATATAAAACTTGTAAAGAGACACGTTGAAACAATATCGCCTTTAAAAGCCAACCTACGAAAAGAAAAAGATAACGTATGTCAATATAGGTTTGAATATTTCTAAATAGAAGTTCAAGAACTCAAATGAAAGTTTTCCTATAACAAACGAATAAAGAATTGTCTATTTCAAATCGTACGACTATCTGATACAATACTGAAATTGATACTGTTCCGACACAATTAGATGAATCCGGAGCACAATTGTAAAAGAAACAATTGTAAAAGTAAAACTATAGGAAGTTAAACTAAATGAACAGTTAGTGAAATTGAAATGTTTGGATATCAGAGAATAACTGTAACTTTTGTTTTTTACATTTTTTTTCAGTGTAAATACCAATATGTACTAATGGAAATACAATGTTATGATGCATAAGTTACAAATTACAAAATAAATAAATATATAAAATAAAATGGAAACATATTGGGAAAAGCATATCTAGAAAAATAAATATTGTTTAAAATTAGAAAATATATTTGTAATGTTTACAATATAAATATATCATTTAGAACTAATTAATTATATCTCAAAGTGTAACAGTAAATGCTATTTAAATTATACAACACGTATGTATGTATGCGTGACAACTTTATTTAGTAAATATCCAGAGGCAATTGAATAAACGATCACTGTATACTTAATTATGTTGAAACGAATGCACCACATGCCGTTTATCTAATAAATACATATATAAAGTTTAAAATATATGATATATGGTACTATCGACATACAGTCAATATTTACAGGAAATGTTTTAATTTACGATCATATTCCGTATAAGGTTTTGAAAAAATAATGACAACCAGTTACAATGTTAGGCCAATGATGTATAAGATGGCTTAATATAATGGGGATTGCAGCCATTGTGCATTGGCTGCACTCTCAACTCATCAACTCATTTTCATATTCCTCAAAACCCCATATATTTCATACAACTTGAGTCAATTAGCTTCATACGAGTCTGTTGCCATAGTGAGAATATAAAGGCAAAAGCGGTCGCTACTATCAAGGGAGTGTGGGCAGTAATTTGTTGGAATAGGTAGATGTTAGTGTACTTCCATAAGACAGAATCTGTACACGTTCCGTATACAGTGAAAGATAGACAGCCCTACCAGATTGAAAAAAGTACGTATTAAGCTACGTAATGATTATGTACATTTTAGTATGAGTATATTTTAAGGTGCTTTTACATTTTATTTCAAACGGGTTTCTTAATTAGCATCCTTCGTAAATTAATTCCCTAATGAAGAAGTATATAACGTATCCCTATATTACAGAAAGGTTACTACAATAAGTATATCTACATTTTAATATATGTGTATAATACAAATTTCAAAATATATTACAATTTAAGTGGTTTAAGTGTTTATAGTATTGTACATACAAACTTGGAAAGGTTTTCCTAGAATTAATTTTTTAAATATGTAAACCCAATTCGTCAAGTAAAACACGAAACAAGTTTTAATTAAAAAAAACATATTCACGTCAAAAATAGGATGTTACTTTTAAAAAATATAATTATCCTGAAGATAAGTTAAAAATATTTACTAAACTGCAGAAAAAAATAGATAAATAGACGGTTTACTACAAATTATATATGTATATGCAACTCCATTTAGAAAATCATTTTCTCATTTATAATTAAACACAGTATTCCAGTAAACTTCGCCCTAACCGATTTGATTCTAAATTCCAATATCTTTCATAAGAAGTTATAATGTATATGTGTTCTATTAAAAAAAAACTCTTATTTTGACTAAAAGCTAAAAATACGATGTTGAATCGTGACCGGAACGTTTTGGCGAGATATATTAGTCAGGGTAATCACAGCTATGACGTCACAGTTTGTAACCGTTGAACAACCTATAACCTAAAAGAAAACCAGATGAAAACAGCGGCTAGTGATGAAGCTAAACACGAAACAATGCAAATAATATTGAACGATGGAGGTATAGATTATATGGTGCAAACAGACATGAAAACGGCAGAAATGTTACTAAATGGTGATGATTATTTAACATTAATAAAGTTTAATTTTTATTTTCTAGGATGTTCTTTAGATGCCGATGCATTGCTTAAATGAAACATGTGTTATTTATTATTTATCTAGTACTAAACAATAATTGTATCCTATTTTTGTTATACTTGTTGCTGTCAATTAAATCACGTACCAGTTTACAAACGTCAAAATGTTTTGAATTTTATGTTTTCTGTCACTGGGTAACCGTTCTCATTTTCGTGTTGAAATGTGTTTATTGGATACCAGTTGTAACTGGTGACGTCATAACTGTTACCGAGATCGGTTCAACGGTTACTCGCGAAAATATGCTTATAGATTCTCAGCATCCTAAAAATTCGAACTTCCTCTTCTGCAGCACAGCTCCTACAAAACTATTTTAAAAACGATTGCTTTGCTTATAATGGTGCTAGTTCTCCTGGAAAAAATACCACATTATAATTCATTAAAATGGTTATAGGTCGCTTACATATTAGAGAGATTTTCAGTGTGTCACCGACGAGATAAAAATCAATTTCTGAATATTGAATATTGTGAATATTTATTAGTTTGGAAAACATTGAAAGATTGCTCCATGCAATTTATCTAACCGCAAAATTAAGATGATCGTAATTAGTGGGATTAGCAGCCAATGGTAAATTCTTAGAAAGAAATAAGACTCATTAATCTTGACCTTAAGCTTTCGAATTTTATTAAATTGTTCATCAGAAGCTAATGATAGAGTAAGAAGCTAGCACTAAAACAATGTAATCCTTAGTCAAAAACATTAAAAACTTGAACAGTCATACCAAAAAATGTATAATCACAGTTTAAAACATAATTATAAGATTAAAAACAATTAAAATTGTATTGAATTTTCACAAGACCACATAGTCTAAAGCGCGGGAGATCAAGTACATATGTAAGTGCTTAAGGTCAAGATTAATGAGTCTTATTTCTTTTTAAGAATTTACCATTGGCTGCTAACCCCACTAATTACGATAACCTTAATTTTGCGTTTAGTTAACGTTGTGACAGCCGTTACTTCCTTCTAACCATGCCATGTTTGAAGTACGTTATTAGTCAGATTGTTGTTTAATCGTCAGAGCTAGTCAGAAACTATATAGGCGGTTCTGGTACTTACCACGATCGACTTAGAAGTTCTAATTATACCTTACTCCATATCGCTCAAAAGTTCATAAAAAAGATAACAGAACGATATAGAACGTAACGTATGGTACTCTCCTAAGCAATAATGATGCATACCTCTAATACTGCAAGTGCAATCGAACCTTGTGTCTTTACAATAAAATATTAGTAAATACCATATAAAAAGAGATTTTTATTTTTATGAGACTGTTTATTGAAACCAGTTCGATAAATTGTAAGCTCACATATCTGTCTACAACTTATTGCTAGTGGAGTTTGTGAAAGTTCCTCTAGAGCTAATTAACTCACTAATATCGAAAGGTAAATTGTTATCATATGAAATAATTGAAATGACAACTTCCAAGTTACTTTGTTTCAGGACATCAAAACATTCGAATTCATAAACTATGTAATTATAATAAAGTTCATAGTTAAATATAAAATTTGCAGATACAATGCATGTTACATATGTATGTACTTATCGGGTTAGGGTTACCTTACACAATATGCATTACTTAAGCGTACTTGTTTTACAACCGGGAATATTTAATTTATTCTAAGTACGATGGATTATGTGTTATCGAACATGATGTTATGTTGTAGTACTTTATGAATTATAATTATATTTCAATAGCAACCTGTAACAAGACAACGTTCAATGCGCTTGTTTACCAACATGACTATTTAATTTAAAAACAAGTAAGGAATAAATCTAGGTGAAATTCCATAGATATTTGTGCGTATAAAGTAGTAAATATGTATGTAGTACATACATACACTGAATGTAGCTATAGCTTACAAAAAAAGTAGAATAAAGCACACTTCTACAATACATTGTGAAAAATATGTAATATTCATTTTATCAAGGTACATACTCAGAGAGAATGAACATAAATTTCACCATGATATTGTACGGAAAGCAGCTTTGTGTATCTTTACTATGTACTTTGATTGTTCCAGCAACCAAACATTTTATTTAGATAAACACACTGCTAAAATATCTAATGTTACGTTAAAAATTGCACAACAATTTTATATAGGCTCTCAGTATTTCCCGTGGCTGAAATATAAATTCAAAATGACTAAACATACCATAATTTGATTATGCTTTTTTTAATTTGCAGCCATTTATGCCGCTACTAGTGCAACCTGCAAATATTAAGGTATGAATTATCCAGAAGTATACATTTGTATGCATACCGTGTTAGAATAATAATAGAGTAACAACACTAATACAATACTCCATTAGGACACTAAAAATATCATGTGGTAATAAATATTACTATTACCTATTAGCGGACAGATGTTCATGTGTGACAAACAAGATGTCTCCTAAAATCCATCACTTTGGAACTCTGCTAAACGAAACCAAGATATATTTCAATAATACTTAATAAATTGTTGTACATTCTTGAGAAATATGTTCTTTTAAGCAAAAGATTTTGATCAATATCTTCAAAAGTCGTCAAAATACTGTAATACGTCCTAGACTGTTTGTTAATGAGATCATCTATTATATATTTTTATTTATTAATTCTGTGTAAGAACAATAAAGCGATGCATATATACAATGGATCAATAACGTCTAGCCTTGTGCTGCTCGTGTAACGTTGGCTGTTAGTCTATCGTGAGCTTTTGTTTTCCTCGCAATTGCATAGCTCTAGCGATGAACCGGATATGTGTTATTCCAAGTCATAGCTTACAATTACTAATTAATATCAATTAGAATTTTGATACTATAATGTGTTTATGTATATTAATTTAAGCACGTTTATTACGTGATATAGTTAAAATGTTAAATGCATAGTGCTGCCAAAATGTACAGTAAATGTATTAAAGTATAAGTGTAAATTAAATAACATAAATTATCTCCTTTATATTAAAAATATATACAAGGTATCCCAGAATATGTGTGCTATTTCCTGGCTCCACATAGAATATATTAACATAAATTTATTTTTTTTCCTCCAGTCACTCTCCACGGAGATGTGCAGCGCATATGAAGCTCATTCATCTTATTTATTTTGAAAGGGATACATTAGATTTAAAACAACAATAATAAACAGCTCTATTTAACAAAGTTGTTAAATTTTAATCTGAATAATCTAACAAAAAATCTTCTATAGGCATTGAGGCTACTTAATTATACCGAAAAATAAGAATTTCCTGCTTTTAATTTTTACTTATAAGTATGTTATATAGTTTTGAAAATTCTAAAAAATAAAAAGCACTTCTGGGGCTAACTGTGCTGGAAAAAAACTAGTCTTGACAGCATCTGTTCTAGGAGTTCTATTTTCGGCAGAATTTAAATTTTGCATCACACGGTGTTCTAGCTTTGTTTTGGCATTTCCCCATATCATGCATATATTTGTTTAGTAGTATCCATTAGGTAGAAATCTAAAGGGTAATGTTGAGGTTAGTTCAAAAGTCCCAAACGTCTGAAGCTATAGTTATGCACGCGCATTGCACGGTTTAGTACAGCTTCAATACTCTTCAATTGCAATGTCGTCTGTCAAATCTTCTACTACTTATTCTTCTTACAATCTCTAAATATTTTCTAAAAGTTAGTTTTGCGAATCGTCCCATCTTGAGGCTTAAAACTTTAATCTTTATAGAATATGTCGTACCAAAGTTATTTGATTTGATGCATGTATGTATATGATACGTTCAAGTTTAGCCCAAATCCTTCTCTGCTTTTAAAAATAAGCCAAATTTTTAAGATTTTTCTTCGTTCGCATGTTGTGGTAAATTTGGATATATCTCATTAAATTACACTGTTCAACACAATTTTCTTTTCTAATACACCATTAGCATAATTTTCTTTAAAAAAGTTGAAATCAATTAATATTTCAAAACGGATAACTAGAAATAAATGCCGATTCTACATATAAATGGAAGTTGAAAATAGAGTTGCTGTCCGCTCCAAGTATAACCGGGAACACCGGATTCCGTTTAATATCTTATGAACCGTGAATCATCCTGTACATACACCTACATACAATGTACGCTAGGAATATCTATAAAATACAGAATTATCTATTACATAAATCATGTTTCACTTTAGGAGAAACATTTACGTACAGATCCCGCAATTCTTATTAAGTTACAAACACAACCTATAGGTTATACTTATAACTATGTTCACCTACAGGCAAGCGATGAAAGGTTCTTAGAGAACAATGCAATGCGGAAGCTTAAAATATTCTCCCTCTATCGATTTATCTTCATTAAAGCGTAGGCGTGTAATGAAGCAGTGTGCCGAAAATTGTCAATTTAGACTGAAACAAAAAACGGTATCTAATTCAATTTTATTCAGAGCAGCTAAAGAAAACAATGAAAACGAGAGCATTGAAATCAAAAGAGCAGATGAAAATTATAGCTCGAAATAAGATTTCAGTGACAAGAATAGAAACAATGTGGCGAGAAGAAAGAGACTAATTTACCGGGTGTAACATGATTTGTACATATATACAGTTAGCAGAAACAATAATTCCTCGTTTCACACAAAATGTTGAAGTGTCTCGCTGTAGCTTTTAAGCTATATTAAAACGAGAAATCGTAGTACATAATTATTGAATCCTTTAAACAGAATGAGTATGCAATATACCTTCATTAAAGTCACGGTTGTGTGTGTGAGTGAAATTTTGCATACAGATGAAAGCCATATTCACTTATTCTTGTATTTTGCGATTATACAGGGAGATCTAAATGCATTAGCACGGAAGTAGATGAATTACATGACAAGACTAGAGAGCATTAGGCACAACAACTTAAAAAAGAAGAGTATGACCACGATGTACAAATATATAGATGGTAGATTAATATACAGGCTATATGGAATATATGTGTACAGAATGTATATGTTGCAATTATATTTTGATGATGTAAAAAATGAGTATTATTAATCTATGAACGTGTACCTGTAAAATACTTATATGCAGTCAAGAAAGCTGTTTCCTTGAGGAAACAAAAAGATTACTCTTATGATTTTGCAATTTACATTATGTGTTCCAGTCTACAATTCAGCAATATATAGTTTTACAAGAGATCACATACAAAAGGTATAGATTTCTTGTCTCAAATTTATTTATGGAACACGTAGGTTTTATTATATATCTCGCAAACTACTGGATACTGGTTGACTGTTTATTGGTAAATAATGCAGAGAGCTTCGGTATGTAATTGTACAATAAAATTATTCTGCTTAAATTTACGTTCTATAACAAAATTAAGAGAATCTCGGTCGATCTATCATTCACTATTAGAAGCGAAGTGATTAACAGCGTAGCATTATAACGGTTGTAACGAGGCCATTTGAAACACATTTGTACATATACAAACTACATAGCAGTTGCACACTAAACAGGCAAGAAATATAGCTTAAGAAACCCTTACAACTAGCACCTACCACAGATAAAAAAGTATGATACTGATATACACAACGCTATCTCACAAAACTGCACTCTATGAACATCTTTCTCTTTTAAAATATACTAAATAACATATAAGTCTTTGTACTTTACAGTTGCTTCTTATAACATCCCTGAACAATATCCTATAAACAAATAAATAATTGAATAACAATACAATAAATTCATCATGTTTTGGATACAGTAACTTGTGGTATCTTTAAGAGAAATCCTGTATTGTATACATGCTAAAAACAGATTGTTATTTATAGTAAGAAAAAACAAAATATAAATGTAAAAAATGTCCCACAAAATGCAGTACAACAGAAGTCGCATATGATAAACGCAACAACCCCCTTTTTTGATTAGTACAACCAGAAATTTACAGCGATGCGGAGTACGTCCATTAGATCCGTAAAATAACGATACTGGGCAGATACCTACTTTGCAGTATTTTTGAAACCATCTTTGTTGTTCTTTAATTCCAGTTAACATTATAAATAAGTTAACGTTAGGAATAATTAATGTATAGGATCCAGGAAGTCATTTATTTCTTTGTTATGTAAAAAAATGCCTCTCCTAGAAAAATAAAATGCTCCTTCTTTAAAGACGAGGAGAAGAAATTACAAGAAGAACTATTACTTTTCATAAAATCTCATTACTTTTCTAAATTATCAAAGCTTAAAGCACTGCATTTTCCTTTGATTATACATCACCTCTAGGCGAGTTTGCACTATAATTGCATGAAAAGGATAAACGTTACAAAAGAAATCTCATTATTCTTTCAGAAAGAGTAGGCAACCATCTGTATACGCGGGTAACGAAGCACATACATTCGGTTGATTCGACTACATATTGGGTTTAACCTTTTATTGTACAATCCGAATGCGAAATAATAATTGTTGTGCTGAATAATACTCGTTTTGGTCGGCAGATTATAAAAGCAGAAGAAAGTCAATTTATTAAATATTGTCACAAGAAGGTTCGTATATTTGCAAATTGCAGATATTCTCACTGTCATCAATACTTACATACTTCAAAAACTTCAAATTAAGTTTTAAGCCTCCATAAATCTAAAAAGCTTACTGAAATGCTATAAATTATATTACAGGTTAGCTGTCCTGTGTTACGTTAATGTAGATATTTAGTTCGCATACGCATAAACTACTGCCATTGCTACTACTTTGAATCATAAAGAACTTCCGACGTAAACTTTCCCCTGTTCATCCAACAACGTATAATAACGCTACTACGATTTATCTGGAAACTGTCAAACTTTATTATACCATCGTAAACTTGCTACTACAATGAATATAATAAAATTATTCTTAGTTGTGTTCCTTTGTAGTTAATGAAGTATAATATATTACTATGTACATCCAGTTGTAACAAGTATGATAAATTCAATAATAATTTATTATAATTAATATCTAGTTAGTACAACAATATGATTAAACCTGAATATTTATTTTTTTTATTTAGTTGTTTGGTAGGGTAGATTAAAATATTATACGTTCAATCTCCAACACAAAAAATGCCTTTCTTGGTATTACAAATGTTTATAGAATATTCTAATTGAAAGAATAAATACGGAAATATTTGCATTCTCACCTTAGTTGTGTAATATACACTTTTACTTACTTAAAAGTAAATATTTGATACTAAACAGATTTTTTTCTACTATATTCGTTAAGACATTCAGTGTAATATTTGGTATACGATCTACATACTTCAACTGAAAGTTTTTGGGTGGAGATGGACCAATGCTTACCTCTCTTGAAATTCTGCGTCAAGAGTAGGCTCTAATGCTGGGAGGTGGATAAGAAAGTGACCAGGAGAGGAAAGAATAAGATAATTGGTAATTATCTTTTTTTCTTTGTTTCCTCTTTATTTTTCTTTTGTTATGTGACAAAGCAGTAAAAATTACACAACAGTATTAACGCAAATTTCTAGCGTAATGTAAGATCAAAGACATGCACTACAATAAAGATAGAAAGAGTAAATGAAATGAGGAAAATGTATCATGTTCAATTGAACAACACTGGTTATATGCTAATAGGCAATATACAGTGACCCCCGGGCTAGACATACATATAATGGGAAAAAAACAATAATTACATTCAAGAATGTACTTCAAAGAATAATGGACGCAGTAGGCACCCTTAACCGTCCAAAAACTATGAGCATTATTATATAATCTGTGTGACTAGTGATAACTTCTTAGTTTGAGAAAACATTTTAAAAATCCATTACGTCATGTTAAAAAGAAATATTTCATTAATAATAGTAATAACACTAAAAATAGTAGGTAGGTACCTTCTAAATCAACTAAGCAAAAAATTAAAAATGACTTATTTTACTTGTTTTTTTTTTGATTTCTTCTTTCCGTTATAAGGGACCAACGGGAGTCGCCTGACATATTTTCATTCCAAACACCTTTATGCCAATCTTCAAAAACCTTCAGATTTTGATATATACGTCTTGTGATATACATATTCGCAATAATTCAGCAACAATTTCCTGATATCTTTGATCTTATTTCGTAAAAATCCTTTGATAATCTTTTTAAACAATACCTAAGCATATTCTTCTTTCAAACACTAAAGGTTGTCGAAATCATTGCATGATTTTACGTATCCGTGGGCGTACAAATCTCCTCGTTTAGATTTGCTACCGAAATACTTTGAATCTTTTGTAGGTACTAGGGAGCAGCATTGGTTTTATCGAATTTTTCATGAATTCTAATTTAATATATAATAGGAGTAAAATTATATTTTATGGATCTACCAAAGATGTTTTTAACATTTATTTGTCCCGGAATACATTCATTCCGAAGAGACCGTATTTGTCTATGTAGTGATGCTCTACAGCCAGACTGTTCTATAAACACCGAAAGCAAGCATATTTGGTTAATCCACAATAATAACTCAAGAATCCCTAGACCTCCACATATTTTTCATTTCTGTTGTTTATATTTTAGCAGTTTAATTAGAATAAACATCGTCTGATATGTCTTGTTAGTGTTCATAGCACGTGCAATTGATAAAGATGGCCTTTAATTAGTAATGTAAAGCAGTACTGCATTTAAGCTATATTTCAAGAAATCTATGAATAAACGTCATTCGTTTGGGTCACATCCTTGATCCATATTCTTAAAAAGTTCTGGTATATTCTGGCAGATACAAACGTCGTCCTTTTTAATTAAGAAATAAGTCTAACTTTAACTCCGTGTCCTGCAATATGTTTTTTGCTTGATATCATTGGTTCCATTGTACTTCCATGCTGAATGTTTCGTGAGATTCAACGTCAACAAAATCTTGCTCTTTGTTACTCGTATTATGGCTTCGTATTATACGTGGACCAACAGGATGTGCTAAGAAGTTTGAATAAAGTGTTGACTTTGTGGTAGACAGAATATCAATGATATATTGGTTCTTAGAATTAAACAGAAATCTCTATTATGCCTAAACAATAATTATATTTTCGTGATTCAAAAGGTCTCTCGATAATACTCAAACCCCAAGTTAAATGACATCCAATACATAAGTTACTTTACTTTTGGATAAATAAAACCACTAAATATAAAAAAGGAATCACAAATATCCCATTTTGCTTGTTTCATTTTAATTAAGATAATTCACGTTGAAATTATATAATACGTTACCAACTTTGTGAGAAAAAAGATTCGATAATTTAAATTGGAACTTCCATACTATAATAATAATATTATAATAATAGTTTAATACCAAGATAATAGGTTACAAAGCATATTGGAACTTATATCCTAAGTAAGAACCCATTACGGTAAACGGTTGAAGCTCAAACAAACGCACCAAGTCTGGTTTTCACTACAACCGAAAGAAAAAAATAGTTACAAAATTAAACAAAAAATAAAGAAATTGCGTGTACTATAATAATTAAATCATTGCACAAAAAGTAAAAAAAAACAAAAGAATAAATCTTTAGACGTAAGTTGAATTAAGAATCATATGGTTCAGGCGTTGTTTGAAGGTGGTGAGCGACAATACTTCCACGTGATTGGGAAGTCTGTTATATAAGCATGCTATGTTGTAAGAAAATGACCTTTCAAAGAGAGCGGTGCGATGGACCGGAGGTGTAATATGGCGCGGAAATCTAACATTGTATTCTAACACATGTTATGAATATCGCTCCTAAATCTTAATCTAAGAAAAAGATACGGGAGTGTCCCGGTGGTTATAACCTTATGGTAAAAGCAGTACTGATGAAGACGCCAACGGGCACTCATATTCGACCAGTTTAGGTCAGGCAATCTATGGGAAACATGTTCATGTCTCCTTAAACCAAAGATGAAGCGAATGCAACTATTTTGAATTTTTTGAATCTTTTGTACAGTCATACAATCCAGACACGGTCCATACACAACGTCACAAAAGTTAAAATGAGACAAAACGAGCGCATCCGCCAACCTTTTTCTGGTAATAATGGATAAGCACTCTCTGTGAGAGTATATGTTTTTTAAATTGGAATAAGCTCTGCGGATACATATGTTGATATGGGTTTTAAATCTAAGGCCAGTGTAAATGAAAACCCCGAAATTTTAAATCGATTTAGTAAAAGGTAGAACAACGTTGTTAATCTTTAAAACCATGGTGTCAGCAACATAATCGACATCTGATTTCCTGCCACAAAGTAACGCAAAAGTTTTGTTAACATTAATATCTAGAGAATGTTGATTAGACCATTTTACAGTTTTATCAAGGTCTGAACTAATACAAGTACCGGCAGATAAGTAGTCTCTGCGTTCGAACGAGAACTAAATGTGTGTATCATCTGCATATATATGGTATTTACTGAATTCTAAGCATACATGTAATTTGCTTGTATACAGAGTGAATAACAACGGACCTAAAATCGAGGCCTGTGGGACTCCACTGAGAATCGATAAGGTATTACATAGATGTACTATTGTGTAGCACAACTTCTTGATTGGGACCCGAAAGATAACACTGCAATAAAGCTGTGGCATTATTGCTGAAACCAAGATATTTTAAAATCAAAAACAGCAGTTGGTGATTGACCGTGTCAAATGCCCGCGAAAAGTCCAACGTCACAAGGCACGTGAGTTCGCCAGAATCGGTCGCAGTGAATATATCATCTGTAACCGCTGACAATGCGGATGCACACCTATGATTTGCTCTAAAACCGGATTGAAATGTAGGTAGAATATTATGCTGGTTGATGTAGGATCGGATCTGTTTCTCTAATAACTTTTCAAAAACTTTAGATAACGCGCACAAAATACTTATAAGGTCTTAAATCTCCGAATTCCTACGGATGCGGTTTCTTTGGAAGAGGTAACACACATGACTTTTTCCAGAGATGTGGAAAGCAATTATTGGAAATACAAAAGTTATAAATATGGTGAAGAAAGGGCAAAATATGAGGGCAACACAGTTTGATATAATTGATATTAAGACCATCACATTCAATACTTTTAGAAGAAATCCCGGAAGTAACCAAAAATATATCTTCCTCAGATACCTCACAAAAGTTGAAAGGTAGATGGTTTGAAACTGAATCAGAGGTCCCGTAGAACTGTACTACTTTTGGGTCCGAGATAGATACCTTTGAACAAGAAGTTACAAAAAAGTTGTTGATTGAATCCGGGTTGGATAAATGGGGAGGTAAAACGATATTCTGTTTACGGGAGGAGATAACGTCAAGATCCAGCAGATCCTTCCATTGAGATCTGTTTTTTAAAACTGGGAAGAAAAATTTGTCATTGTCGGGGAATTTTCCATACGGTGAATTGTTTGTCGGAAAATAGTCTTGTCGGGGAATTGTTTGTCGGTGAATTGTAGTCGGGGAATTTTCCGTCGGTGAATTGTTTTCGGAGATTTTTCCGGTTCCCGTCGTATACGGAAAATATTACAAAATAGTAAGTTAACCAAATCCGAATAGAAAGCTGCGCTATCAAAATATTTGAAATCCTGGTAAATTTTAACAAATGGTTCGTATTTAGGAACAGCCGTTAAAATATCACAATCGATTGTGAAATGGTCAGCAAACCCATGAATAGGTTGTTTTACTTGAACATTAGATGTGATTTGCGTATTGTTGGTAAGAATTATATCTATCAAAGTAGTGGAAGAGTTTGTAACTCTTGTTGGTTCCTGCACAATCTGATAGAGACCATATGTATTCAGTAAGTTGAGGAAAGAGTCCCGATAAGTCCGGTACGAGAAAATTAATATTAAAATCACCTGTACAAATTAGAGCATCACAAGACACTATCATTTGTATCACAACATTTTCAAAAGTTTCATAGAACTCAGCAAAATTAACATTAGGTGCCCTGTACACCACTCCAAACACATAACTTTAATGATTTTATTTTATGATTTTATCCATAATTGCACTAAAGTGTCATTAAAAATATTCTTTATATTATTAAATCGTAAATTAAGATGATCCAAAAATTAATGGGGTTAGCAGCCAATGGTAAACTCTCACAGAGAAATAAGATTAATGAGTCTTAATGAGAGAAATTAGATTAATGAGTCTTATTTCTCTGTGAGAGTTCACCCACATTAATTTTTGGATCATCTTAATTAACGTTTAGTTAACGTTGTGACAGCCGTTACTTCCCCTCTAACTATTCTCTATAATTTCAAAGCGTATAAAAATAGGTAAATACATTGCAACAGCTCCCCCTCTCCCAGCCCTATCTCTGCGTATGAAAGTGTAATTAGGTAAAAGAAAAAATAAATAAATCGCTACTTACATTGTCACTCAGCCAGGTTTCGCTTAGTGTAAATATGCCACTACCAGATTGGTCAATAAAGTCTTTTAATAAGTTAAAACCACTTGAAAGCGATCGACAATTAACATGCGAAATTCGTAATGTACACATGCTAGCTTTAATTCTGACTTCATCAAAGAACTAACTGAAAAATAGGAAAAGAAAATAAATTATAACAACCTAAATAGTCAAAGATAAAGCAGTAAATTGAAGTAAAGCAGTAAAGAAATGCTATAATTTGCAATATATTTATAAATAAACAGTAATTTAGTGTGTATAGAGAAGTAAAACTGTGATTCTAGAAGAAAAATAAGAAAAAAAATTAACAGTATGAGAAACAATGCAATAATTAATAATAACAAAGTAGTATTGCACTTCATTCATAGCCCACGCCTAAATTATACTAAACTTTCAAATCTTCGGCTGACCGAATAACTGTACGTATACCATTCGTTTTGACGAAGATGTTGCCATGGTACGACCAACAGTTCTTGAAACCAACCTTTTTAACAGCCAATTTGAGCAAATTATAGCGACTACGTGTAAAATCATCCGCTATTGATATACATACATGTACCTTTCACAAATTTTTTATTTTTGATCACGTCTTTAGCTTGATATGACGTGAACTTTATAATGATCGGCGCGGGCTTATTACGAGCATTCATACTTTGTTCATTTCTTCGTAGCCGGTGACAACGATCAATCAAACCAACAGCAATTGTACCGGGTGATTCAGTAAGGATGGCGATTCTTATCTAAATATTTGTCCTAGGTTCTGCGGGAAAAAATTTTGATAGTAAAAGTGGCTAAGAGTAATTTCTGGAAATATTTTCAAGTTCCAGATTTTCCGCTAGGAGGCGTTACTATGTCCAAATTAAAATTATTATTATCTCCGAAAATCGCAGAATAAGCTAAATTTTGATATCTTCAATTAAAGCCCATTTTACCAGATAATTTTCTTTCTGACATTTTTCCTATCTGTCATAATAAAGAGGGCAAGACCATCTATTTGTCAATGTTTAAAGTTTAATATTTCCGTTACTATTCAACCTATCCGAATAATCTTGGACTCGTTTGAAAGGAACTTGTGTCAATTTTGCGTCGTTTACAGCTTTGTATCAATTAGTTTCAAATGATAAACTAAGGTCGCTTTCTGGTGCGGTAACTGAGTTTTACGATTTTCTTAAAAAAATTAAATGGTGTACTATTGCGTTAATATTCCTATGAGGATTTAAATTAGTAAATGACATATTTTTACTCATAAAAAACCGCAGATCGATCTATTATTTTCTGTAAAAATTGTCACAATCCACCCATTTCTGAAAGTTATATTTTTTTTTCCCAAGTAATCGCAAAAAAAGAAACTAGCAAGTATAAAGATACAAACGTAGTCAGGCAATAATATGTTAAAAATGAGTTGGCTTTGGAAAACATTGCAATCTCTAATACAGTATTCTAACGTCAAAACTTATTATTTCTTCCGTTGATGTTGGTTTTGACTATTCAAAATGCTTGTTACGAATGTTGAGGCGGTGGATATGACAGCAGTAACTTTAAGTGTTTTTAAATGCAGCAATAGTTGCTAGACCACGCATTGCGTCACAAAATGTTTAATGTATTTTTTCACACAATATTCAAAATCAGAAATATTTATTAATTTATATATACATATAGGTGCATGTATATTCTAGTCTGAATGCAAACATATAGTTTCGTAAAGATGAATTGATTTATTGTTTATATGTAATTCTAAGATGTAATGCGATAACTCGCGTTGAGACTTTTTAGCACTCAATATGAATGCAGTCCTTTAATAGTTGATGACTGTTTGGTTTCAATATTCCCAGAAAAATGTAAGTAATTGTTATTCATTAAATATATTTTTAAAATATGTAAATCTACCTATCTGCAAAAATTCTTCGGACGCTAGTCCGTGGTATTCCTAGCTCTAACGATAAAGTTGTAGTACTACTGATTTGGTCTTTCTTCTCCCTGGGTGGGCCGAACTAATGTTCTTGAGCCCTTTAGTAATCTGTAATTTCTAGTACTAATTTGGGGATTAAACTCTATATATGTCAAAACGTTGATAATATTTTCTTCAGTTCTGCCGTTACGACGCCTATGAAACATAGGTCGGCGAAAACTTCCAGTACTTAATTTGAACCACCCTGAAAAACTATTTTTCAGAAATGATGACGATGTGGATACAGCAACGCGTAAATACTCTCTTTGAGCTATTGCTGCATTCTGCAAACACTCAAAGTAAACTGCTATCATATCGACGGCCTCAACATTCGTAACAACATTTTGAATGATCGAGCCCAACATCAACAAAAAAAAAATGAATAATTTGACGTTATAATACTGTCATTAGAGATATGCAATCTTTTTCAAAGCCAACTTATTTTTAAGTTATTGTGCCTGACTCGTTTGTATCTTTATACATGCAGTTTCTTTTGCGATAACTTGGGAAAAAATATAAGAAATCGAGATACGGTTTTCACTAAAATCTGTGTAATTTAAATCCGCTTAGGAACCCATTAACGCAATAGTATCGTTCCATTTAATTTTTTAAGAAAATCGTAAAAATAAGTTATGGCTCCAGAAAGCGACCTTTATTTTATCAGTTTGAAACTAATGCACATAGCGTATAAACGCTGTTTAAAGTCCACACAATTTCCTTTCCAATTTGTCCAAGATTATTCGGATAGGTTGAATAATAACGGAAATATTAAACTTTAAACATTGACAAATAGTTGGTCTTCCCGCTCTCTTATTATGACAGATACGAAAAAATGTCAGAAGAAAATTATCTGGTATTAAATGGGCTTTCAATTGATGATATCAAAATTATAGCTTATTCTGCGATTTTTGGAGATAATAAGAATTTTAGATTTGGACATAGCAGTTACGCCTCCTAGCGGTAAAATCTGGAACTTGAAAATAATTTCCAGAAATTACTCTTAGCCACTTTTACTATCAAATTTTTTTCCCGCAGAATCTAGGACAAAACTTTCGAGATAAGCTTGTTAAAATCCTTACTGAATAAAATGGTACACGTCAAGTTTGTCAGTAAGGATATTCTTAATTAACTTTGTGGTATCTTCGTTTTTCTGTTCGAGGACGCCAAACATCCTTACTGAGTTCCTTCTCGTATACTGTTCGAGCCGATCCAGCTTATCCTGCAGCGAGTTACTGGTTTATTGTCTTTAATATTCATTCAATAAATTATGTTCAACATAAAAGTTTGTTTTGAAATTTGTATCTACAACTACAAAATTTGTTCCTTCGTTAAATGTTTTTTAGTTTCATCCCTCCTCTTATTTTTTAAAATGTAAACTTGCATTTATATCGAGCCTAATTTTCTCGAATGAATATTAACAACAATAAACTACCGTGTCCATTCTTTTAACTGGCCCTGTATACAAACATACTTACGGTCAATTTTGCGTCTTTACGTAGCTTTCATCGTTAGGAATAATCAAAAAGTGTCTTCAAACCTCTATCTATATCATTGGAAAATTGATAGGTGTATAGTTACATATTTATATGAGACAGTATAAAATACTTTGTAGTAAATGACCGTCCATTTCTATATTCTTCATAAAATATAACTGAAAAATAATGCTACCTCTATTATTTTCTGTAAAAATTGTCACAATTCCACCCATTTCTGAAAATACGTTTATTATACAGCTCCGCCATAGATGTGTACCCACATTCAAAGTAATATAATGATGTTAATAATTATTATTTAATAACTTTACTTTGCAATCCTTCGACATTTACAATCTACAAAACTTATTAAAAGTTTATCTCAATTTTGGGTTCGTCAATATGCCGATCCTTAACTTTAATGACTGATTCACATAAGTTAAGTATTTTATTTAACATTTTTGCAAGTTGCTAGACCATTTATCTTGTATTCCCATAGAGTTTGTGATGGTATTTGAGCAAATTTTTGTACCTATTTTGCACCCCACAAAAGCTCAGTGCGATTTAGGTTGATGATTTTATGATGCCAGACCATAATTATAATTTTCCTTTCTCGTTGCATTCGTTTCAAATACCACCGGTATAAGTTGGAGTCATCATGTTGTTGGGACACAAAGTTTTCTCAATTAGTATGTTCTAGACAGAAAAGCATTCATCTCTAAAATTTCTCTATAAAGTTCTTTATTGAATAGGCTATTAATTTTAACTATGTACTTCTCTTACAGATGTGCTCGTATAACAACTCCAACCCATGATTGATTTTCGCCCGTGTTTTACTGTGGGTGGAATGCAGAAGTAACTACTCGAACTGCCGATTTTAGTACATGCATCCATACATACTTCATTTTCAACCGAATATCCCAAACTTAGACTCGTCTGTTCAAAAAATGTTGTCTAGTCTTTAAAATGTTTTGCCCATTTTAACCATTTTGACACAATTGCATTACTTAATTTCAATAGCATTGTTATTTCTCCGATACTTTCCCTGGTACTGTAACACTATCAAATTTCGTGTTTCAGACTGTAACTGTTTTCTACTACACCTTATGTATTTAAAACTTTTGCAACACTGTAGAAAATATCGCAATTGAGAATTAACTATTCAGTCCACTATCAAAATTCAATGCAAACTAAAGATACCTCCATAGCATGTACAGATATTAAAAAAATCAGAAAACGGGTCTTCAATTAATCTCTTTGCCTGAACTCTAAAACTCTTATTTCGCATAACATTTATAACTTATTGTGTATGTATATTTATTTAGAACATTATGGATGCACTATATTCATACATTTTCAAAAGTATATAAACACTCGTTATTTGAATTTTATTGAAACTTGCAAATGGGAATACACTTACGGTTGGTACTATTCATAATACTTTATTTCTTTAGTAGTGGTATGAGCTTGTAAACAAGTAGTTGTTTACAATATTAAATAAGACATTCAGATACCAGTTACTATTTACCAAAACAAACTGCCATGAATTTGTTTAATATATCGACTACAAATATAAATCACAGCAGAGCTAACGATGAATGTATTAAGTTGGTCATATTGCGAGAGTGAATTACAGAATACCAGGAAAATTAATTAATTTCGCCTTGAGCTGTGCAAAGTACGTAATAGAACATCATCTAACGCGTCTAAAGTTTTATATTGCCTGGATGGTTAGAAATAATTTATACCTATTGAGGAATTGTAATGAACCACTTCCATTCCATGATTACTAGTAATTACAATGAAATGTAATGCGAGGAAAGACTAATAGAACTATTTATTATCATAATTTAATTAAAATTAAAAGAAAAACTAAACAAACAGATAAACAGTAAAACACGATGTATTGTTAGCAAAAATGCAACAGTTCAGATTGAAAATACCTTAGCTCGAAACTTTTGACAAGTTAAGAATTAGAGATAAACCTTCCTCAAAAAAGTCATCAAATCAGCGAGTAATTACAGCGCCGCAATCAAAATTAAAATGCCGCCAACTTATGAAAATGATGTCAAGAAACCCTGCTCAGGAATTTATACTTTTTCTTTATTTGAACTCCTTAATAAGTTTTAAATATTTTTTACAAATATTTTAGTGTTTGTATTCGCATTCTCTATATCAATGTTGCCTAAAGCTACCTTTAAGGCGAAATAACTGTCCGAATTTGCTTCATCTTTATTGTCATAACAGAAAAATTGCTGAAGTTTCTCTGATTGATTTCATTTTGTCTTAAAACAATTTTCCTTTATTCAACAAGAAGGCCAGTAAGCTTTTGGAGACTGGCAGGAATCTCGTTTGCAAGGGACAATTTTCGAAAATTGTTGCCAATTATTATTATAACCACCCCTACCGATGCAAGAATTCTATTCCGCTGGCGTCTACGGACAAATAATCTCTATGCTGTGCCATCATCCGTTGGTTACAACTTATCTACGATATTATCGAAGTAGTGACATAACGCCACAGTTTTGATACCTTGAATATTACGTAAGGGATAATATTCTCTATCCTATGATATAGAAGGCTTTTACGAGCTGCGTCTCTATTATGGGGGCTCCGAGTTTTGACCGTGATATAATTGTGTAATATTATAAAAATAAAGTCAAATAAATGCATCATTAGACAACATATACTAACTCAACTTTTCGCCACTTTCGCCAGAAGAAAGTGGTACCTTGAAATTACATGCGTAAGAAAATCTACTGAAACTTCCACCCACATTTTTAATATCCATTAGAAGTAACAAAATAAAAAGTAATAAAATAATAGAAAGTATTGAATATAAAATTCGCTATCTAAACATGTAAAAAAGTAACTCAGTATATACAAAACTACAATGTAATTTATTATGTCCTCCAGTATATTTGCTGTTTCTAAATAATGTATCTTAAAACTACTCAAAACTTAAATCTTATATAAAGTTGTATTTTAATAATCTTTTTCGAAAATTCAAAACAATATCCACACGTTTATTACAATAAACGTTTATTACAATACATAAATTTGATGTGGTATGTTAGTTGGAAATTCACGTTAATTCAATTTAAAATATGTTTAATTCTTAAATCAATTTTTTTCTAAAAATGACGACGTTACTGAAAATCTACCTTGTACATCACTGTTATTGGTGAAACAAGAAATGACAAAAAACAATAAATTAAAAGAAGTACCCTATGTTGATTGAAGCAAAATTCGAAAGTGTGCAATGTACATGGTAAGAATAGTAGCCGAATTGTCCACTATATCCAAAACACAAATGCAAATGTTTGTTCGTTAATTATAATTAGCGAACATTAAGCTGCGTCTTAGCGGACTTTTACGCACAGCTCGTTTAGCTCAGCTCGACTACGAAATGAACGAGAAACAAATCACAGCGCATCAAATAATCACACGTGAATATTTGAAGTGCTCTGATTGGTTTCTCGTTCTTTTCGTAGCCGAGCTAAGCTAAACGAGCAGTGCGAAAAAGTTCGCTAAGACGCATCTTTAAATTCAGGGATACATTGATAATTATCAATTTAATGTTAGAATACCAATGCGCCAGTCTGTGTCCATAACAATAAATGATTACCCAATACTTGAATTAATAACTAATAGTCACATAACAGCAAACATACTAATAGTATCACCAAAAATAACGCACTGGTGATAACAAAAAGAATTAACATTTCTTTAAATCAAACAGGGTGTAAGCAAGTCATTAGTCGTATAAAGTAACACACATACAACTAGAATAAAATCCCATATTTTAATTTTCATGTTAGGTAGTTGCATTAAATGCGTTCCATTCAATCGTTATCTGTACCATCATACTACATTACAATTGAGTTACTTCGACGGCCTCACTGATCTGGCAAATAAGCGAATCTTCTAAATAAAAAATAGCTGAAGAAATTCTCTCACTTGTGTTAAATACTAATGTAATTAAAAGTTTTAAGAAAATCTTTAAGAAATTATAGCTCTGTTAGTAATAAACTCCTATTATAATTTTTTTGCTGCAATTGCTTTTCATCGGTACAGTGTCAATTTTACAAAAGAGGTTCTAACTTCAATAAGACCTTATATAAATCAACAAGGTATTTCACGTACGACCTCCATTATTACAATGGAAATATTTTAACCAAAATATGATAAAATGTTTGTGACACATTTGAATTCTACCTCCATTAACAAATCAGTTGGTCTTAGCTTTCCCTTTCCCGAACCATTTTTGAGTTATTTAAAATTTTCTTTTCTTCTAGTAATTGTCATTGCATCAGTAAAGAATTAATGTCTCAGTTAATGAAAAAATAAAACGGATCTATAGCCGCAGTGGTTAGGAGGCTGACTATCGTTGTAGCAGGACGATAAGAGCCGCATCTCAAATCTCCAGAAAGACGGTGCCATTTTCCTCGAAAAATTGAAAATCTCCTATGGACTTACCTGCTGTTGGGAGCAAAGTGATTAACAGTGCAGTTTTATAAAAGGTGGTTTAATGCTGTCAACACAATTATACACACACAAAAACGACACCACGCGAGTTGCATGATAGTCAGACAAGCGATACAGCTTACGGAGTCATTGCAACTATGTAAGCACCCACCACACATAAAAATAAATACTGTAACTATAAACTTCAAATTTACTACATTATGAATGAAAATATGGGCCAATAAGACGGTGGGTATACTTCACATTTGAAATGTATAAAGTGTTTAAAACTGAGACACAAAATCTCCAATCTTTGAATACTAAGAAAATCTTTTGATTGGAACATTATAGTGCATTATACTGTTATTACTAAGTAAATATTATTCTGTACCAGTTTATATTAACATTCCCTAAACCTATCTGTTATAGATTTTGAGACTACTTAACAGTCTTAACAAGCCTTATTTAGGGTATAAATCTTGGTAGCTGACCATATATTTGATTAATTTCAGATTTATTTTCAATTGTAGTTTTTCATTAGGTAAACAATACGTGAGTGTACGAAACAGAAACTACACTGCCGTAAAACGCAAAATGAATGGAAATAATTATGCAAACACTGACATTTTGAATTTATTTTACATTCATGAAGAATGTAATAAAGTATTAAACAGAGCATACTGTACCTTTAATGAATGATAGAAAGATGAATTTGGATGTATGAATCGAAATTATCAAATCCGCATATAACAAGAGAGGCATATTTTCAAAATACATTTAGTTTTAATATTTGATAATAGGGATAAAATTCAATACGAAATTTGTCAAAAAATAAATGTGAAACAGTTTCATAATTCTGCGATACCTTTGTTTAAATATTTTATCCAACGTATGGTATAAATTGCACGAATTGCAACGAAGTATATGCTGTCTTAACAGCAATGAAGATCGGTGAATACATCACGATGAATCCTAATAAATCCCCTCATTTAACACCTCCAGCTTTTAGGAGGGCGTTTTAGTTGTCTATTTATGTATTTTTATAATTATTATATTCGAGAGATATTCATTTTTATTGATGCAATGAGTTACTTGAAGAAAAGAAGATTTCAAATATCTCAAAACCATCAACATTTAGCTATAGGAATACCTGAATAATAATAATAATATATAATAATACACATAATCAAATCTATATTGAATAAACTCGAAAATATCTACATTTTTTGACGTAACGGACGGACCAGGGTTGCAGATTTTAAATTAAATCGATCGGATATAGACTATGAAAATACTTTCAAGCAAATTTATATACTAATAATGCTTTGCTGTATTTGATATAAAATCGATGTAATCAATCAAATAACGTACTATACTAAACGTGCAAACATTCCTTAGAAATCAGTCTTTCAATTCCTGAAATATTTCCACTTGTAGGTCAATAAAACAACAATTAATTAAATACCAATTTATTCCAGAACATATAATATTATGTTTTCGTTAAAAAGACTTCTTCAGTGGAAGAAATTGACATTTAATATGTGTCAAAATACTAATAATATCAATAGCCATGCCTATCAACAGAAATATTTAATAAACAAAGAATTCATTGATATATCGAATTTTAGTTACATTCTCAATAATAATGAAGGATACATTGGTTTAATACAACTATAAAAATTAAAATGATTTGAATTCGTATATCAATCTATTTTTTGTCAAGCTCTAACAATTCTATTCAAGGACTAGGGAAAAATATGGCAAAAAAACCTAGTCAAGAGCTTAAAATTAATAAAATTCAGGCAATGAATTAAATTATTATAAATAAAACTTAAATTATCGATATCAGTTCTAAAATTTACCGTGTTTTCTTTTTTTTAACAATTTTTTTAACAATCATTGCAATGTAATTTATAAATGACATTACGTCGTTTATAAATTAGATAAGATTGTAACAAATGTTATATAGGACAAACCAAACAATATTTAAAGAAAAGAATTTATCACCAATACCTGTCACATATAACGTCACCGCTGAAACTGCTTTATCTAGGCACTCTAAAGATAGACGACATAATTTTGATTTACAAAACACTAAAATTAAAAAAAAAGAAAATAATTATAAAAAAAGATTAATTTACGAAATGATATACATACATTAAAAAATATGAAAACACGGTAAATTTTAGAACTGATATCGATAATTTAAGTGTTATTTATAATAATTTAATTCACCCCCGAATTTTATTAATTTTGAGCTCTTGAGACTAGGTTTGTTTTGCTGTTTTTCCCTAGTCTTTGAACAGAATTGTTAGAGCTTGACAAAAAATAGAAGTATAAAAATAATTCAAATCATTTTAATTTTTATAGTTGTATTAAACCAATATATCCTTCATTATTATTGCGAATGTAAATCCGATATATCAATGAATTCTTTGTTTTTTAGATATTTTTGTTGATAGGCATGGCCATTTATATTATTAGTATTTTGACACATATTAAATGTCAATTTCTTCCACTGCAGAAGTCTTTTTAACGAAAACATAATATTATATGTTCTGGAATAAATTGGTATTTAATTAATTGTTGTTTTATTGACCTACAAGTGGAAATATTTCAGGAATTGAAAGATAAGTACATAAAGGTCACAAAATAGATATATGAATTAGAAAACAATAAAAAAATTGCGGAAGTTATTTGAAAATAGACAGGAAAAGGTGTTCAAGATAATAATATTCATAGATTACAGAATTACATACGTACACGCATAGCAGATTTGTTTCTGTATACTAGCTGTAGCACATGACAGTCACGGTTATAGGCAGTCACATTGTAATTCCGTAACATTAAGCCCTTATACATCATCTACGTCCCCTCTTCCGCTCATATTTCCTGTAGCAACTTACAAGGATTTTAAAATTCACCTTGCTTCGGGTAAATACTTTCTACATTCCTGCTTTGTCTTCACATCTATCGTAGTACTACGTTAAACATTCACATAAAAGAAATATTGATGAACTAAGCAGTATTTATTTTTAAAATTACTTCTAAACATCATTTGTTTTAAACGTTAATTTTTCTATTACAGGTTCCACGTAAGAATGGAGAAGCCCAGTGACCGTTGCATCGAATTTACAACGTACTGCGTCATTATGTTTATAAAGTGACGGGAAAAACGGAAAGCAATGAATCAAAATAATATGACAACAAGTGAGATTAATAGTCCCTACGATTTATCAACAACTGTTAAAAATCAGAATGAACAGGAACAAGAAATAAATAAATGTGAGAGTGCTGAAATTAAAACGACGATAATAAAAAATAATGCGGGCATATTTACTCCGACGAACAACATACTGGCAACAGATCAATCTCACATATTTACTACGGAGGCAAAGACTATGTCTTCGTGTTCAAATTATTTCAGTTCAGCAGCGCAATTTTGGGATATGTATCGGCTAGGAAATGAAGCGGTGAGCGACGAAAAATCGGAAATGGAAAAATTATACGCTAAAAATGATTTACTACGAACATTACGAGGTATATTAGAACGCAACGTTAACATTAAAACGGAAATGTTAAAATACAATCTAAATAAAATGTTAAACGTTAATAAACCGGAATTGAAAGTTGAAGAAAATAGAAAAATATCAGAATTTAACCAGGAAGAGATTTCATTTATTGAAGAACAAGTAGATAAAATACTGCTGGAAGCCCAAATACTCGTAAATGGCTTATTAAATGTAAATTTAAACTGTTTTAACAATTGCTCGAATGAAGTTGAGAGTTACAGCGACGTAACTCCATTGGTAACTCTAGGCGGTGACATCGTGCTACGTAAAAGTGAAAATATGTTGCCGTTATTGCATGAAGAACATATTTTAGAGGCGCCCGAGGGATTCCGTTCGAACATCATCCAACTTTCTTACGATAGCCCGCAGAAAGCTGAACCGACAGAATTAAGTGATAGGGGGATACTGTTAGCGGAGGGATTGAAGTGTCATTGCGATGCGGCACCAGTTGAACCAGAACGCCCGATGGTCACGAACCATGGCGACGATAATAAACTAACGCAGGAAGTCGATACGTACCAGCGAGCAGAGCGAAAGGAAATAGAGGCCTGTGAGAACGACACTACTACTACAACATACGAAGGAGAAAATCATGCGAGCTCGCATACATTTCGCGGCGACGAAAAAGCTGCCACCACTACTATTACAACTGCTACTATTCCAGAGCGAGTCAGCGATGTTAATCGCGATAATGAACTTGAAAAAGTACACAAAGAAATTAACCAGTTCAAGGTCGATAATGATGGTATGAAATCCGATGCATTCGGATATGCAAATTTGAAATGGCAGGAGGAAGTATCAAATTTCGAATCTACGAGTAGACACGAAGATAAAACTTACAATAAATACGTAATAAGTGGAAATATTAACAATAAAAGAGAGTTAATTCTTGAAGATTCTTCCATAAAAAATAAATTTTGCGAGAGTAAAAGAATAAAATCTAGTAACGATTTTAAACGAAAACCCAATAATTTAGTAGTCAGTGACAGACCTAAATCTGAATCCCATTTGGAGCAATTTTATATTACTAACGGATATAAATATAATAACGATGGAAACCAAGAAAAACTAAATGAAATAGTTTCGAACGTGAAGACAAAAACGGTGTCGAACCTAATTGTAACAGATAAGCCGCGAAAAAAGGTAAACGATAAAATATTCTCAGATAATAACAATTATGGACATGATAGACGTAAATCGAGTACGCGAAATGAACGTCAAGAAGACAACGACCACAACGGTACAACAGAAGTAAGGCACGTGGGTTCGACAACAACCACTCCCACACACTTACTAGGTGACACATCGCATAGAAAGGTGAATTGTTATTGTATTGAATGCCGAAACTGCAATGAGTCAACAACGGCAAACATAACTATATCTAAAATAGCGTCGACGGTGTTTTTAAATAAGTGTAATTTAAAAGAAATCAAGGTTGAAACAAATGATTCGCGTGAGGACGATCGGAAACATGACGAAGACAAAAAGGACAGTGAAATAAGTTTAACGCGGCCTATTCCTGCTGTGCGTGACGTTTCCTGCTGCCAGTGCGCCAAGTCTGACGTTGATACCGCTGTTCACGGCAACAACTCGGATATGCCGAACTCCGCGGCGGCTACGACGGCGGCGATTTCACAGTCATCATCGATCGAAACCGGCGTGGAACGATGCGCAGAATTGCCGGGGTGCAGTCGTGAGTCGACCGTCTCCGCTCGCGTTGCGCTCGATACATCGTCCTGCACGTTTCCAACCACCACCAAACAGGACTCAAAAATAAGCGAAAATGATAGACACAATGGTGATATCACGGTGAACATCCAAAGTGTATATTCGAAAAATACCCACGAAAAAAAAAGTGAGAAAAACGCGAAACTCAAACAAACGCCGACCGAACATCTGACTTGGAGCTTTAAGAACGGCCGATTGGTATTCGAGGACGCAGTTTTATCGTCCGAGACAGAATATGAAAGTGAAAACGCAAACATTCTGACCAGTAAGGAACTGAATAGAAAATCCGTGGAAGGGAGACAACTGAAATTGCTTGAACAGAAGCTAAAGCTAGCAGGGATAACGGATGAAATCAAACCTACAAACCCACCATCAGTTGCTTACCAGAATATAAAAAATGATGAAGGAAAACATGATTCAGAAGAATCTGAATTAACCGATGACGAAGAATTAATTCCTGAATATGCACATCTGAACTTGTGCGAATTCGATCCAAATAACACAAATCTATCCTCCTGTCTCCATTTCGATAATGATGCAGATTTCTATCTGGTATACGATGAACTGTTGGAGAACGAAGATTTAATTGTTGAGATGCGAGGAGAAGGAGGTATGGGAACCAACGTGGAACGTAAACAGCATAATCCGGATCATGACAATCTCAAGTCGTTACTTAAGAAGCCCGGTCACGGTAAGGACACGGGTAAAAAGAATCGTGTCGTTTTCAACGAGACGAAAAATGAATTTTTCGATGCAGACTACATAATTTTGATAAGAGAAGAGTGCGATTATGATGAAGAAGATGATGATGGGATATGTACGTGTAATCAACACGAAATGGTAAGGTTAACTTGCTGCGAACCAAATTGCAATTGTAACGCTTACGATGGCTATGGTGATCCTACACCTCAAAGCCCAAAATTTGCTCCGCCATTGGAATTTGTGGATTCCGTAACGTTAAGTCCTCCCGAGGAATATAAAGACATGGAATTGGAAGAACAACAATTAATAGCGCTACAGCAGATTGCCAGGAGAGGTGGACAGCGAGCACCTGTATGTAAAGAATGCAGCGCAAGTCAAGAAGAAGAAGGTAAGATTTATGTCACTTTATTGCAGTATAGATTTATAAAGACAACTGTTTTTGGAAGAATATAAATATAATGTCAATAATTCTCTAAGTGTCTAGAAGATATAGAAATATTTTCTAATTATACCCCTTTATTCTACATATTATTTTTGAAGGAATTTAATTGATTTTGCTGTTGAAATTGCCTGAGTTCTCTTTATTGATTGAATACATTACGCGAACTTAAAAATAGCTTCTATACCTGTTGTTTCAGTACCCACAATTTAAGAGTAAAATCAATAAAACGTGTGTGCTGTACGCAAATTATAATTTGATTTATTATTCACAGCAAATTAAAGCAATTACACTTGTCTTATAAATCAATTATGTGGATTCATAAATATACTTGTGTCTCTGTTTTATTATTGACTCTTTTACCTATTTATAAGAGTTAAAATAAAATTGAAACTACTCTACAGAAGCAATACTTCCTAAGTATACATACACCACTTGAGATTATTTGATTTGCTAGTTCTATAAGGTTTTATCTAAATATTTCATGATAATCCTTTTAAGTAGACAACAATTCTTTAACACAAACATGTGAATAAAAATTAATAATGAAAAAATGTAGGAAGAATCTATATCCATATAATCGTTAAACAATATATGCCATTATTTTATACCCAGGCGTACTATAATTATCTATATACTAGTGCGTGTTGATATCATTAATCCGTTGAGATACAATAAATCATCTACACTATTAATTTTCAAAGCATATTTACTTATAAAAAGAAAGATACCTATTGTAAAAGATTTTATTTTACAACAGAGTGACACTTTCCCATAAATTCTATGTATGTATTTGTATTCTTAAGGAAAACATTTTGAATAAGTTATTATGACAGCAAACACATATTAGAGAATTAGCTCAATTCTCAAACTTTAAACCATATCATGTAAAGAACAACAAGAGAGCTTTATGTTAACGCGGTTAACACGATGCAAACAAATCAAAATTCAAATATTCTAACAGAATAATTTTATTTAATATTACGTCGAAAAATCGATGTCGCAATTTATAAACAATCCACGATGAACCTTACTTAATTAATAATGCAAATTGATTCTTTTATCTGTACGTAATATTACTCCACATGACAAATGTACGATATTGGTTGAATCTGACTCCTTGCAAGGTAATTTTACAGCATATGCGAATTAGTCGTGATGCTTAATAGACTCAATTAAAGAAACATTATCAACTAAATTTATTAGCAACGTATACCACAATGTTTTAGTTTTTAGTCCATTTTAAAACATGAATGTGAATGTAATAATACATGTGTCATCAAAGGAGTTTACCAAAATCTGTGGTAGTACATCTTCTTAAAACTACATTTATTTATAAATAAACATGTTTTAATTATTTTTTGTAGCAAAATCCAAAATTCAAGTAATTAAATTGATTAAAAATAACATGGTTGTCCTACGATAGTTAAAGATATAACAATTGCGTGATATTATCCACCTGTTATTTATTGTAAAATTTACCTTAAATGCATGAAGATTTAAAATGGCTGGTACAAAAATGTTTCTTTTGTATATCATTGAATATTAAACTATGATAATGTAATTTTTACAGTCTACACTGAGATAGGCATGGTAACAAAAGATTTTCAATATCTTAACTGTTTCACATTTCTTCACATAATTTATTTATAAAAATATCTTTTCTCTTTATTCTATTCGTACACAATATTTTCTAAATTTACACAATTGTTATAGTACGTGGCATTTATGCTTTCCTTTAAATACGAACATGCGCCTAAATTTTTCACCGTCCGTTATCAATGCAATCAATTGAATTTCAGTTTTGTCTAACAGAATTAAAACAAACACATACCAGATCGTATTTTACAGGATCATTTATTGTAAAATTTCAGATATCACTCACTCAAAATTGAAATCATTGCAACCATGATAAAGCTTTATACTATTGAATAAAAAACTCTATGATAAAATAATTGTCTTAAATACAAATGAGTAATAAAATGTAACAAAAAGATTTGAAATAAACAAACGTGTTTTAACATTAATTCAATAATTTATTTATGGAAAAAATATCTTTTCAATCACAATTCTATTGTAATTATATTTTCTAAATTTAGACCATTGTTGAATTACTGTAGGTAACACAACGATTTATGTGTCGATAGCCGCAGTTGTTAGGCGGCTGATTATCGTTCTGGCGAGAGGATAAAAGCCAGGTTTCAATTCTCTGGAGGGACGGTGACATTTTTTCAGAGAGTTGAAATCCGGATCGACTTACCATTCGCTGTTGAGAGCAAAGTGATTAACAGCGATGCATTATAAAAGGCGATATGATGCTGTCACAAAGCTATTTCAATACAATTTACACCAACAAAACTACACCGCGAGAGTTGCAGTGATAGCCAAACAAGTAATACAGCTTATGGAATCAGGGTAACTAAGCACCTACCACACATACATAAAATTAGCTAAATGGAAATACTGTACTTCTAATACCTCTTTTTTATCAATGTAAATTTTTATATGTTGCGCAACCATCTTTTATCCTAACGTTGTAAACCTTTAAAACATCATCCTATCCACCTGTGTGAACAATATATTCTTCAACTGGGTGAAACAGAAAATCCACATAACATGAAAACTATTTACTAATCTATCCTTTCATTAACTTAAATGTATTTGTGTTATTGTTAGAATGTAAACATACAGGTTTTTCGCACAAATTCAATATAAGATATGTTTAAATTGAGTACCATTACATTACATTAACTCATTTAACCACTTCTCAACAGTGTTAAATAAATTCTCAGTATCCAGTCTCAGTATTATCTAATATTAAGCCGTTAAAGACGAATAGAATTTCAACAGTACTATCTCGTTAAGAAGCCTACGTTGCTACTGATTAATTACCGCTCAGGTTACAAATAATAGTTTTCAGAAAATTGATACGATTCAATAAAGTCGGACGTAACATCAATCCAGCAGATTATTATATTGTGTGTGGCATGTAATATGAAACATTAGTAGAAAATAATGTTCGAATATAGTGAATCTACATATTCATTTTAATATATCACAATTGGTAATAATTTATAATAAAACCAGAAACAAATATTTATTGAAAGTATTTTTATTTTGGTCAAGCTTTGTTAGAATTCTTCCAATCTAAATTAATAATTTCAGCATAAAAAGCTTTTCTCGAACAAAACCTTTGCTTATTAATATATATAATATGTAGCTATATGATCTACGTTTAATTTTTTGTTACAGCCATTTAATAAATTAACTAGATAGTTTACAATGTTTTTAAAATAGTAAGAACGAAATGAAAACAAGAACACGAGAATCTATTAACAATGACATCTTTAAAAATGTTGTAATGCGATAAGAGACGATCGACGGAATAAATTCAACCTGTTGTAATAAGAGCAGCACCCCAAGGTGCGTACTGAGTAGAGCATTGATTCCGAACTGTGTACGAACAAAAAAAAGAACAAACAAGTACGTACTGATTCGCAGAGAATGCTACCAACAAGAAGGATAAACAAAGCGTTCACGAGTCCGTGTGCTGCGAATGTGCCAAACATTTCCCGAGCTTTGTCGGATAAACTGTATATGCGCAAAAGAATTCGGAGAATTTATTAAATCAGCAAACAAACAATTACATTGATAAATTAGAGAATAGGAATAAGATAAATAATATATTATTCATCCAGTTTCAAAGCCAGTTCTTTGTTTATATATAAATTTAATACTCTTTTTTAAAATAAATGTACATAGTTTATCGTGTTAAAAGTGTTCGTTTAGGTGCGAACACTGATTTGCTAATCATTCTTAGAGGAAACAGAATGTGCATCAAAAGATTTATAGTTGAGTACGTGTTGTGGCAATACACCAAATGCACGATATATTTTCAAAGATTTATCGGCCAACTATAATGCACAAATAAATTCTGATTCAGAACATTTTCAGTTAGGACCTGCCCATTGTTATACTCGTATACAATACGAGAACAGTCCAAAAATAGCGAACACTCCCAACATGGAAAGAGGTTTTCTTTTATTGAGAAAAACCACCTATTGCATAAAACCCGTAAACAAACCACCCGCTTTGAAACTGAATGAATAACATATCGATTTTTTTATTTCCATTCAATCTGAACATGCGCAAATTGTTTTACACTGGTTACCGACAAGTGCCGAAACATTTTTGGTGCGTTCGAAAGACACGTACAAATATTTTCGTTCGTTCTGTTTGTTCCAAGCATTCTCCGCTAGTCAGTACACATTTTACAACAATCATTTGCCGAATTATTCAAGATGTTCAGCTTAGCTCTCATAATCTTGGTGATGAATTTTATGTATTCCAACTATCAACGACTATCATTCTAGAAAATAATGATACCGAATATAAAATAATTGAGTTTAACCAACTAATTGGCAATGTTAAAATTTACGCATTCTTAGGTATCACAATAATACACTTCGTCTGATTGTTTAAACAGATAAGCAGATTTAGTAAACGTAAACGAAATCTATGCTATCCAAAATTCTAAATATTGCTCTTATGGATATGAACAAATTTCTAATGTCAGGGTTGTCAATAATAGGCTGGCAATATATGAAGTTTGATTTTTTTGATTTAATTTTAAAAATGCATGTTGTTTACCTGCAATGTAAGAAACTCAATGTTAATTATATATACCGGCAGATGAAGATTCAGGTGTCAGATAAATACTAATTTTTTGGGTATATCCTGCGATTCATCTAACCTCTCTTTGTCAAGTAACAAAATAAAAAATTATGGGAAAAAGCATTAGTGATCAAGATGCTATACCACTATAATATCCGGTTTTTAATCCAAACATTTTCCCTCATTTTAAAAAATTGTTGCGCTTGATATAATTATTCATCTGTATCCATACCATTTTAACAGCATTTATGTACAATACAAAGATAGGGCGACGAACTCAGTAGGAAATGTTTCATCTGAGCAGTCGCTTCATCAAGCACATACTTTTTATAGTCATTTTTATGTACCGACACAATTTGCAGCAAGTCAAATTTTGGTAATCCTTCTTCAATACGAACGCTCTTTTCAGTTAACCAATCAAAGAACTTATTGTTGCCCTCCACGATTTATTTGAAAATAAGATATGTCTCCCTTTGCTATATCTCCTAATGCTGCGTAACTATGGATGACCCTCTTTCCAAGTTTTTTTGAATAGAAACCTATATCTCTTAAGAATCTATAGTTTTGCTCTAGTGCTTTTGCTTGTATCCTGATAACGTTTTTCATACGACAATAATTATTATTTCAAGTGTGCTTATATTTTATTTTAGTTAAAAAAAGTTCTTTCACTTACTTGTTAGGATTAAAAGCAAATGAAGGACAAAATCTACAAAATTCGAACAAATCATATTATACACAACAAATAAACCAAACTTTTAAAGTGAAATAACAAACGCAAAATAAAAATAATCCATAGAGACAAAATGTACCAAATGATTTCTTAGAGTTGGTATATCAGAAAAGGGATAGTTAATCATCATTAGAAGGTAAATAAGAGAGGTCTATACTCCATAAGTACTAACATTTCGAAGTTTTTATGGCATAAACTGTACGCGTATACATATTATAGAATAAACAAAAAACTAAGTTATTCACAGAATGTTATACCTCTTTTGTATCTGAAACCAATCATGTTTTGTAAAAATAGTAGTCACGAATTTTAAGTAGAAACATTAATTAATTGGTTATTAATCATGCAATTTGAATCTATGCAAAAAACAACTTATTATGTCACAAAGAATTCAATATTAGAAATAGCTAATTTCTAAATACTTTTGAAATAGAACAGTAAATAATTCCGTTTCCTTAATGGTACATTCGTTGAACATTTTTTCATTGATTGTGAAACCATGAGCACAACTTGTATTGTTGTATCTTGTCTCGCATGCTGTTAAGTTACGAAGTTGCATACTTTTTTCTGCCACTGTACAGAAAGAAATTCTTTACTCTTTCTTGTCTCACATCACCAAGAATTAGTAATATTCCCTAAATTTTCAATTTACGTTGCCCTCGTAATTACTTTGTAATTCAATAGCGCCATGATATAAACTCTAGAAGGGTCCGCTGATAGCTTCCCATCTCTTTAAATAGTTAATAACGTCATTTTCTCTGGTTAAAAATATTTTTCATTACTAGACCTTTACAATCTTTTTTTTATCAACAGTTGCACTCTTTAAAGATCAATCAGTTTCTTGTTGGCCTACAAAAAATTCATGATATGCCATTTGACCTGTGTAATCTCATTAAAGTTTCTATCTCTCCAGTTATTGTCATAAAATCTTCCATAATAATGTAGAAAAAAATAAGCCAAAACTCTTCACAAGTAATAAAGCTTGTTCTTTGTATGTTATACAAAGCATCAAAATGTCATAAATTAAAATCTGTTATCTGTCTCTATAAAAAAAGTTGACGGTTTAGGAGTCTTGATAACTCTATACAGAAATTATCCGAAAGGAAACAAAGATTGTAGAGATAAATCCATCAATTTCAATTAACTTCGCTACATCGATTCTATTTTCGGTCATTTACTTTCGCTCATGATTATTTCTAAGTTTTTGTTTTGTTCCACAAATACGCAAAAACTATCTAAATTCCTAAAAGTATAATAAATCAAGTTGCTTGAAACAACAAGGTCAAATAGAAAACTTCGTTCCATCTCGGCATTTTCCGCCACTATATTTACTATAATAAGTCGCTATGGTCCAACATAAATATCAAATCTAAGGAGAATACGGAATTTATTTCCCAACTTGTTTTCACAAATAACATAGCATGAATTTGTATTATCTCACTTACAGACAATTGTGAAAGTTAAACTTAACAAACTTCGTAATGTAGTCGTGAGCACAAACATTAGTGTCTACAATCCACGTTATTTCTTTCATATTAAATTTTACACTTCATTTACATAGCAATTGAAACACTTGACAGAACTCTTTGCGAAGTTTTAATTGTTTCTTGACGTCTAGCTTAATTTATAAGTTCATAAATAAGAGCTACAAGTTTCAATAATTTGTTTTTACAAATTGAAACCGTTTTCTTGACTACAATTCTGTTATAGCTAAGACCATTATTCAGTAATTCTCGAGAAATACTGCTTAAAACTTCGAAGATATGAAATTTAGAAAATATTCCATTTTCAATTTTAGAAAGTACAACTCTGGCTATTTGTATTTTTCTACACACGTCAATGCAAGCAAATATTTTATTTTAAAAATATAAGCGTGTTGTTAGGGGTTCGAATCCCTGACGACACGCTTATGTTTTTAAAATAAAATATTTGCTTGCATTGACGGGTGTAGAAAAATACAAATGATACAACTCTGGCTCATTGTCAATTAAACCTTATATAAAAAACGTAGTCATATAATTATGATGTACATATATCATCTTTATTTTTAGAGAAAAGTATTTAATCCCCATAAAAGATAAATATTACAGATATACTTGTTCAAATAACTTTGTTAGTCGATTTTTATTATTAGCTAAATCAATATCAGAAAAATTTACATTAAAATATAACTAAATTCTATTAATAAGCAATAAACATTAGTTTGGAATCTGCACTAACTTCACTTTCATAAAAGAATTCGTTAATTCGTAACACAAACGGTACAAGTGCAGCAAGTGTACATAAAAATTCTACATTTGTAATAATTCGGTAACATAAAGTATGTCGTCTGTACATGTTCTAAACTAGTAATTACGGAAAGTTTTCTACATTTGTAGGTGCCTTCTGTAACACAAATTCAACAATTGTATAGTTGTTACAGAATTTAGTACACTTGTACAGAATTTTCTACATGTTCATACACCTCTCTATTATTTGAATATTGTGTTGATCCTATAGTACAGTGCATTCGTGTTTTTTCTTGCAAAGTGTGGTCAAACGATTAAACGATAAATTCGTTGAATATCGCTTTACAGAGAGATTTTCTACTTCAATACATCGGGCAAGCGTTTTCCAATAGAAAAACTCGGTAGTACCTACTCTGGTTTTACAGTATCCCAGAAACTAATGATTGCTCTGCATTGGCTTGAAAATGAAGGACAATGCTATGGAGTTAGCAGTATGCATGAAATTTCAATAATGACCATATGTCGATGTGTACACGACGTGGTAGTTGCTGCAAATCGGCTAAAATTTAATGAAGTTGTTTAATGGTTTTCAAATATGATTAATATTGTTAAGAAATTTCGTGCAACATTTCCTAAGGTATGTGGTGTTGTGGATGGAACCCTGATAAATATAGACGCTTCCGTAGATAGTGAGGTAGCATTTCTAAATCGTTATGGTAAACACTCTATCACTCAAATCTCTAGCTGTTTGTAGTCTAGACATAAAATGTTACTATGTAAGTGCTAAATGAGTAGAAACCAGAAATAATTGGCAATTTATTTTCTATCTATTCTTTTCTGTCACGTGCCAACTGTTTTGCTTCCTTTCAGGTTTCTTATTTTTTTCTCAAAATGTGTCGTCCTACGTCACTTTAGGCTTTCCACGCCTTCTCCTGCCCAGCACTCTACTTTCCCAAATTTCTTTAACAGGTACTGTGTCCCTTAATCTATGAAGGTGGCCCCACCATCACAGCTGTCTCTGCTCAATGTACTCCAGCACTGATTCAAATTTTAGTTCTCTTCTAATATAATCATTTCTGACTCTATCTTTCCTCGTAATGCCTTTGACTCTACTGAAGTATTTTATTTCTGCAACTCTAACTTTACTTTTTTTTCTATCTGATAACACCCACGTGTTGCAGCCGTACGTCAGTACTGGTCTGCATATTGCTTTGTAGACCTCGATTTTTGTTTGCCTCGATATTTCTTTTTTGTTTAATAGTCCTTTATTTACTGCATAGAAAACTTCATTAGTTTTTTCTTGTCTGTTATGTAGGTCCAATTCTTGATTCCCTTTACTTTCCAGCGTGACTCCAAGATATTGAAAACTGCTAACTTGCTCAATTTCTTCGCCATTTACTCTAATGTTTATGTTTTTATTTTCTTCTGATATGATCATAACGGTGGCTTTCGCTACATTAATTTTCATCCTCCTTGTTTTTTTTTTAGTGTAAACTAAGGCGTGTTTTATTTGAATAAATCGCGCAAAACATGCTTGAGTTTTAACGAACTACATGTATTACTTTTGTGATATTGCAAAATGGCTTTATATTGTAAAAGTAGACGATCATTAAAAACCGATACCGCTACAACTATTATTCCAGATTGTTTCATTATAAAATACCGTAATTTCTGTAATACCTCCGGTTACAATATCAAATATGCAAATCGGGCTTTGACACAATAAGGCACTACCAGTGTCGTATAACTTGCTTATAGCATCTAAGCCGTATAGTAAGGAAAAGAAACAAAAAGGGTTTGTAATCAAATATACACTATCGGAATACCTCCGAAATGGACTAACAACACCAACCAAAGACAACCTAGTTACATATCAGAGAACTACATTAAACACAGGCAGACAGAGACATTATTGGAATATTAAGGAGATTTTTACGAGTAATTCATATATGTATATAGGCAACGTTATTATTCAAACCATATACGAATATCCCTAAAATACGCGGGGTTTTACTTCAGTTTGACAAATATAACTGTTTGTAATTCTTTGAAGTAGTTAGATCATGAATAGGAACGAATAACGAATTCAGAGAATAATACAGTAGCACGCTTGCTATAACTATACTTAATTGTTGTCTACTGTCCACCATTGTAATGCATGAATGACTTTAATTTTAATGCCCATGCTGGACACATGGGAAATTACTCATTCATGAAGGTAACCAGAACGGTAAAGCGCCTTGTTATCGTGAGTTACGTTACTTAGTTAAACCGCCTTTGCTCTATTTATCTAGCATCTAACTGTTAACAGATTAGTAAAAAAGGCAACAACGTACACATTTATACATAATACATTAACAAGAACATTTACTTATACTATGTTTTTTGGGCCAATATTACTCAAGTATAGATTATGTTCCTCTGCTCAAATAAATAACGAGGGCACTTAAAATTCCATTCAATATTAATAGAGCTTTCATTAAGTTACATGCTTAAAACAGTTCCATTAATACAATACATTTAAAGTAACTAGATGTATGTACTACATATGACATTGTACAATGAGATCTAAAAATCGCGCACGTTAAAATAAATTTATAGATATAGTTTATAACTTTTTATAATAACAACTTTTCATTACAATACATCAAAATTTCATTACAATGACACCTAGGATTAGATTTCACTATAGTATGCATAGAACGCCTAAAAGTTTAAACCAACTGCTGTGACTTAAACCGTCATAAATCCAACTCATAACATTAAGATACCGTTTATCAGAAATAAAATTATCTACGCTTTTCATTACTACCTAACAAATATGAATGGTTTAGTGTGAACCTGATAATATTATATCTCTTTTTTTATAATTTATAGTCAACACAATAGATATAATTGTGCTCAAACGCCATTCGATTTTTACATTGCAAAACACATTTCCCACAATTGACGGAGAATCATTCACTATTGTTCTAAACTATGTATTTCCCAGAATATCCGTCTATTAATTTTAATTATTGTTAGTATATTCTACGTGTTCACTATTTTTACTTAAAAAAAAAGTAAAATTGAATCCTCTTGTGTATACACTGCGGAATTAATGGTTTTCGTATATATGTACAGTGAGTCACGGTCATAATGATACACCATCAGTGAAAATAAATTTTACTGAATAAAAATAACATGCTAAATAGAATTTTGAAACATTTTTGCTATAAATATAAGTTACGATATGTATAGCTGGTCTACATACATACACATACATACATACGACACAAAAGTTTAGTGTTAATTAAACCAAATGTTTATTGTAACAACAGGGATCTAAGGTTAACCAACAGGGTGACTTAACTATTGGCAGTTTTCAAAACTTTCTAAATTCAAAATGTCAAAATATACTAACAGATAATACGTTCATACGATAAATGCTTTAGGCGCTTGTGATTATAACGCCCATGTAGCCAAGCGTTTGTACAGAGAACGATGTCACAACTACCGTCATCCTCATCATAAAACAATTCCAAATGTAGCTGTAAATAAAGGACGTATTTCACCAAAACATAGTTTCTATAACTGCCCCCTCAAAAACTTACATAGCAGCCGGAAGAACGGTTATTGTAGTATATAGAGATACACCATTACACGTATGTGGGCAAGAAATGGGCGTCATGTCCAATACTATCTTTATAGATGTCTTCGAAAATACAACTTGTAGTCATACCATCACGACATACTAACTGTTCAAATGCTGCATCCTGGAGATGGCCTATTAAGAGTAAATTTTTCCGCATTGGCATTACACGAAATTCACCACAATTCTGAGTTTTTTCAATGGTGCTTTGTTTACCGATGAAACTCATTTCAGTCAACAGGGGGTTCTCAATCGCCACACCCTCATTACTGTGAAAATGTTCATATTGTACTTGGCGATGTCAGCAAAGGCGCTAGTCTAAGAATGTTTGGATTGGAAATCTGGAGGGCAGATAAGCTGTCCATATTTTCTGCCAAGAATATTTTGAACACTTTGTCAAGTCTCCTCGAGAACACTCCTTTACAACAACGTGTAACAATATCTTTTCAACACCATGGAGCACCTGCACATATTAAATTCTAAGTATGGAAAATTTTAAATCGTCGTTTTCCTAATAAATGGATTGGTCGTGGACACTCCGGTCTCTTAACTTAGGTCTACTAAATTTTTCGCTGTAGGAATACAAAAGAGAAATGGTTTGCAATACTGTGCCTACCAGAGTGCAGAAATAAATGATATATCCGCTGCCAATAAATTTAGTCGTAGGTTACAAATGTATACTAACAAAAAATTGTAATCATTTTGAAGGTTTGTTAAGAAATTAGATGTTGTATTTTTGTTTTGCTTAACCCGATTCAGGATATCCTCATTTTTTTTGTAATTGGTTTTGTTGAGAATAAACGGAAAAGTAAGGAATGTAAATTTGTTTATTTCACTTTTACCTGAAAATAGCATTGCTTTTGAAATTTTAATACTAATATAGTAGTAGGGAACTACACTCATACTTAGAATGCCAACATGAAGTGCCACAGTCATAATGGGAATATTGTTTTGCCTAACAACTTTGATTATACCTCTCATATACATCCATAACTAACCATGATTCTGTAGAGAAATCAAACACAAGTAACCAAATGTAATTTTCCAAACAACAAATTTTGAGTCCAGCAGTCACCTACATACATCCCTTACGTGCCCATTACTGATCGTCTGCATTAAACGTAAAATACACCAACATTCAGTGGAATCAAATTTACGGCAATTAACCTCTGAGAGTGTAAAAAAATATAAAACAATTAACTAATCGTATACGACAGTAATATGATTGCTGAGCTAATCTACAGCTTACTAAATACGAAATGCTTGCAAATTGAACATAAATTACAGCAATGTACGCACAGATAATCACCGCTACAATTGAATGCTTTATGATTTCGCCTACAGTGTAACAGAGATAATTCCTAGCATTTAATCAAATTTTTCATTTGCCAACTATAGTATTCGAATGTATTAATTTGGAAAAATATAGATTTTCTGTGGTTCCTGTTTTACCTCGGATTTATTACTAGGTAAATATTTTAATGTCCAAATATCAATTAATTTTTTATACATTTAACTTGTTTATTTTATATTTCTTTGTACATCTTGCAACCGAAGCAGTTAACACAAAAAAAAAACTAGTATTTAGATCTAACTAGTAATAAGAACTCTTCAGTAGACGTTCCCATTATTACTTGCGGTTTATCTTTAAATGAGTACCTTCATATAGAGCTGTGTAATACACCTAACAATGTCAACTATGCCAACAAATTAGCCAAGTAATAGCGTGGTGTAAAACAGTTTGTAGACATCATATAAAACCAACTTTTACTACCCAATCGTCTTCCATTAAACACTTTTATATTAAACCAACGATGATTTTCAACTGACGTTTTAAACAAGAAAATATTGCTCAATACAAATATGAAACAATAGTAATTCCCATCTTAACATACTCCAACAGCTTGATCCATTTCCCTCGGCTGGCCATGAGTTATTATTACACCTGCGGTTGTAGTCCGACTTAAGGTGTTGCCTTTCCAAATTTGCCATAAAATTTAAGAAACTACTGAAAACTAAATTTTATAAGGGAAGTATCAGAGTTCTAACCTGGTACCGGCGGACTAGGAAGCAAGTCACTGATTACTACACCCACTAACAATTAACTACAATCTAAACAAAAATACTCTTGTATAAGAAAGTGCGCGTTACTTTTATTTTGCTTATAACATTGGGAGAAACCGATCTACCCATTACATTACCAACATTTTGAATATGAATGAATCAATACACACACCTATGATTTCATATTCATTTCATATCATCGGTACAAAAAGGTTATTTTTAAGATATTTTTAATTTTTCGAATATGTACATATGTTCAGCGACTATTTACTAAACTAATAATTATTAAAGGTAATTAGAAAAATTCGTTAAATACCTCAATGATAAATTCAATGTCATTTTCGAAAGAAAGTGTTTTGTACGTAAGCGGTAACCTTTATCACAGAATAAAGAGAAAGGACAAGTTTGTCGGAACCTTTGATGTTTTAGTGACGATTCTGAGTGACTTTGAGGCTATTGATGCCATTTTGAAAATATGTTCAAGAATGTTGGCGGAAAAGTTTGAATTAGATTTCAAGCATCTAGGTTAGATATCTTCGAAATGTACATCAAGTATAAGATAATTATATATAAAAATAGGTTTTAAACACGAATTACACAACAAATTTTACAGTTACTAGAAATAACTATCATATTTAATTATGCTTTACTATAATTAGAATAGTTGCCAACATACATAAACCAAGTAGGTAAAACGTACACAACACAAAATCACTAAACTCACAACTAAAAACTAACCTCCAAACACCTTCAAACAAACAGTAAACATGTAAACAACATTCCAGGAATATTTGGACATATTTTAAAAATGGCGTCTGCCAGTCATGCGCACAAAAACCATGACATCAATTTTAAGGCTTTTGTCCTTTCTGTGTATTCTGTGCCTTTATTGATGTGAAATCCATTAATAGTTTATTTCCTGTGATTCGTTTCTACTGATTCTTGTTTTACCAATTAATTTATTTATTTTAGTATATGTCTATTGATATAAATTATCGCAAAGCAATTAAATTTGACAATATCTGGAAGCAAAAAACTTTTCAATAACAAAGGTGTAATATCCCAGACCGTTGAAGATGATAAAACATGTAGTTATATAAACATTGTCGGTATTTATAAATTTATTGAAGAATTATAGAAATCTTTCAATAAATTAGATTACCTCTTATCGACATTTGCAACCCTTAACAAAACCACCTTAACGGGTGACTTCAATTCAAACAGTGCGGGGGATCGTCAAGAGTAAAAAGAATTTCTAAAATAAAAACAAAATGCCTCATGGTATATAGTTGGAATTCACCCTGCGGGCGAATGCAATGAAAATAGATCAAGCATTAGAAGCGGACCACGTGGTTTCGACCTTCCAGGTCTCATCAGCCCTACTCCGAATGCAAGATCTTGCATGCGGTGATGAGACCTGGAAGGTCAAACCCACGTGGTCCGTTTCTAATGCTTGACCTATTTTTATGGCATTTCCCCGGAGGGTGAATTCCAACTATATACCATAAGGCATTTCTTTGGTTTTCTATATTGGCATTTGTCGACGTTATCGAGATATAAGTTGCTGTCCGAGGAGAAAAAAATGTTATAAAGAGGTAGGGTTTAGAACCGCGTGTTACTGTTTTAAAACACCTCAACATACTGTTTTTCCTTATCAGCCTGAGTATAATAAAGAAGTAATAAAATTTAATAGATGCCACAAAACTTCTGTAAATCTTTCTAGGGAATATATGCCACAAGATGTAGAACGCTCATTATCAGGATATAGGTACTGTTATTATCTTACTAAAGCGAAAATGCTTGTCAATGAATACGATTGATGTGTTAATAATGCAAGCGTATGTAAAGACAAGGTAGAGATACATAATCATCCATTAATGGCACTAATAAGTATAAGCACTGATAAAGTTTCTGTATTCTCTTACAGCCACACTGTTCTATTCATTATAATGTTGAAGTACTCAATTATTTATTAAAATACTCGCTCTGTAGTTAATACTCGATAAGATACTAAACGAAAAGTATTAAATTCTCGCTAAACCCTGGCTTTATAGATATAACCTATCATGCAGAATATTATTAATCAATCTCTTGTCTATTTTTTGAACCAATATACGAAGAAAATTTATGTGTTTGACTGTTACCAATAAACTCTACTACTTTTTTTGCAATGCTTTATAAACAATAATTTCTGGTTTTTTAATATCATAATTCAAATCACCTGATATTTACAATTGCTATTTACGTTATTTCAGCATATAGGTATTAAGCTACTCAGTTCGATTTTCATTATTCAAAGTCGTACCATCGTTATGGACAGTTGCCACTAATTTATTAATCAACTATAGCTACATACATCATAGTTCAGATTGATGTTTGTTTTTCGACATTTCAGTGACAACTTTACCCAACATTTAAATCTTCATATTAACAAAAAGCTGCAAAAACGATTTGTTTGGCTGCTGTTTCATATTCAATAGTTGTAGAAGAATTGCAATTGTATGATATAAGTGCAAGTAGGAGGTGTCAAAAAAATGTCCAAAATTATAATCCAGATCTGAGTAATTGTTCCATTCGTTCCTATTTAGGCATCATCTTTTTCAGTCGTGAACATCTCTCTCAATCTTTTGTAAATTCTTATTTGTAACTGCCATTTCTTCTCTGCTTCTTTATTTGATACGGTCGGTCTACTTTACCGCTCACTCTATCTAATAAGTAGTCTAGTCTTCGTTATTACTCCTTTTTAGATACGCATCTTCTGTCGTATCTCAATATTCTCTCAAGATTTTAATAAAATTCCGAGATAATAATAGTGCTAGTCTCTGTAAATAGCTTTCACTAATCTCGTCCTTGTTTCCATTTTTTTCACATTTATTTATTACTCTAAAATCTCCATCCTCTTTTACCAGTTTAATGTTTACCATGCAAATATATTTCACCAGCTATCAATTTCAATCTTATTAGATACATAAAAATAGATATAACATATGAGTAATAAATATACCAAAGCTTGAAGGATTTGGAGACAGCTGCACTTGCACTTGATACTTAATTTCGAAAACAACATAAATTGTATATTTACTTAAATTTCATACGTAACCAGGACTGTTCGACTTACTTCCTTAGATACGGACATTTCTATGAAGTTATAAACTTATACAAAATGTAAAATGGTTTTAATCCTATTATATAATAATTTATTTCACCTGATTCGACTTATTATATAGACCTGCACAAACAAGCGGATCAGTATTATTCTCAGTATTGATATTAATTATAATGTTACAATTAATTATAATAATTTTGAATTAACATTGTCAGAAGTTCAGAAAAGTGCAGTTAATTAATTGAATGAAATTTACGTTCATTGCAGTAGCAATAGTACATTTGTAATTGAGAATTTTTCCTCTTGCCAACATACATAGTATACATCTGGTGTATTTTTTCTTTCAGAAACAAATGGCACTTTTTTAGCAGAATAATTAAAGTTTTTCAGTGCTCTATCCATCGTAGATAGTGATAATTGTTAAAGAAGTGGCCATTGATTTAAATACTTTTGTTACAACTGGTGGAAAGTTGAGGAATAATCTAAATCAACACATTCACAAATCTCTTCCTTTTAAACATGTAATCATTTTTATTGCTATTATCTCGCACTCACTTTTGCAGTATTATTAGTTCTCTTATATGTTGCACACGTTCTTCTAACTGTATCTGGCAAAATTCCAAACTATCACACTATATTCTCTAACGTAGCACCATTATTCAAAGAATTCATAATTCATTTGCCTACTTCGTTGCTTATCTTGTTATTATTCCTTCTCTGTTGGTTATATTGTTATTATTTTTTATTGTAATAATGCAGACTATTTGCGTACGTGAAACTATATTGACAAATAAGCAAAATCATTTCAGGGAAACGGAGTTTATTTGATAAAGCTTCTACTACAATAAAGTGATTGGAAAAGTGGAAAAGCAAAAGAAAATGACTATAATATATCAATAAATACATAAATACTAAATAGTTTTAATAGAAATTCTGAAACTTCAGGTCTTTTTGTTTAAAAGGATCATTTAATCGTTTTTCTGTTATGCTAAAACGCAGTATCCCTCTTTAAACACCAACAGTAGTCGGCCATCATGTTTGTAATTCTACGCTCATCTGCCCAAGATTTGCTAAAAAAATCCTAAACTGCGAAGCTTTTACAGCACGTTTTGAACAACTCTTTCATAATGTATGATTTCCTAGAGAGCTTTCCATTACAGTTTTGGAAGCAATTCAGGCTTCCATTCAAGTTCAATCATACTACTTTTAAAGTGACTGTCCAAAATCAACGTTCTAATTTAGGAACCAATTAAGATGTCTTCCTTAAGTTTTGTATGAGACAGATCAGAATGTATAAAGACACTTAAAACAGTTTCTACTCTTATTGAATACTTTTACAAATTGCTTTATTATACCTAATTTTGTATGTAATGGGAACAAAAGTATGTTATCTGACTTCATTGAACTTTTATGCACAAATTTTTTACCCTGGTAGTAGTAGAAGCTCCTGCGCTTGAAACAAATATTGAGTATAATACGAATACAGAAGTACAAAGCTTGTAAATCGTAACTAAAATCGTTATGTACATACAGATATGCATATATCTTGGTAATATATCATTGCGTGATAGTAACAGACGAATTTCGGATTATTAATCAATAAATACATATGTACGTATAAAACACTGGCACATGATTTTCTTTACGCCTCAGATACACTATACAGTACCAGTGTTATCTGTAGAAATAAGTAAGCTTGGCAAATTTCCTCCACATGCCAGCGACTTACACATGCATTTTGCATTTAATTTAAATTATAAGAAAAAACTTACGCACTGTATTCACCATTGGGCGGTTAAGTGAGCTTACCGATCGTGGGTTAGTTATTTCTATCTCAAACTCGAGAATGCTTGAAATATCTCCTGCCATGCATGTGCTAAGGATATGCCACGTTTAGAAATAACTCATAAATATATACAATTACAGAGTAAATTTTTCTTAACTATAAATTTGATGTTGGACGTTAACTAAAATGGTGGAGACATTTTTGACATATAGGTATTATGTGTCAATTAAAATAATATTTATATCTTCGCCAAATATAAGTACCTACCTATATCAAAACCATTTATTGGTTTAAACTCCCGTCTTCCGAGTGTAGCTGTCTGAATGTCACGTAACCGTCTTAGCAATTAAATATTTCGCAATGAACACGATGTCACGCAACTTGTATAAACGCTACTGTTACATTCGAAGAAGCAAGTCAATGTACGCACACCAACGCGATGGAACGATTGCGGTTTGTCGTCTTCGGTTACGTGATACATTTTTGATGTTCTGTCGTGTTTGTGGCATTTTCCCTGTTCGTTCGTTTAATAGTTAAAATATTATTAATGAACGCTCCTGCTACTTTAATAGGTAATAAAGATTGGTGTTCCATTAGATGTGCTGTTAACGTTTCTACAGATAACTTTCATCTTGGATACTTATTACATGTATTTTATTGTAAATAATAGGTCCATAGTGACAAATTTTCTATGCTAAACTTACATCGTCATATTTTTGTAGTTAATATAACTAAACATCGACATAAAAACGCAATGTTACTAAATTTAGACCGTAAGTTTTCGCACTATTCTATTAACATTTTTCTCGATCAAAGTAAGTAGTATGTTTACTCAAAGTTTGGCAAATTACCAAATGTATACGCTGATACAAAGAAATATGCATACCCCATGCGTAATTGTGGTTTTGCTTCTCTTTTATTTATCAGGATTTATAAAGCAAAACAACCACAAGTATTTTCGAATACTGAAAATACTATTACATTTAAGACGCTTATTTGTAATGCAATTGTTCTAAAATAGTGAGAAGTGTTCGAAACAAAAATCCTTTGTGTAGAATACATCAAATTAAAAATGACGTAATCATTATTATTGGACAAGGTCATCCTCCGTTATTTAACATAATATATATGGATTCAAAATGATACTAAAATAATTAAAAACACAAAAGAAGAATGACTTAATAAATACATGCATGTATATAATTAATATTATATATTTTTTAATGTATGGTGGGTGCTTAGTTGCAGTGACTCCGTAAGCTGTATCGCGTGTGTGGTTATCATGCAACTCTCGCGGTGTAGTTTTTTGTGTGTGTGTAATTGTGTTCAAATGGCTTTGCGACAACATTATATAATGCCGCGCTGTTAATCACATTGGTCCCAACAGCGAATAGTAAGTCGATTGGATTTAAATTCTCCGAGAAAAATGTCACCGTTTTTCCCGAAAATTGAAATCCGACTCCTACCACCACAACGATACTTAGCCGCCTAACCACTGCGGCTATCGACCTGTTTTATTAACGATAATTTTATTCAATTAAGTTAATATCTTTAATATCTAGACTTCAATAGAGTAGACCCCTTGATGTTCTCATAAACTGACCTAATTTGTACAATATTTAGGATCATACCACCAACCTCAAACCACACAACAAAAATGAATTACGTTCCTGTTATATTTCTTACGCCTATAACATTATTGTGACTGTCAAGTGACAGCTTCAGCAGCACAACTTATAGACCACTGAACGGACCGATTTTTCAAACCCACCCACCCCGTAGTCACCTTCAGTTCAACAAGTCCATCCGGCCCGCCAGTTCGAATACTAATAAAACTTCAACCCAGTGCGGCCCACCCGCTTGTACCATACATATGTATTTAAAAAACTATGTAAAAATTCAACATGGTTAGGTATATCATTATTACAAGAATCTATCCTAATTCTATTACAGACAACCTGCTAAATATGTTCAAAAGTATTAAGTATGCATTATTTTATGTAAATTAAACAAGTTAATAATGATTTTTGGTTCAACCGAAGGTACAGGAATCTTGAACATATTTTCCCTGGCCATAACATCAACTACAACAGCAACACATATGTATATCCATTTCAATCAATCACCCGATAGGTCCACATTACAGGACATGAGTGTATTTTCTATTTTCCAACTCAATCATCCTCATGAATTTATCGCACCTCTTTGTAGCATCGGGATTAAATCTTTACAATTGATTCTTTATTGATGCAGCCTTTCTAATGCATTCGAATATGTTTGAGAACTTGATTCGCTAGACAAACATGTTATATTTCAAAGATAATCGTTGGCACACAATGAGTCTTTGAAAATATTAACGTTATCTATCAACGAAACGTTTCGGAGTATAATTTTCTGTTCTATGCGTGTGCCTCTTCTTCTTTTTAAATTATGTTACTATGTTACCAAATGTTTTTCTTTGTGGTACAAGAGACTACCGCTACGGCTTTTCTGTGCAATTTGTGTGCATAAGTCTATGCTGTATAGGTTTGTTACAATATTACTTCTCCTTCAGTAATATTGCGCTGTTAATTGTATCTCAAAAGCTAACAGTAGCTCAACCGATGTATTCTATCTCTGCAACTATCTATTTTAAGCTACTGTTGTCCAGACTATTTAAAATTATATGATTTCAATAAAGAAAATGGCAACGGAGGATTAATTTCAATATAGCATTTACAGTTTTAATATAGCGTACACAGTTCATGACTAAAAGTTTTCGAAATTATTGATACAAGTTTTATACCCTAGATATTAAATTCTGCCACAATGACAACTGTACCTGTAGAAGGACCAAATAGTTTCGAACTTAATCGAGAGAAGTGAAACATTTAGTATGCATAATAAAAGACCAACGTTGCTGCTAAACGCTCGCTCTTTTATTAATATTCTATTGTAACTACATAACGTAATAACACATAATTTTTGTAATTGAGCTAATAATTAGACAGAAGTTGGTAGACCCTGCCTATTTTGTAATATTCTTATCTTAACTTCCAAAATATAATAAACGGTTGTATTAAAGATTTTAGAAACGTTACTCATATAGTCGATCACTATATCATACATATTATAAACTATTTCTTCTAGATAATTCATTTGAACTTTTACTGTCCTAAATCTCTTCTTTTTAAATCTATGCTTTTTGTATAATTATAAGCACCGAATTATTTATTGCCGTCGTACACTACCAGTATTGATTTTTAATTTTTCTACTGACTGTTTTATGCTTTCACTAACTGTGCGCAAGTAGAAAATGAGTATCTCCCCAGTTCTAGTTTCTAAGTAGTTTGTGTAACCCATTTACTCAAAACGCAATTGCATTTTAAGTTCGAGTTTCATGAAATACGAATATATTTAAATGAAGTAGATAAACGGTGAAGATATAAGTACAATAATTAATAATTTAATCAAAAGATCGTAAATTAAAATTGAAGTAGAAATATCTGCTGGAACGAATTTAACAAACGATATTACGTTCCTTAAATTTATTTTTCTTTCATCGTAAACTGCCTTGCAAATATCTAGCTTGTTGGAAGTTAAAGAGGTCAGCTATGAATTATGTATTCGGAGCATATGCAAGTTTTATCGGAGCAAAATAAAATTGTGTATGGAACTGTGTTGGTAAATACTGTAATATTTAGTTATCTGTCATGGTTGGTACTTATAGGAGGTTGGTAACATTGGCAGTTCAATAAATGATAACAAATTGGAATGTTGTGTATCATTGAGTTCACATAACTAACTAAGTATAATAATAAACAGTAATGTTGTGTATCACACAATTCACTTAAGTGAAATACAAGACATGGTGTCAGGTGTAAACTGAATAAAACAGAAGTAATACGGAAAAGTATAATAAAGTGAATTAATAAGTTACATAAAAAAAGATGGAGGTAGAATCATTTAAGCCGCCAAAAAACTTAATGTTTGATCAACATATTAATAAAAATTATGAGAAGTTCTTACCAGTTTTAAAATATATATGAAGGCAACAGGGTTTGATAAAAAAGATGATGAAACAAAAGTCGCAATTTTTTAAAAATCTAGATGTAAACGGCGTTTGAACTTTCCGAAGAAGAGAAGAAACTGAAACTGTAATTGATTCCTGTAAGCCACTCAAGAATGAAACATACGATAGGTATAAATTTCAAAGAATACAAAAAGAAGATGAAGATATGGACCACTATTAACAGATGTAAAATTCCTTGCTAAAGCGTGTGCTTTTGGAAATTTGATATTTTAACAAAAGATAGAATAGTTAGTGGAATTCGAGACACAAATTTACAGGAACGTTTCTTAAGGATGTCAGATCTTAGCTGATTGCTAAAGGTTTTTTCGAGCTGCCGAAGCAAGTAAACAACAAATAAAAGTTTTAGAAACATTGAGTTTTACAGAAAACTAAGAAGAAAGATACGCATGTAAATAACAATGGTAATAAACAGAAATATAAATGTTTTAAATGTGGATTGGAACACATCAAAGGTAAATGTTTTCATATTAAAAGATGTAATTTTGCAAAGGGACCAAATATTTTTGCGGTAGGTTGTAAAAAGAAAAATAATAATATTTAAGAAATTATACATAATACAAATGAGGAAAGTGGGTTGCATAATGTTGATGAGATAAATGATCAGTTGTTTATTGACACGATTGTAATAGGTGATATATGTAATAAAAAAGACAGTGCTTGGATAGAAAATGTTAATAAGTAATGAAATAGTACCTTGTAAATTAGATAGCGGGGCAATGTGCCTTGTACTACCTATAGGTTGGGTTAATAAGCTGAATATCAGTAAGGAAAAAATAATAAATGAGAAAATGTCTATAGTAGCATACAGTAATAATAAAATGAAAGTTGTAGGAGCTGTAGTATTAGATTGTAAAGTTAGGCAAAAAATTACAAAATAAAATTTGTTTAGTAGATGTATGTAAACTTCAATATTAGGTTTAAAAACATGTTGTAAACTCAATCTCATTCAAAAGGTTAATGCAATTGATATAAACAGTCAGAATAAAAACGACGATAAACAAAGCTTTATAGAAAAGAATAAAGACATTTTTGAAGGTGTAGGAAAAATTCCATTTAAGTATAAAATTGTTTAATGCTATTCCTGTTTCAAGTAAATGTAGACGGGTTCCTGAGTCAATAAAACCTAAATTAAAGACCACTTTAAATGACTTGTTAGAAAGAAAATAATCAAAGGTGGAAGAGCCTACAGAGTGGATTAATAACATAGTAATAGTAGAAAAGCCTAATGGATCCATTTATGTCTAGACCCTGTTCAGTTAAATAAACAAATCATAACGATCAATTTCCAATTCCTACAGTAGACGAATTAGCTTTAAAATTACAAGAAAAACAAATTTTTAGTGTACTAGATATGAAAGAAGGTTTTTACCACATAGAATTAGATTGAAGTAGTCTATTGTGTACATTTATAACTCCATTTGGAAAATTTAGGTTCAAAAGATTACCATTTGGTCTAAGTGTTACCAGAAGTGTTTCAAAAGATTTCTGAGAAAATATTTGGTGATTTAAATATAGGAATTATTTTGATGATTGTATTGTAGCTGCTAAAGATATAGATGAACATGACAAAATAATGGAGCAGGTAATGCAAAGAGCTAAGATGTACGGAGTAAAATTTAGTTAAAGAGAAACTACAGTACGAAAAGTAGATCACGTTAAATTTCAATCAGATATTTGCGGGTGAAGGTGTTAGACCTGATCCTAAATATGTAGAAGCTGTAATAAATCTTAGTGAACCTACGAATAAACCTGAATTATTAAAATTTTTTGGTATGGTTAACTATTTTAAAATACTTACCCAAATTGTCAGAAATAACGGCACCACTGAGATCATTAATTTGTAAGCTGGAAATGGGATAAAGAACATATGTTTCAATGACATTAAGACATTAATTGCTAAATCTTAAGATATTTGATCCTAAGTTATCGATAGCAGCAACAAGCAGATGCAAGTCAAAAAGGAGGTTGTGTTTTGCAAGAGGGTAGACCAATTGCATTTTTCAAGAAGCTTTTATGCGCAGATTGAGAAAGAATATCTAGCGATTTCTTTTGCTTTAAATAAGTTACATCAATTTGTATATTAAGATAAATGTATTCACGGATCATAAACCTTTAGTAGCAATACAGGGTAAACCAATAGGTAAATTGAGTAATCGTTTACAAAGAATAAGGCTAAAGTTATTAAAATACGATATAACTATTAAATACTTACCTGGAAAGCTGATGTACGTAGCTGACTTACTTTTTAGATTATATTTAAAAACTCAAAGTAAAGAAGATCCAGAAATGCTTGAGTTTGTGCATACTATGGAACTTGAATATCCCATATCGGATGAGAGATTAAAGGAATTAAAACAGAAAACTATAAATGATATTGTTTTCAAGGAGCTCATCAGATATTGTAGTGAATGGCCAGAATATAAAAAATCTATAAAAGGAAAAGAAATACAAAGCTATTGGAAATTACGAAATGATATTTCGTTTATGGGTTGTTTTCTTAAATGAGAAAATTATTGTACCCACTAATTTAAGAAACTTTCCTAAAAAGTTACACAAAGTTCATTTTGGGATGGAGAAGACCAAAGCTAGAGCGAGAAGAATATTTTATTCAGAATGACCACGGACATTGAGAAGTATATTGAAGAATGTCCTATTTTGAAGTACAGTAGAGCAAACATGAAAGAACCACTAATTCCTCATGAACGTCCAAATATTCCTTTTACAAAATTGGAAGTGATGTTTTAGAATTGTAAGTCTTATCTTGAAGACTATTATAGTAACTGGATTGAGTTAGTACCAATGGAATCAAAAACGCCGGCGACATAGTAAAACAATTAAAGATTATTTTTAGCAAATTTGCGTGCCACACACATTAGTTCAGACAATATTCCGTATAGCAATGACTTTCAAGAAGTTTAAAGGAATGGAACTTCAATATTTTACATCAAGTCCTAGATATCCCAAGTTAATGGATTAATCAGCTGTAGGCATATAAAATATGCTGAGGAAATGTGATGAAGCTGGAACATCACTGTTAGAATACAGTTATTAAAATAAAAGTCTTCTGAATTGTTAAACAACAGAATTTTAAGGACTTATACCTACCAACGAAAATTTATTGAAGATCAAAGAACAAAGGAATGTAGAGATAGGATTAGAAGAAGTCAATTTTTCACGACAAAAAGAATACTACAGTGAATTGAGAGTCAGGAGATCTTGTCATTACGAAGAACAAAATATGGATTCCAGGAAAGATAAAATAACGCTTCATACATAGTTAAGGACCATTGCTATTAAGAAGGAATTCTTCACATTTAAAAAAGACAAATATACCAAAGAACAAAAACCTGATGTAGAAATAGAAGAACCGCCTATAATAACACAAATAACATACAAACCGAAAATGAGCTTGAGTATGATTCAGTTAGTAGTCAAAATTAAATAAGTCTAACGATCAAAATGTAGTTACAGAAAAAAGAAAAATTGTTATTTGGTTAAAGAATGTTATGTAATGTTTAGGTAGAAACTGTCTTAAAAGGGAAGGATGTCATGGTTGGTACTTATAGGAGGTTGGTAACATTGGCAGTTCAATAAATGATAACAAATTGGAATGTTATGTATCATTGAGTTCACATAACTAACTAAGTATAATAATAAACAGTAATGTTGTGTATCACACAATTCACTTAAGTGAAATACAAGACATTATCAACAGCAACAGGAACATCTTATCACTTCAATATAGTAAATTTACAGAGACAATTATCTGTAAAATAAAAATGTATTAGAAATAAATAAAATTGTCTTATCAGGAAATATAGAAATGGTTCCTTTGTTATTCATTCTGAAGAATGAAAGAGGTTGAATGGTTAAATCAGAAAAAAGTTTTCTTTAACAGAAATATGCATTGAGTATCAAAATCAATCTTAACTTATTTTGTCACGATTGATTTAAATCGTTAAAACGGCTTTTCCTTGTTTGGCTATAATTGTCCTTAAATATTATTTTGTTTCACTTGGTCTATTTTTTCTTGTTGTGGTCTTACGTTCACACTATGCCGTTTTCTCGATAGCATCATTAGTTTTTCCACTCATTCTTATTGCAGTTCTTCGTTCCATGTATATTGCAAATCTATTTTTTCTTTCAATTAAAATTATTTCTTCCGGAGAACGGTGAGTTAAACTTTAAGTGATGTAAAAATGACGCAGTGTTTCCTTTGATATAGCATTATTTCCACTTACTAGCATATTTTATCCAGTAGAATTGATACAAGGATATCAATATTCCGCCTTGTCTTACTCATGTGTTGATCTCGAATGTTTACAATGATTATTTCAATTATAGCAACATTACATAATTAAATGTCGAACGGTTCTTGTCTGTATATCACCGCATTTATTCTTTGCACTGAACAAACTTCAACGAAATAACTAAAAATATATTAAGCCTTCAGATGTTCTTGCGTGCAACACCAGACCCATTGTGAACATTTCTCAAGTAATAGAATTAGTGAAAGTAATTCGGTAGCGGTTATGACAAAAACGACTCATTGTGGAAAGTGAGAGCCTATACTAGTTCTGAATTCACATCGGAGACGACTTACTACATAGTTTGATATTTTTTGGCATTCACTGTTCGAAAATAATTAACAACGAAACATTACCTACGTGAAGATAATGCAGAAAATTATTTGCATTGAAGAATATAGTGCTGAGAATCAATTTTCATTGATTATCTTAAAATATTCAATACTATTGGGAGTTAAACTTTTACGTATCTGATTTTGATAAGTAAGGTATTACCTATATGCTTAAGCAACCATATGTTCGACATACACATGTACACGCGTAAAATGTTCATATACGAGTATAACTATTAAGAATACAATAGTAACAAGCAGCGCTTGCCAAGATTGTATCATAACATCTGAACTGAAAGTTTTACTACTGATACAGCTGTTTAACTTTTAATTCTTTTCAAATCTCATGAATATTGGCAATTCGCAGTGCTGTTTACGAGGAGTTAAATTATGATTACATTTAAAGGATGTAATCAAATTATAACTAAAAGTGAAATGGTGCTCTATTCTCTCTTATTCAATTAAACTTTTAATTTTAATTATTATGCATACAGTAATATCTCCCAGGATGTTATTCACCCTATTTGTTACATCTACCTTTGTCAAATTATCTTCAATTTGCATAGTTCGCTTTTTATCTCCTATACAAAATATAATTACAGAATCCAATTAATCGTCAAAATAATCTAATTAGACCAGATTCCTAATATATGTATACTCACTCATTGTCTACAAACACAATCACCATTTTCCCATAACTTCCACTATTGTTATCTTAAGTACCTACACGTATAAACTCGGATACCATTATTTTTACTAATTATTGTAGTCTTCATTAACATTGATAGCTACATAAGCAAGGAATCTCTTAGCGCATAAATATCCCTCAATTTATTTAATCGCTATTTCCTCCAGCAACCAGTTTTTTTATTCAAGTTGAATAGACTTTCGGGAGAAGTTTTCGCTTATACACATTCGTTTTAAGAAATTCTATAGCGTTTTTCTGCTTTCTTAATGCTTTGCTCGTCGGAAGTCATGTCAGTTAATTAACTCGCAGTTGGGCTTTTTACCTAAAGAAGTCGATCGAAGGTGTATTCTATTTTTAGTTTCTTAGTAAACATGTATTAAAGGAAATTCAAGAAGAACTGAATAACGAAAACATAAATACGTATAATATAATCAGTTTCTTTGTTTTTGTTTTTGTATAATACTAAATTAAAAACAAAGAATCATTAACTGTAGTCTGAGCGCAACAATTAACAAAAAATTAATAATATTCCATTCTATCACCTTTAAAGTCATTTTATTTAATATTCAGGCTGACAACTTGAACTACGAAAGCCTATTTATAGGAGAGGGTGGTGGGAGTTAAAATTATATGTATCCATTTTATTATTGTCAACTTTTTATATGACAGGAATGTCAGTGGTTATGTCAATTACTTTACCGAACCATCAAACTTTATCCTATAAGTGTTATTAAAACGTTGTTAGTTGCTTATTTAGCTACTTATAATATATTTTTGAATATAAACGTATAGAATGTGTTAAAGAAAGTTTATGTAAAGAGGGAGAGACACACCCGTATTTTTCAAAATTTTCCTTGATGCGATGAATTGTATTTAAACAGGGAAACAGGACGATTAATAAAGGTAGTTCTCCAAATATCTACAATTGATGAAAGTGCATGGCCTCCATAAAACCACTTTATAATTTGCACTTTTTCATTAATTGTGTATTCCATTAGGGTAAAGTTTGATGGTTCGGTAAAATATTTGACATAACCACTAACATTCCTGTCATACAAACAGTTGACAATACTAAAATGGATACATTTAATTTTACCTCCCACTACCTTCTCCTATCAATAGGCTTTCGTAGTTCAAGTTATTATCCTGTATATGGCTATCTATCGCCGAAGTGTATGTTTACCACGGTAGAACGAGCAGAGAACAGGTATTACTATTTTAAATATGATGATGCGTAAAATACGCATTTCCCATGTTATTCAATGTTATATCCACAGGATTATTAATTATTCAGATTTTATATTAAATGCGCGTTTCAGCGCAATGCACACATTTATTAACGAACAAGTTTTTAATAAACATGCAAATAAATACAACCTAATAATTATTTTATATACATGTTGACTGACACGATAGTTTAATCGTTTCAGTATTTTGTTGTTGCTGAAACATAATTTTATCATATTTTAATATTAATTGATACCTAATAAATGAAAAAGTGTCCAGTAAATCTGTACAGTTATAATTATAGATGCCTGTTAAAATATATTATATATTATATAATATAATATAATTCATGTTAAAACAAAATTAATAATAAGCACTGCTTGAAAATTATAATTTATAAATAGATTGATGTGTTGTCATTTAAACAGTGTGCAAGAGATACACAGATACACACGCTCATTACGGCATGAGGAAATAGTGAAATCTGCTTTTCGATGTACTTATATGGCAATAAGTCAGCGTGTATGTTTGACAATTTTCGTGAGGGCGGTTTTCCGTTTTGCTGTAAGGTCGAAAATCTTTTTCTAAGAATTATATTAATACTTTTTGGGTCCGGATAGATGTTCTCTTGTGAGTAAATATAACCTATGTATATACATATGTACAGTCTCTTTCTAAAGTAATGTCTCCCCCTGCTGATGGATTCATATCAATAATACTTTCCGCTTAGCGTATTATATTCATCGGACATCTTCGGCAAGAAAGAAGCCGCAGGGGATACAATACAGATCGAACGTGTATATATCCTGTGTAATTATAAGTTTAAATTTCGATATGTGTATTCACCTGTTAGCGGTAGAATATACCACTTCATTAAACCCTACCTTTATACCTGTGATGGTCAGTTTTCCTAAATATATAATATATAACGTGTACTTTCAGTTATTGTTAGTCTTCCGGATTTTTATTAGAGACAATCTTTAATGCATATTATAACAACATACTTATTTGAATATTAAAATAATACTCATTTTATTGAGGCATACACGTTTATTGATGGACAAATCTCACAAGAAATCCGTCCCAACAAGGATCTCTTTTAAAGTAAAAACAAATAACTGATATACTGCGTTATTGGTGAGAACGGCCTATTAAAAGTATTATACAAACGAAACTGGATTTTGAAACCAAATTTTGTGGTCGGATATGGTTGAATATGAAGTATTACGTGAAAATATTTTTGTATAAAAATATTGAATTTGAATTCCTGTTAACCGGAAGTGGGCATCAACTTCGATATTTTAAATAGCATGCTATAAATTTAATTACAAATTCAGCTTCTAAGATACATTTTACACATATTTCATGTATCCTATGCTATACCTAAATATGATACCATTCCTTTTGGGTTATTCGCAATTAAATAAAAAAGTGACAGATACCGATCTTACTTTATAGTGATATTACGTCACGTAGGAGCAGAAGAGACAAATTGAATTTTGCATATACACAGCTGATATCGTGTAGTTATAGAGAGTTTGAAGTTCTTCTCTGCAATATTATACAGGCTGTTTAAAAACAGTTGCTTACAAAAACTTCAAAATTCGGAAAGTCGCTTTTTTTTAATGCAACGGTATATGTTTTCTTAGATATTCTGATTTTACAAAAGATTATTTTTAATCTGTATTAGGTGTTTCTATATCTAAAATGGAAGGTGAATAAGTTCTAACGATTTAATTAGCCTCCGTACCTAAAATGCTCAAATACGTCAATTTACGGAAGCAAGGGTGCTTAGCTTATTTGTTTTACATACTTACTTACTACTTATTTTGACGTCTGTCATTTTGGTTAGTCGTTCTCGCATAACAGAGAAATATATCTGCACCGGTATAATAATTATCATGCCCAATACGAGAAAGTATTTTACAACAATAAGACTAGTATTTTAAAGTATGAGTGGACAATAGGGTCGCTAAAACACGCGCGATTTTTGTAGCACGACAGTGAAGCCGGAGTGCTTGAAATATAGCAAGTGCAGATTGGTGTATCTGATTTAAGAAACCGAGGATTTAATCTTTCATATAATATCAATTGCACATTTTACATTCTTTTAAAGTAAGAGTTTTTTCGATAAAATTATTATAAAATATCTCATTGCAGTTTTTGACACATTTATTAATAACTTTTTATTTGTAAAAGGTTGTTTTGTCAGATCAATTAGATGACATTTATACCTCACCTATTTTTGAATTGTTGACGTTGCCCCTAGTAACTTTAAAACACGCGCGTGTTTTAATGATCGTTTTACTCACGCGTTTGCATGTTTTGAACAAGCCAAATGGTTTACCAATAAAAAAAATTATTGTATTTGTTACAAAACATATTATAATCTTAGTATTTTTTGTAATTTTTATTTTACCTGTAATACAACATACAGATTGTTGTTGCTTCTGTCGGGGCTTCTGTACAATACGTTTCTCTCAGTGTAAAAAATTTAGATTATCTAAGAATTTTCCCAAAAAATTAATAATACAAATATAGCACTATATAGAGCTCACGATATTTTTGCAATAATTTTGCCCACGAAAATTTTCTCAAACATTATGAACAGCCAGCCCTCTTGATGATTGGCGAGCGCTCATACATTTGCCGAGCCTACAAGATTTTTCTAATAATTAACATATGTATCTATTAAAGAAAGTGTTATTTTGTCTATTATATTATGTTTCCCTACTATAATCAACAGCAAATTCAATTGTTTATTAAAATCTCACATTAGGTTCCACCACCTTAAACAGAGAAGAAACAGATTTGAACCGATTTATTTAATCCACTTATAATTAAACACAGAAAATTTAAATTAATCAATATGTAAATCTAATATTTAGGTATATATTCAATGATTTTAAAGATTAAGCACTATTATGTTATAAAATTATATTTTACAATGACAACTACACAACTAGGCAAGATTTATTGTCTAACTGCGTTATCATCTATCTACTCTATTTAATCCCATGATTACAAAATATTGCATTTTGTAATTAGAAATAGATTAGCGATGTATCGGACTCTTCGAAACGATACTATTAAAGGGATAATAATGGATTTGCAATATATCAGTTATTTGTTTTTTCTATAAAAAAAAGATCTTTGTTGGGACGGATTTCTTGTAAGATTTATCAATAAAGGTGTATACCTCAATAAAATGAATATTATTTTATTATTCAAATAAGTATGTTGTTATAATATACATTAAAAATTATCTCTAATAAAAGTCTGAAAAACTAACAATAACTAAAAGTATGCGTTATATATTACATATTTAGGAAAACTGACCATCACAGGTATAAAAGTAGGGTTTAATAAAGTCCTATATTTTACCGCTGGCAGGTAAAGACACATATGGAGATTTAAAATTATAATTACACAAGTTATATACATGTTCGAACTGTATCGTATCCCATGCGGCCTCTTTCTTAGCCGAAGATATCCGATGAATGCAATACGCTAAGTGGAAGGTATTATTGATATGAACCCGACGGCTGGGGGAGACATTACTTTAGAAAGAGACTGTACTTGTTATACTTTTATTTTTTATTTCGTTTTCCATCATTAATTTTACTGAAAAAGAATTGCTTTATGGTATTTGTAAATGTAATGTTATTCATAATCGATTATTAAGAAAAATACTAACAATACTCACTGCAAGCATGAATCAATTTCTTTATAATACAAAACTGAACTCTTGAACATTATATTTTGAATATAATAGGCAGTGATATATTTGTTTTAAGAATATATTGTTTTCATTTCTAAAGTACCACAACATTCAAGAAATTAATATTTCGTTTATTAATTTTAAACGTATACTAGGAATATCCATATTGTGCTGAAGTGAAGTGCCCACGCTTCGTGATATATTACATAATATTAAAATGAATCCGTGTAAAGCAAAAACCAAAACTCCTACGTAACAGTTAGTTAAAAATTTTGCTGCTATATACAGCGTGTGCTTTCGTTGCAGAACTAACAACATATTCTAAATTAACGTATGTATGAACAGTTCATGATAAAGCAGAAATAGGATGAATATTGTGAGACACGCAATTATCATCGTCCTCTGAATGGAATGGATGCGCCTACGCCAGTTCCTTTTGGAGATTGCCTGGCTGTTTGCTTAAACAGACTCGGTCGATATGACCTTGTATGCGATTTTCGACATTTTATCGTCTTCTATAAATTCATAGATATATAACTGAAGCAATCCTTGGATACATAAGTGGAATAAGAAATTCACTCAATGAGCATATTATCGTAAATCTTGTTCTTCAGTAAAAAATTATAAATATAAGCAAGAAATAATACATGTTACTAACTACATAGTCTTTATTGGCTTTGCAACCCTCTATTATGAGTACATATTTTGAACAAAAGCAAATTAATCTGAGATTTTACCTACATACATTACATAATTAATTAAGCATCTGACGTTTCTAGCGGTAATCAGTAAATGGAAATTCCGTTATCAGTTTAGTCCCAGGCTTTATCATAATAATTGTTCCCGCACTAACGTTTCTCAATTTCCTTCTTTTAAACCTTCTGTACATATTTAAATAAGAAACTTTAATTAAAGTTCAATCAAATTGTTGAAATTGCATAATTTGCGAACAAGTGATAGAATGACGAATGTAAACAATTACATTTTAATTTTCTGAGTATCTATATTGATTATTATAGTTGTCAACCAACTTCAGCTTATTTCTTATTGTTGGCTAGGAAGTTATTACCTTCCAACATTATTGTAGCGTTATTAAAGAGAAAAACAGTGAAGTTTGCTCGCACAGACAGTAATTATTGTGTTCTGGAATTAATTTATTGATCTGCAAGCGGAAAGATATAAGGGTATGAAAGATAATTACCGTAAGATGGGGCGAAATTGATAATTTCAGCAATATTTTATGTGATAACTTTTTCAGTTCAAGAGATATAGATATGAAAATATGTGAAATAGATGTAAACCAGTATCAGGTTCCGATGGCTGTCACGAAAATTATGATTTTTTAGCGAATTTTTAATTAATAGCGAACTTAAATTAAAACGGACTTATCAAACTCATACTCCAAATGGGGCGACTTTGAGAAGCCAAATTTTATACATTGAATAGACGGTACATGCACTTATAGAACTCAATCTCGTCCAATTTTAAAATCTATCCACAATGTTTTTTTTTGTGAATTTTTTCATTCTTAAGGCGAGTTTGATAACTTGTACCACCATCCACAAGAAATCAATAATATAAGTTTTGCTAACTTTTATGTATGAAAATAAAATAAGCATTAATTTGTTTACATAACGTTAAATAACGACATTTTTCTTGAGTATACTTAAACATTATTAACATAGTAAGGAAATTACAACTTTAAAACGTCCACAAAACCGCCGAAATTATATTCGCCGTCTTTCATTTCAGGTGTTGGTAAAACCGCAATGATATTTATTAGTAAAAGCTACTGTGCTCCAATCCGTCTCTATAAGTTTGAACTTATTTTTCTCTTCGTCGATTTTCTTGAAGCCAACGACTGTAAATTCATCTCTTGAAAATTTTTCTATTACCTTGCAAACGTATCTAAAAGCAGAAGTCTTCCTTTTTCGTCCATCAACATATTTCACTAGTATAAATGTCTCTGGTTGTAACCGCGAGTAACGGTGTACTCCACTTCTTTTAGACTCGTCTCTCCGTCGTCACTGTGTCTGATGATTTCAGCTTCTTCATCGGAATCGTCTTGCAGGGGTACATTTTCATCTTCTGAAGAACTCGATTAATGCGTCCCAACGCTTGTTCCGGGAACCACGTTTAATATTTGCTTCTTACGTCTGAGCACTTCATTTGTCTCATTATAACGCCTCTCACGTAAAAACTCAGTTAGAGTCAATAATATCTTGAGCTGGCTCATAGTGACCCTCTGGTACTTTCTCAAGAATCTTGTGGCGGTTTAAAGGCCAAATGCCTATTGCAAAAAACCCATTCATTAAATTTCGTTTTATCCCACGTTGTCCATTACCTGGCTTCTCCTTATTGGTGTTGGCTACTACCGTATCCATTCGCTCAATGGCATCCTTTACCAAAGCTGGAAATGCTTGTTTTGCAATGCCAGAAGCATTGTGATGTCTCACTTTATAGGCAGAAAGAACATTACGCCATACAACTTTAAACGGTTTAAAAAACGTCACGTTCAGAGGTTGGCATAAATAAGTAGAGTGTGGTATAAGACATACAAACGCAATATTACTTTGCTCGCACAACGCCAGCACGTTGTCATTAAAATGGGATACTAAATTATCTCCGGTGATTACTTTCTTCCCCTCCAAACGTCTTACGTGTAAAAGAGTGGTCACAAACCAATCCTCAAAAGTAACGGCGTCCATCCAGCCATGACTAGTACGATTGAATCTGCAGCCTTGAGAACAACATGGTCTTCCGCAACAAGGGTCGCCATGAATTCCCCCTTCCTTCCACGTAGTGTATAGATGTCCGCTTCTATATATAACGTAGGGTGGCAGAAGCGTCCCATCTGTAGCTCCGCACATCATTATCGTGGTGGAGCTTTTTGAGTGGTTAACGATATTTTCGGGATATTTACTTCCTCGTCTATAAATAAGGTTTTTACTTCCAGGATCATCGGCTACATCAGTCTCATCATAGTTGAATATATTAACCGCAGGTACGTCTTCCAATGTTAAATTTCATCGAAGAATGAAACGAAAGATGCACGGCAAATTTTTGCCCGGAAAATGTTTCCGAATTACGGTAGAAAATACAGTCATTTTTTGTGTCGTTGCCTGTTATTATCAATATGTTCAATAATCTAAAGTAGGTACTGTTATGAGCAATGTGTAAGACGTGAAGGTGTACATTTTGAACACATACTATACCGACACATTTAGATATGTGTTGTTAATAATTATCACATGTTATTACTACATATTGATTTGCGATATTAATGTCAAAATAATATCAAACGGAGTTAAATTTAATAAGATCAATGAATTAAAAAACCGACAAACAAACACAACAGTTTAATCAAAATATTCAGAGAGGCAATCAGTATTCTAACTTAAAAACAGAGGTCTTCTTTTAGAATTAATTTCCAAATATATGGTTTTCACAAAAATGACGCTGACGACGGCTACCTAAATCATTAATAAATAGTTTTGAAATAAATTTTGATTTAAAGAAATAAAATTAGTAATTGGATTATAAATTAATCATTCAATTTACTTTTACTAAGTATACGGATGAGTATAATCTTCGCTGTGACCTTCTGATAATGAAATGGTAAAATTATAAAATGCTGCATGACTAGCGTAATAAAAATTTTCTCTCCCTCTCTATCTATCTGCGCACCGAGGATGGAAAATAGTGGTGTTAAATTTTGATGTATACAGGGTCCGGCAACGAAGCGGGGACGGAAGATTACACGCTTATTTGAAAGTTTGTCAAATATTTAGTCATCGGATATTCTTCCGCACCATCAAGTGCACGTTTTAAAAATATTTTGTTTTATACAGGGTGTTCCAGATGGAAATGCCAGACTAAAGTTGCATTTTTTTTAAATGGAACATCCTGTATATTAATAGAGAAAATGATCCGCGCTTGAAAGCTGTTTACAACTATATAGTGTTGTATAGGTCTAAAGTTGATAGTTTCTGTGTAAACAATGATTTTACTTGATAAATTGATACATTTCAGTAGGCTATTCTGCGTAGGGAAAAACAAAAGATTTGAAACCAACAGAGTAGAATATTTTTTACTAGTATGGACTGTCGTTACTATGTGAAATAAATTCTGCAACTGCTCGCTTTATACAGGGTGTTTTTTGCAAAATGAAGAAACGAAATTTTTTAATGGAACACCCTATATTTTTTCAGCTCATTGGAAAGCCCTTTTACTACGCTTTCTATTGATACCTCATTTGATGCACCTAGGATAGATCATTATCTAATTATTTCTTTTTAAAGTTGAATTAATGAGAAATGCTTAGAAAGACGGTTGCAGAAGTTAAATAAAAAAAGGAAAAAAAATTCCAGGTGGTGATTGAATACATTCTCACCAAGAGGTCAGACAGATTCCAAAGAGATTAAACGAGAACATCACACTTTGAATAGCAATGTATTACATGCAATCAAAGAACAATGCTTGGATAAACTTAGAGCATTAAGTGCGGCCAAAAGAAAAATTGCCCTATCCATAAAGAGGACAACTCAAAACCAAATATTCACCAAAGCCATCCAAACTGCTGCGATTAGGCATTTACAGACAATTGTCGAACAATATTGGAAAAACTATGTACGAAAATTCCGTATTTTTAGAAGCTAAATTTCATTTCAAACCTACTGTAAGATCGGATATTCGACAAATAATCCATAAATGGTCTATAACAAGAAGAAACTCCATTTAGTATGAGAAACAATTGATTTTCACTCAGCGGTGAAACGTAACATTAATTTATTATAAAGTAAAGGTGTCAGTTTTAAGCTTGTATACTAATAATAATAATAATAATGACTAATTTTAGTAGATATTCAACAAACGCAAACTCCTACTTTCAATAACTGTTACCTTTGAAATACCATCTATACTTACATCTCTCCACATACAGAAAATTTAGAACGACTAAGGCCAGCTAGAAAAGAGATAGATCTAGAGTGGAGCGGTTGTAAAACATATACGGAATAGCACGCTCGCCAATGCGTTAATTCCGTATATGTTTTACAACCACCCCACTCTAGATCTATCTCTTTTCTAGCTAGCCTTACTCTAAATGTTCTGTATGTGGATTTTCCTGTATTATTAATAATATGCATGGATTATATTATAGAAATATCGAACAGCTGCAGCTATCAAGATCTCTAACGTTTGCCTTTCTTATGTCTAAACCTATTGATTTATCACGGCCTGCCAGGATTATACTTGTCTATCGAAAAGAAATGCACGGCCAGTTTGCTTTGTTTATTGATTACCGGTTTATTTGTTCCTCCCTTCTTGTAGGTTACATCATCAGTTTCTATAAATTTCTCTAATAATCTTTCATATGTTTCCGGTCTTCTTTCAAGGTTTGGAAATCTCTCTGCATATACTCTACTTGCTACGAGACAATTTCTTGTACACTCCTCAAGAATAAATATATTTACCATTTCTTGAGTAGGTACTAAAGTTAGTCAATATAACAACTGCTTTTAAAGATTGAACGGAATACTGTATAACACAAAACGAAATTTTTTACAACTTGGTTATTAAGTATACAAGCTTAAAACACCAGATAACTTGATCAGCAGTGAATCTATTGAAAATGCTATATTACTTTTCATATATATACCTTTCATATATATACTACTTTCATTTAATGTTTGCTTTCACCGCTGAGTGAAAATCAATTGTTTCTCATACTAAATGGAGTTTCTTCTTGTTATAGACCATTTATGGATTATTTGTTGAATATCCGATCTTACAGTAGGTTTGAAGTGCAAATTAGCTACTAAAAGTACAAGCATTTCTCATTAATTCAACTTTAAGAAGAAATAATTAGAAAATGATCTATGCTAGGTGCATCAAATGAGGTATCAATAGAAAGCGTAGTAAAAGGGCTTTCCAATGAGCTGAAAATATATAGGGTGTTCCATTAAAAAATTTCGAGATTTCTTCGATTTTGCAAAATTCTGAACACCCTGTATAAAGCGAGCAGCTGCAGAATTTATTTCATATAGTAACGACAGTCCATACTAGTAAAAGATATTCTACTCTGTTGGTTTCGAATTTTTTGTTTTTTCCTATGCAGAATAGCCTACTGAAATGTATCAATTTATCAAGTAAAATCATTGTTTACACAGAAACTATCAACTTTAGACCTATACAACACTATATCGTTGTAACCAGCTTTCAATCGCGGATCATTTTCTCTATTAATATACAGGGTGTTCCATTTAAAAAAATGCATCTTTAGTCTGGCATTTCCACCTGGAACACTCTGTATAAAAAAATATTTTTAAAACGTGCACTTGATGGTGCAGAAGAATACCCGATGACTAAATATTTGACAAACTTTCAAATAAGCGTGTAATCTACCGTCCCCGCTTCGTTGCCGGACCCTGTATATGCTCGTTATTGTTTCTCTGTTCTTTATAACAAATTTTTCAAATTATATACGCTCATCCAAAATAATGCGTATGCATTACTATTCAAAAGTCAATATTCAATATACCACGAACAAATTTCTTTGGGTAAATTCTTCTAATAAACTTTATTTTTATAGTTTCACTTGTAAATTGACGTGAGAATTTTTCAGGATGTGCATACGTGTAAAAAGTGAAATATTACAATAATGGAAATATGTAATTAACATGTTGTAGTCATTCAATAATTATTACTAAATTTAGTAATTCTTTATCTTCGAGATCGCCAGTTATAAATTGCAAAATGCAAGCATATCGCAAGTACAATTTAGTGAATTTAAATTTTACCACACTGCTGCCACCGAAATATCAATATTGACATTTTAAATAATATCAATAATCAAAAAATACAGTAACATCATTGAGTGTAATCGAAGGCTTCCACGGTCCGAGTTTCTAATATAAAGGCTTCAGGGTTTTGACCGTCTCTGACATCTCTCGCTTACCAGAAGATTTTCGCCTTTATCGCTTTTTATTTTATTTTATTTCGTATTTATTTTTCTATTCTGTATAATATACCTATTTCACTACTATGTCGCAGTCAAAACTCAGTAGTGTCTATAATAACATACCAACCCATTTCACTGAGCTACTAAGCCACCCATGTGGTAGCCATAGTACTGTTAACGACAATTATCGCTACCTATATTTTGTTTAATTGTATGACGTGCGCTTCTTTCGTATACTTACATATGTGCAACGCATAAATAGCACTGTTAGCAGTTTATTCTTTTTAACATTGACAGCATCGTCAAAATTTTAAATAGAAAACAGTAGTCGCATTTCTAATCACAAAGTTCTGAAGATGCTACCAGTTTTTTTGGTGAAAAAAAGTGATATATACGCGTTATAGCATGGCGGGTAAAATCGTGTCTAAACCGTATTAATATGCTTATGTATATTAGCAAGTTAAAGCAGTATAATTTATTCGCAACCCTTACTGTGCAATAACAAAACATGGCAGTTTAAAATTAGATACTGTTATATAAAGACTGCGTCAATTGAAATAAATCGACACTTCTTTTTAGCGATTTCACTCGTTATGGATTACATAATTTTCCGCACTATTAATGCTGAAAAACGATAATTAGAGTAAACTGTTTTCAGCATTTTCGTGCTCGGTAACGTGAATAGTAATAAAATAAACATAGTTTTTGCTAGAGTGGTCGATCGTGTAAATGAAGTTAATCGGCCAATCTTTATATCGTAATTGGAGCACACATGTATGTGTATATATATTTCAATGCATTAAAAAAATTAAACAAGTACTACTATTTCTACGTTAATTAAATTATCAGTTAAAATTAACTTTAATTTAAAATATGTAGGACATAAAATAAAATTGATTGCATCTTTTTCATTACTGCGCAGGTATTTTGTAAATACATAACAAGACCTTCAGTAATAAATTATACCGTATATGCGAATATTAGTACAAGTATTATATAACATTGTTATTACATTTACCTAGGAAGTAGTACCTAACACAATATGATATAAAATTGATAATTGTAAATGTAATTTATGTTATTATCTTATCTGTTTAACCTAATCGGAACTTGGAATAAGGTTATATCTTTGTTTGTTTACACTGACGTATACAAATTTTTATCCGAACTTTACATATGAGTAGCGATAATTGCGGTAAGAATGTGCGTATACAATTTCTGCCATAATAATCAGTATTATACATATATTAAGCTGAATGTTTCTCCAACAGACTTAAGGTATGCATTATTAGAATTACTAACAAGAAACATTACTGTTTAAATGTAACGCTGTTTCTTTGTTTTAATATGAATAGTCGGTTAATAACGCTGGTTTACAGTGTATCTGGGCGTTAAGTAAAAGTAAGTGTCAGTGGTTCATATGTATATATTTGCTATTTACTAAACCTAAGTCCGTTTGTTTCTATCACGTAAAGATTTTTTACAATTTAGTAACAAAATTTATGTTTGCTGCTGAAATTTTGGTATCTAGACTTATGGAGAAGAACTTACTTGCTCTAGGTACATTATTTTCCTGGTATAGAACTTGTGAAATGTGTTTATTGTGTTTATTGCATGGATATCGCTGGTTTAATATATGCCTTAGTAGTTCCATCGTATGTTCTTAGAAGAACGAGATTGTTTATAAACGTGTCTAAAATTGGTTTAAAGTATGCCACAATAAAAAAAAATTGTATTCTTTGAGTTTTGGAGATATTCTCCATTCTCATTATGTTTTGTGCTTTTTAAATTAATATAGGGTCATCAACATTAACGGGTCGATGGCCGCAGTGGTTAGGCGGCTGACTATTGTTGTGAGAGAACGATAGGTGCCGGGGTTCAATTCTCTGGAGGGACGGTGACATTTTTTCAGAGAGTTTAATCCCGGATCGACTTGCCATTCGCTGTTGGGAGCAAAGTGATTAACAGCGCGGCATCATAAAAGGCGATATGATGCTGTCACAAAGCCATTTAAACACAACTTACACACACTAAACTACACCGCAAGAGTTGCAGTGATAGCCAGACAAGTAATACAGCTTACGGAGTCAAGCGTCCGCTGTCCTCGATAAAATAATCTTGTAGGTATGCAAGAAAATTCTGTATAATAAGTCAAAGAAGTTGACTTGGGATAGATCTAATTTCCTTCATACATTTTTGAGTTCCTCTAAATTTCTAGACTAGCCTACGTAAACCATTATTTTCATGTAATCCCATAGAAATGAATTCGGAATAAAAATATCAGAATATCTTGGTAACTCTGTTTTGCGTTGTAGCCACCAATTACATTATGTAGTAGGAATTGCTACTGCAACTCTCTTTAAATCTGCAGTAAAATGTAATGTTTCATGATAACACTAGCCGACAAGATTTTTACAGACAGTAAAACCAGCGTCTACAGGAGAATGTAAAGAGCCCTAATACTGATGACCTACATTATTATTAGGAAAGTGATCAGTTTTTGAACGCGGTTCATCTGAAGTTATTAATATTTTGCTCTGACTCGGTGAATATATCCACCCTTTTGATAGCTCGCTGTGTCATCAAGTTGTATTACTAATAAATTTTTAACAGTCAACATATCCTACGTAATCTAAGAATTGAAATATCTTTCTCTTGGTGCATGTATGTAGAAGCACAAATCCACTACAAACTCATTTTTATTCATATCACGTACACATTTCTCTTTGTATATTTAATTATGTAGGTATAACTATAAATGCGTGTATATCGACAGAGGTAACAGCATTTGATTTCCACCTCAGCTCTCCGCAGTGATGCACACGTCTCTGGATATGAATGTACTGGTAGTACTTTCAGTGCTATACATTCGACATGAGAGGAAGCACGGAATTATACCGCTTGGTATGCAGTGAAATATAACAGATTCATATACCGGGTACTAGTAGTTTCTGTAATTTTAAGTGAACTCTTTAGTGAACCAAAATTTTATAGAATTTTGTGTTCACTCTACTAATATATGGATGTGACTGTACCTTGTGTTGGTGATTATTGCAGATTTACGGTTAATGATCATGGGTAACTCTTTTAATTAGTATTATTATACACGATACATTTTATAAATATTTTGGAAATAATTTAGATAATTATAATTACATCGCATCACCTTTAATTACATTATAATTTACTTTGTAGGTTCACTATTTATTACTAATTCTACATGAACTTTTGAAAGTAAAAACAAACATTTTAATATATTGTTACCTTTTAACTACCGATATTTATAGAATATCTACATATCGCAACGTTTGCCACAACACTATCCATCATTTTATTTAAAGAGAGTAATATGTACAACTTATATGTTTTGCGCTATTCTGTATTAAATGATCTTTTAATTAATTTTTATGGCATAGATTGGTAATTTAAATTAGCGTCGAGCGCTAATCACTACAACAAATATTATCGCAGATATTAAATTAATAACCACTTGTACGATTTTCTATAAGTACACATAAGCTTCATTTAAATAATAAAATAATTTTTAAGGATGTTTATTTTATATTATTTGTCTGCAGCCTTTACGGAAAAATATAATTACTGTCTATTTTGTGAAAACAAAACCGCTGTAATATAATATCGAAGAAATAAAAGCAACAATAAATGGGCCAATGATGTTGTTGGCGTCATTTAATTTACCACCATTTTTAATTTTGATTGATTTTTGAGATGAGGAATAGCTATTTTTACAAAGTCAGTCGCTTTCACCCATTTAAAATGTCACTGACTTGAGAGGAACTTATTGATATGCTACTTGTATTTGTAGAATGCAACCGGAATCGATTGTAGGGCATTCAGACTTTGTCCCAACAATACCCAAGACGCAGGCATCTGTGAAACACATGTGGCGTGATCCATTCAAAATAAAGTTATATGCGATCCTGGGACACTTGTATACTTGGAAATATTTTCGAGCTATGTGTAGTGGAAATGAGGATAACTTTTAGTTAAAACTCCTCTCTCTAAACTGTAAATAAGGCACTTATATTTGTATCAACTTATCCTTCGCGATGTCTTCAATTTCTTTCAGACTTATTTCTTCAAACAAAATTAATACAGTGTGCGAAACTGTTTCAAATGTTAATGAAATGTTCCTGATATGTACTATTATAATTTTAAGGAAAATATTGATACAGAGAAGAACAATTCCTCCATTTTCAATTTCTGCTTGATTCTATTTAATTGACCCTAAATTTTTTTTTCAAATTTTGAACATGAATATATTTTTAATTTAGCAAAATGTATTGATGAGGCCAGTAGCCATCTTGTATCGGTAGTTCCTTTGAAAAGGTGTTTGCCTGTATGGGAAAAGGCATCTTTCGACTCAATAAACAAAAAAAAAACAAGGATTCCATGAGATCGAAGTATTACTTTATCTTCATTGCAAAGTTTAATGAATCAGTTATAAACAATACAAGGTGACAACCGGGAATCAGACGATTTTGAAATAAGTGTAGGGCATCTTTAAGATAATAGAGATTTATTAACAGCAAAATGAAGTTTACACAATGCCATTTAAAATGTGTATCAATTATGGAATATAATGTCATTGAGATTGTGGGCATCACGTTGAATGCAGTTTTCGACCCTCTGCCTGAAATCGTTCATTACACTCTCCAACACTGCTTGATCAATAGTGATGATTTCCTGACGAATGACATCCTTCATGTCGTCCAAATTACGAGGCTTGTGAAGATATACACGACTTTTCAAATAACCCCACAGAAAGAAGTCACTAATTGACAAGTTCGGAGACCTTGCGAGCCACGGCACATCTCCAAAACGTGAAATAAGTTTTTCTGGGAACATGTTGCGGACAATGATCGTTGATGCGTTGGCAGTATGTGCACTGGCTCCGTCTTGCTGCAACCACACATTTTGTAAATTTATTCCTTTTCGGCATAGTTCTGGCATTAAAAAATTTTGTAGCATCTGAACGTAGCGGTTAGAATTAACGGTAAGTGTGTACCCATCCGCTTCAAACAAGTAGGGACCAATAATGCCAATAGGGCCAATGGCGCACCACACTGTGACCTTATCACAATGGAGTGGTCGTTCATGGATATGTCGTTAATTTTCAGGAGCCCAGTACCTAAAGTTTTGCATATTAACTATCCCATCCAAATGAAAATCAGTTTCGTCGCTGATTAAAAGTAGTAGGTCCACATTTTGTTCGATAATCGTTTGTATTATCGTAGCGAAATCCTCACGAGCTTCAAAATCTCTCTCAGTTTCTGAACAATTTGTATTTTGTACACTTACACTTTAAATCCTTATGCAAAATTTTCCTAACCGATTCCCAATTCATATTCAATTCAATTGCATGTTTTCAAACAGACCGCGTAGGACTCCTATTGAACGCCAGCCATCTCTCTGTTTTCGGGGATTCTTACCATACGTTCTAGGACTTTTTTTTCGTTATGTTCCCAGTTTTTCTCAAATTATTCACCCCCATTATTCTCAATTGAAGCAAAAGGAAAGCAGCCATAAAATATGTTAGGGTTACTTAAATGTCTTAGTCTAGCTTCAAATTGAAGCAAATATTTGAACTGATTAAAAGTAAAATGTTTAAACTTTACAAAACTCATAAGGTAAGGAGAGAATACATACATGCAAGAGAATCAACGAAAAAAATAATAAATAAAACTTGAAGTACAATTATGATGATACTGTCAGGTATTATATTTATAGATAGGACGAAATACATTGACCCAATGAAATATAAAGTATTCTTAACTTCAATTGTCTTACTGTACTTACTTACATACTGAGCTAGTTATGAGAAATATTTGTTTTTATTTACATAAAACTCAAACACAAACTATACGTAAATTATTTAGACTTTTACTGGTAATACAGTAGAGAGAGTAGAGTAGAGTACTCTAGAGCTAACCAATTAACAAATAAACGGTTTAATATTCAGTTAGCAAACACGTTACTGTAATTTTAAATCAAATAATACAGTTAGAGTACATGAATGATTTCTAAACACGATGTTGTCATAAATCGTTTTAACCGTAACCAAATCGGACTCGATATCAATTGCTAATGCATTATTCATAATATGCGACTAATTATGATACTTTTAGCGGTTCAAAATATACTCCAAATCCTTGTTCGAAGTAGGAATTTTGTTTAAAATATTTACCACGACGCTCTGATTATTGAATATCCGCAAAACAACATTATTGTTTTAAAATATATTTGCAGTAAGTCAATAAATCGCCTAAAAACACGAAATTTCTCATAAATTGAGGTTAAATTAGATTGTAGAATTAACAGAAGAGTGAAGTGCGCGTAAAAAAAATTAGTTCTTCTTTGTGATAAATTGAGTTAAATTTATATGTCTAATTAAAAAAACTTCGTTCTTTGAAAATCCAAAATATCCGTTTAATTATGTGTAATGGTTTCGAAGTTATGAATTTTAAAACTACGAAAAATATACTCTCACATCTGTTCACTTTCCTAAACGCCATATAAAAGTGATTTGCATGTTTTCAAAAATCGATAACTTCAAAACCGTTGCAGGTGCAACAGAAATTTGAGTCAACTTTTATCACAAAGGCAAACTGACCTTTTCCGTATTCACTTCAATAAATGTAATTTTGTCAATAATAAATATATTGTAGGTACATGTTTAAAGTTGTTTTCCCTTAATTCAGCCATCTATGATGAAACGAACTGTTTTTTATTCGTTAGAATTTGTTACAACGCTTTTATATAAATTAATTATCTATTGACCCGCTGTAGATTTCGGATTTCCGAACATTTGTGATACCTGATTTTGTAATTACCAAAATCTTTCAATTCCTGAAATATTTCCACTTGTATGTCAATAAAACAACAATTAATTAGATACCAATTTATTCCAGAACATATAATATTATGTTTTCGTTAAAAAGACTTCTGCAAGGTCAGAAAACAGATATGTTAATTACCAAAATGCAATGTTACATCCAAAAACTAATTTGCATGTAAGTCAAAGGCAATTCAAAATGAATTACATATACATATATAAAATTGGGCAAATACAACATATATTTTATTCGGTCCAAATCAACTGAAACCGAGTAGTCGAACGCGAATTGTGAACACAATTAAAGTACTTCAACAAAGGGAATCTCTATTTCATTACGACAACGATGTCTTGAAAAAAGAGACAAATTAAAATTTTCTGCTCTCCGGGCTTCTGTGAATTAAATTCAGGGAAAATCAATGAAAACGTTTTTAAATAACGTGCTTCTTTAAAGAGCGTGAGTTATTTTTAGAGATTCAATATTAACATTGCCATTAGAATTATTATTTGAATCTTACGGTGCGTACTTTAATATTTGCGTTCGAAAAGAATAATATTGAAACTTTATAACCCATTTATATTGAACATTGTAGAAAAACTTTTCAACAGTATTTAACTTTCTTCCGCTTCTGAAGAATAATCCATAATTCAGTTAACTTTTTAATCAAAGAAGTAAAGAGGTATTAGTAAAAAGCTATAATTAATTTAACAGCGAGTTTAATATCTACGTACATGTGGTACAAATATTACTGCTATCATTGGTCTTGATTTTTATTATCGACAACCCACAATGAAATAGGAGGACAAGTACTGTATATATATGTACATACTTTATTTGTGAACTGTACAAAGAAAATCTGTTTTTGATATAAAAATACTCTTGAAAACGATATCCAAAATCGTATTTCGGTATTCTAATTTTTTTTGTAAATTTTTGGAAGGCTTTCCATGCAGCCCGTAATTGACAATTTCCCTCTTGCTCGCTTTACCTAAATGAACGAAATTCTAACATTATTTTGCGAATATGAAGAAAAATCAAATGCTAGGATAAAATCTAATTCCTGTACAGAAAAAATGTTATACATATGTATATCTCCCAGTATAGAGACGAACACTGAATTTAATTACTTACTTCCAACCATTCATTCCAAAAACAGTGTACTAGATTGTTATTTCTTCGTCTTGTAAACGACTAACGAAGAATGTTATATACGGATCTGACATTTTTGTAGATATATTTAGTTTCAGAAACTTTTCAAAAAATAACAATATGAAATGCTTTATCATAACTTTGAAATAAGTAAATTTTTGCTTTTAACTGCAAGTCATTTTTTTTCTACTAAGTCGGAGGACTAATTGTGGCTAACCTACATACTTACAAAGCATTACTTTACTATGTCCTCAAAGAATGCAGTTAATTACTTCATAAGGCACTCGATAACAGAAGTAATAAAATTGACTGGCATAGTGAGAAGTCCCGGGCTATTGTGGTGTCGTCTCTAGCGGGCAAATACAGTCACAACCTTGTGGGATATAATTTACACCACAACATTTACGACGACGTAATGCAATAGCAAAGCCATGAAATAGTTTACATACACCAAATTATACAGCAATAGCTATAGAAGTAGTTAAATAAAACGAAATACATTTTGACAATAACTATCAGTGTCTGATTTTAGGAGAACAATCAGTTTTAAGAATGAACACCAGTCACATAAGTATGACCCACAATTGGATCTCATAACATCTGTCAAATGAGGTGGAGTATCGAACACCCAAATATAAAAATTTCGTCTCTAAGGGATATATGTTACACGAAGTATAGTGCGTCAAAAACAGAAAAGTTAACTTCATAATTTATCTGTTCAAGATTAAAATATTTTATATCTCAATAAAAGCTTCCTAAACAAACTGTATTTTTATATGCGTGTTAAAGTTCACTCGTACTTCTTTATCCATGGAAAGTAGTCTCATGGATAATATCTAGTAAAGTGTAGCAGAAAATATCAGTTGAAAACTACTATACAAAAAAAATACATTTTGCCGTCTTTATTTTTTGAAACTGTTGATGAACAATTAGCTCATTATCCTGAATTAATGACCCTTAACTTCCAAGGTACTTTGTGTTTTTGCTAAGCTCGAAATAAGTACCTACATACATATGTACACTGAGGTGCAAAGATATCCGGACACGGCTAGATAGAGAAATACCCTGCGCTCAATACTTTATTCCAAAGAGCCGCAGGGCACTTTACTACCTGCTGAAGTTAACCGTAGTTTTTCCCGCTTACAATAACACTTCAATATACAAATGTGTATAATACGTATATACATATACCGGGTGTTCCACAAAAATTTCCAAAGGCTGTAATATCTTTATTTATCATCCGATTTTAATGATCTATATATGAAACTGTAGGGTTTCGCAAAGACTACAAACAGCAATGCAAATTATCTGTTTATCAGATATAATTTGCGAGAAACGTAATTCAACTTTTTTTTTCAAATAGCACTATATATATTTTTTTGATTTTTATAAAAGAACATTTTCTAACGATTCAAATAATGTCATGAAAACATACACTTAAATAAGGAATAATGCAAGAAAAAGACAAGTTTTTGCAAATTTTTATGTGGCAAAACTAACAGTAGGTCATGAATTGGAGTACGTAATTAAACAATCACAACGTTTTTTTTATTCATAATTATGAAAAATACAGACAATAAAATAAACACTTTTGTTGTTTAGATCAGACAAAATAATCAAATGAAAAAATCCAAAACATTTTCCTATAAATACTGCTCCAGCAGCTCCATCTTGTTGGAAGTAAATTTGTGCGTATTGAGCAATGGGCAATTATTCTATTATAGATTGTCCACTATTTCTTCGACTAATGTGTGATATCTTTCTTAATTTATGTTACCGTCAATAAAATATGGTCCAATTAATCAAGAATCTAAAATTCCACACCAAACATTTAAAGAGAACCTTCTCTGGATATTATTTTCAATAAGAAATCCAGGATTGTCATTGCTCCAATACCTATGATTGTTTCTATTAAATATGGCATTATTCGTGAAGGTACACTCATCCGACCAGAGAATTTTAGAATAAAATAGTGGATCTTCTCGTAATTTATTTAAACAAAAATTACAAAATAGCATTCTTCGTGGATAATCGTCTTCCAGCAAATGATGGATTCGTTGAGGTTTGTACAGTTTTAATTTATGTTTTTTTCAAAATAGAATGTACTGTTGTACTGGATGATCCAATGTTGTTAGCAATCTCTCTAACGGACGTCTTAGGATTTTCCGCAACCATCAATAAAACGTTTAGATCTAAATTTTCATTTGTAGTTCGTACGTTTTTTTGGCTTTTTAAAAGATCCGTACATTCTCAAATTGGCTTCCAGTCGTGCAAATTTCTTGTGATGTGGTGAGTTCCTATCACGGGAACGTTCCTGATAAATTCTAATAGCGTCACATGGTCTTTTCCCACATTCAAAATAAACTTCAAGCATATCCGTTAAATATTCAAAATTCATATTTTCCATTAATATTAAAATAAATCGAAATTAAACTTATACAAACTTGTTTATTATAATGAACGGTGTTTTTGACAATGCGTTGATCACTCAAACTGACAGTGACCAGTAGTTGATTAAAAAAGACGTTGTGATTGTTTAATTGCGTACCCCAATTCATGACCTACTGTTAGTTTTGCCATATAAAAATTTGCAAAAACTTGTCTTTTTCTTGCATTATTCCTTATTTAAGTGTATGTTTTCATGACATTATTCGAATCGTTAGGAAATGTTCTTTTATAAAAATCAAAAAAATATATATAGTGCTATTTGAAAAAAAAAAGTTGAATTACGTTTCTCGCGAATCATGTCTGACAAACAGATAATTTGCATTGCTGTTTGTAGTCTTTACGAAACCCTACAGTTTCATATATAGATCATTAAAATCAGATGATAAATACAGACATTACAGCCTTTGGAAATTTTTGTGGAACACCCGGTATATATGTATATGGATATAGCATAAATTAAAATATGGGAATTTAAGCTTCTGTAGCGTTAAGTAGATGATTTTATTATTCCTTATAGTAGCATTACATAAAGCATTACATCTTATAAATGAATATCGCGACTATTATTTGACTTGTTAGTTTTAACGAAAATTTGTCAATATCTAAAATATACACATTACTTCTTTAGTTAATAATAAATCACTCAGCTTACTGTAATAAAAGTTATACTGGAAAATAAATTTTTAAGGCTTCATAAAGGTAGTAATATAGAGATAATTCAATTCTGTTTAATAATAACTAATGCATTTATATTTATTTATATTTTTTAACATGTAGTTAGTGTTCTTATTTATGGTTCTATATATGATTTAGTTGTATGAGTTATAGGTTAGTTGCAAGGCAAAATAGAAAACAACTTACTAAAAGTGTTTCGACAGATTAATACCTTTTAACTCAATTACATATTGAGAATAAAAATATTTCATTTATATTATAATTAGTATAAATAGTAGATAAATATTGTTTAAAATGTTAAAAGCGATCTGGAGCTTTCGCCGATCGCTTACTGAAAATATAAAAACCCTCATATCAGCACAAAATTCGAAACAAAATTTCTAAAAAACTAGCCAGTTCCACGTAATAAGGATGTTGCAGTAATTAAAATTTTATGGAAAGAAAATAAGTAATTCATTTTAAACAAAAACCAAAATGTTAAATATGCCTTCGATATGAGTTTTCGTTAAAGCTAAACTAGTCTACAACATACATCTTTCGATTTTAAAAATAGTCTCTTTATTGATGTAGGTGTTAGTGAATTTGCGAATACTAAATGTACTGCGTACGTCAAAATAACGTGGTTTACAAGAACAGTGCTGTAAATCATTAATCTGTTTATAGTATATAAAGCTCTTAAGTTTATAGTACATAAGTATATATAGCTCTTACGCTGTTTCATAGGATAAACTAAACTTGAACTTGACTTCTTTATTCTTTTAAACTTAATCATTTTACAATATATTCTTTGTCAACGTAGTGAAACGTTATTTAGCAATTATAACATTAAAAAAACGTATAAGCTATAAGCTATTTATGAATGGGACATCTGTATAACAAGTTTAATAACATAATTTAATAAATCAAGAAAAAAGTTAACTGAGATGTAAGCAGCCGAGAAATAACGTATACAAACAGTAGAGAATTTAACAGAAAATTAGCAAAAATGATAGAAGCAAATTGTATAACAAAGATTGTAATTAAGGTAGAAAATATAGGCTTATTCAGAACCAATTACAGCAAAAGGTGAATCTTCCTATCCTAATGAGAAAAGACGAGGGCAAATTACAAAATTACGAGCAACGCTATACAAAGCGAATTACAATTGTGTTCATTAGACGACAAAATCTTTTTATGTATACCCATCGCGTATTAATGGTACACAATAAAGCTTTTATAACTATCGCTTGACATATCCTGCCCAGTATAATTTTCATTTACTATTCTATACTACTTAAATTTAAAGTGGAACCTCTTTCGTCCTTTATTTTTGCAAATCGGTTTAGAATTGAAACTAATTGAAAATATATACTGATGACATAACTTCAACTATTTCTTAGCATCAAATCGGTTGCTTATTATTTACATCGATTTCGCTATTATTTTCAACCGATTAAGTTAACCTTAGATCAGCATTTTAGCAAGTTTAGCCATTGCTCTTTAATGGGCATTGTTTCCTACAAATTTATTTCGGTAATTGATTATTTCGTTTGAGAGAAACATTTCCGGTTTTTCATAGATGCGATAGGCAGCTATGGCTTTTTGTAGTAGCCATAGCTGCCTATGTCACCTACAAATAGGCGGAGATACTTCTCTTTCTGTTGTGGAGTTTTTATATCCTTAATCTCTGATTTAACTTGAATTATTTTAGCATTGTTAGTAGATTCCTTATTTTAGAAAAATAACTATGACAGACAGATTGGTGTCCAAACTTTATCTTAGCCAAATTTCTAGAAAACTGTTACACGCGACAGATGACAGAAAGAACATTTTCCTTAAACCACTTAACTACAACTCTGTATCCATTTTTTATTGATGGGTTAAATAGAATTACCTTATGTTGTTGGTTTTGCAATATACTATTAAAAAAATTCTTTATGCTCTGCAAATCTCTACGTAGTACATTTTTTCGTTGCGAAATATAATTCCGTTCCTTTCAAATTTAGGTTAAGTGCTTAAAAAGCCGCGATCTTACCAAACTTTCGTTTCTTCATGCGATAATCTACAGTAAGATATATATTTTTTGTATATTTATCAAAATATTCGAACTCAAAGGTATTTCATAAATATGTAGTAGTTTGCCACATAAGTTTTCTGTTTTTTTTTTTTGTGGGAAGACAGAAAATATTGTCATATCATTGACGATATATTACTTTAAATAGCTTACTTTCTTATAAATCATAGTTAAGATTGTTGCAATTGGTACCTTTGTAAACGAGACAGAGACGAAAAACTTCATAGGTCAATCATTGTATGCACTGTTATGAGAGCTTCCGGGTTTTGACCGCGTCATAGTAAAGTAAATATATACAGTACAAAAATAAAACACAAGTGAAAATTAAAATATAAAAAATGTATACAACTTAGGCAAACTTGAAGTTTCGCAACTAATGTAAGTAGCTTCTTCAGGAGCAAAATTAGGTGAGGGGCACCAGAAGGTCACGGTAACTCGACGCATCAACCCCTCTAGAGGCGAAAACTTTATGACAAGGAAAAGGTGGACATGTGGGGGTATATATACAACTTTGGATCTCGATAGCTTCCCTTAGAAAATAGCGTAGAGACTTGCTTACAACAGATACCTGATTAAAACAAATTTTGTGTGTATCGATAAAGTGTTCGGCCAAAGCTGAGTGTGCTGAAAAACGTGACTTAACGTAGCGTTGATGTTCTTTGATTCTAGTTTGAATTGAACGTCCAGTTTGGGCAATACACTGAACCACAGTAACGGAAAATTTTGTAAATGCCTTTATGGGAGAAAGCATGGCGAGTGTTCTTGAGCGAAGGAAGAATTTGGGAGATTTTTTTAGAGTTTTAAAGATGGTTTGAATGTTTTGTTTGCGGAGAATTCTACCGATATGATCTGTAATGCCATGAATGTAGAGGAGAACAATAATACTTAGCTGATTACTAAATTGTGGTGTTACCTTAGGAAATCGTGGATGAATGCACCTATTTATGACTCGTTGTATGTTGCTGTAGCTACTCTGGAGAAAAGCAGTTTTTACATGTTTTAATTCTTTGTTGATGTTGTCGAGCTGGGAAATTGAGATTGCGCGGTGTACAAGAGAGCCCATTACTGATTGCTTTTGTGCGGGGTGTTGATGTGAGCTGGCATGAAAATATCCATCGGTATGTATGACCTAAATGACCATTCGGTAGATATCAAGGAAATGTAGGGAACCGTTTGTCTCAATCTCCATGATGAATTTGATATTGGAGTGTTGGTTATTGAGGAAATCTAAGAAAGTAGGTAGAGTATCTTAACCAAGTTTTGGGTTTTAAATTTGCATATTCCATGTATATATTTACTTTACTATGACGCGGTCAAAACCCGGTAGCCGTCAGAACAGGGACTCGGACCGTAGAAGCCTTCGATAACATTGTATTAAATGTTTGTGTTTTGAATAATTTAATTTTATATCGAAAGTTATTTTCCCAGCTATCAGTGATACAATATTCAAAAAATACTTAACAAAAATAATTTGCCTTAACTATTTCTGTGTTTAGGGCAGTGTGGGACTCAGTTGCCTTCTACTTCTGCCTTTTATTGCCTACCCACCAAAACCACCTCATTTTCTCACACTCGCACGCTAGTATCCACAGAGTGAATTTTTCTTCATACATGCTAATTAATTTTATCTCCTACTGTCTTTCTCTGACCTCTTTCGTAAATATCACCTTCTTTATGTAGTCATATACTGCATCGAATTTAGTCTTTTTACTCGCCAGAACTGATATAATGCTTGCGGTGCTCATACATTGAAGAAAGAAAAGTACTTTAACAGCAAAATAAACCATTGCTCATATTCAAAACGAGAAACTGTTGACTTGACCAATTCAATCAGTGCACCTAATACTTATGATTATATAAAATTTAACACATTTTATTGACGTCAATGCGACTTGTATCAATTTTATGTACACAAGCATTGTTCTAAAATTTTTGGAACAGAATCCACGAATCTCTAAATTGTTAGCAGTAATGCCTGCAAGATAGTAATACAATGAGCATAATCTTAAAAAAGCATTAATGCATATCAATAGCATGTATTTTACATTGAAAATTTTGGTAAATTCATTTTTTTGTCCTCCAACGCAATGGTTTATATATATTTTAGTAGTTTAAACTGTGATATTATTAAAAATACAAAACATAGTTCGTATTTGGGAACAGATTTCTTGCAACAGTGATGCCAAAACCCTGCGTGAATTAAGCTTAAAGTTATTAATAAAAATCTTGATTTGCAATAGTCTGTAACATAAATATATGTACATATACATATATTTAAGACATACCTTCTTCCTACAAGTTCTCTCTCTAAGTTCTTCATTACAATGTCTCTAATTAATACGGATAGAAAATTTTGTTTAAAACAAAAAACAGATTTTTGTACTGCAATCGATGCATTATCTTAGAAATAGACATAAGTTACGTAATAGTTCCAACATGATTTAAATTCTCTATTCCGTAAACAACATGCTAGACTCTAAAGTATTATTTATTAAAAGTAAGTATATAATTTTGCTTTTCACTGTGCTCTTACCATAATAATTGTACAGTCCACTAATAATTAAATATGAACGTTGAGGCTGGCAATTTGTAAAGGCTTTACTTTAAAACGAAGTTAATTTCTCTGAACAAAATTATTACTTTTTTCATCCGCTTCGTAGCAAGGCCTTTATTTACTAATTACAAGTTCATAACAGTGGTATTTAATTATCGAATGATTATACCTGTGGCGAGTACACCATACAGTAGGAAATAGTGGTAACAGAATTTGTACATGAAATGAATACACAAATTAAGTCAAATGGATACTACTTACAGTGGTTAGTTAGACTATAATTAATATAGGCATGTGCAAAAAGCAACCTCTGACCATAGAAACCGCACAGTCTGGTTTCTATGGTCGGCCAACATAGAACTTTACAAAGTGAAACTTACCAACTTACTAAGAAACTTGAAATATCCTGAAAGGGAAGTATAAATTATAATACTTGTAATATGCAAATTGCCAACAGAGTTACTTCTTAATGACAATTTTTAAATTAGGGTAACATAAATTCGACATCATTTAAATTTAATTTGTATTTGTTTCTCAATTTTTGTTGATAATATACACTCCAAATATGTAACACAATATTCCACATTTTGACTTTAAAAACTTGTACATATGCAGAAGGTGCTGTTACTGGTTCTTCGTAACCATTCATCATCGTTCAATTCTCTCTTCTTCTATCTTCCGTTATATCTAACATAAATGTAAAATATTAACAAATAGTAGTAATTGTTGTGTAAAGCATGACAATGTTTTCTGTTTTTCGAAGTATAACATATTGGACATATTTACTCTCTTGCACTAATTTGAACTGAACTGATAAAACGATTTTTCATTTCTAGGACCCACAACTGAACCTTTGTAAAAATCCCGTACTTTTTAAACATGTATGAACTTTATGCTATAAATAATGAAAATTAGTCATACACGAATTAGTTGGTTTTCAAAGGAAAAAATGAAAAGGAGAATATTAATATTAATTAATTTTTAGCTGACATTGTTTCCTATGTGACTAAATGATGAAAGTGTCGAATTCAAGTGAACTAGATACCACTTAAATTCTCTCCCGCTGCAAGCAATAACCTCCTATACAGAAATTGGTTTTAACCCAATTGTGTTACTTAATCGCAATTCTTCTTGATTTATACAGGAATATACAATCTTTGAATACATGCAGAATATAATGCAGATAAAAGGACCAAAAGCTTATTTCTAACGAAAAGAGTTCTACACTGACATGTAATAAAATTACTAAACATTATTTTAACAGTTCTGCAGATGGAATGTAGATTTAAATTACAGTATGTAATTATATATAAATCTACGCAGAGATTTACTAGATATTATACAATAGGAACGTTCTCCATGCCTACGTTTACGATTACTGAATTTTTAAACTGAGAAACCTAAGCTTTACAAATTATCTTAAATCAAATATGTACAGGTAGATAAAATTTAGAATCTTACTACTGTAGCAACAACATTCCGCCTTAGAGTTTGAAAGTTCACTTGGCTTATAGTGCTGTGTAACGACCAAATAAGTTATGCACTTGAATTTTACCTGCGATTAACAATTTGACATAATATAATAACTTGAAATAATGCGAAAATTAACTGTTATCATACGCTATAAACCGATGATGTATTCGTTATCGGGTAAGTGTTAATATAAATAAAATACTTGTTAGATTTAATAAAGGTAGATGACGTAAACATCACGTCTGTCTTATTTTTTACGGTAATAATATTAATTATTAATTAATGTTGACTACAAATGCGTGTTTAATGTGCTGTGACATGTTATTAGTTATTTTACATAGAAACTTGTTATCTATATGTATAGCCGATACATTTGAAATAAGTTAATAATTCTTCTCAAAAAGTTTTCATTTATATTACTATTAATGACCAAATGTTTCATGTAGGCTTTTCATCTAATAGTATTGTTAGCGTAGGTGTAAAACTGGAGCTTGATACATGTATGTATGTACACTCGGTTGATTTAAAACCGACTCACCCGGCAAGCGACGTAGACCTAACGTCGCACATAGAAACTTTCAACATTTAACTGGATGTTTGTAGTAATAAAGCCATTTGCTTATGAACAGGTAAAATAGCTACGTAATGTGAAATGAATGGGAAGATCGCTGCAGAAATATATTCTTTTTCAGATACTTTTAATACCCATTACCATTAATGACATATAAACGCAAATAAAATAATTATTGTATTTCTTCTTATCACTACTTAAGGGAATTTAATAATATGCTACAAATCAATTTTAGAACCATAAAAAAAATTATTTATCAAAGCAGATAGACAGGAATATGTTCATTTTAAGTTTCTTTTGTTAAAAACACTGATTTTATTCGAGAATTAATAACAAAACACACAGTAAACAAATAATAATTTATTTGAAATAATAGAGAAGATAAATGAAAAGGCAGTCAAACTGAAAACAAATTAATACACAGAAAAAACTTTTTAATTATTGGTTGGTTCTGAAGGACATTTTCTGCACCATCATGCGAACATTCATTGTCTAAAGTATATGTAATAGGGTGGATCGAAAAACGCGTTTTTTCTGCAATACAATTCTAATAGCGCGGAAAACTTGCGCATAGGCGTCATTATAAATAAGAAATATTAAAAAAAAAATTTTTCAAAATTTTAAATCGGGCAGAAGACCTAAAGATACCAAAAAAAGACAAAATTCCGGTAAATTAAAAAAAAATGCAAAAATTACAAAAAAAATACATTTTTTGTTGTAATAGTGAAAAAAGTATTTTTAAGAGTGTCCTTAATGCATACAAATAGTAATTAAACCCATTCTTGTTTTACTGAATTCGCGCAAAAGACCTAAAGTTGCGGGCAGGGTTGCCGCCCTGAAAACATTATGTTGGCTATGATAATGGATGAGAGATCACACATTAGAGAACTTGGCTACAAGAGGATGCTTAAATCCAGAAATGAGCCATCGGCTGAAGGTTACGTAAGAGACTTCAAAATACCTTCAATAAATTTTAGTGCAAACGACTATACCGAAGTAATTGATTGGTCAATCTGTAAGTTAACACCGCCGCCACTACTGTCCAAGATGCCACACACACACACAACACATTGCTTCTTTGTTGAAAGACACTCTTAAAAACACTTTTTCCACTATTACAACAAAAAATCTATTTTTTGTAATTTTTGCATTTTTTTTTGAAATTTACCGGTACTTTGACTTTTTGGTAACTTTAGGCCTTCTGCGCGATTTCAAATTTTGAAAAAAAATTTTTTTAATATTTTTTCATTTATAATGACGCTTATGCGCAAGTTTTCCGCGTTATTAGAATTGTATTGCAGAAAAAAAACGCGTTTTTCGATCCACTCTAATATGTAATAGACTTTTATATCTACATACATATTCTTATTCATGTAATTTCTTAATTACATAAATACTAGTGAAATTGTATGCGATAGCGATTTAACTATACATATGTTAAGCTCGCATTAAGAAATTATCGGTTTAGGAATTTATAAATGATCCCTTGCATATGAAACTGGATTTAATAGAAAAATATATTGTATATAGATAGATAGTAATTTACATACGTAGTAATTTACATACAGTTGACCATACTATTACTGCTTTGCATTCGGGTGCCGCAATAAAGCATACTATTAACGGGTTTTAATGCAGTTTGAGTCGATTCTAAATCAACCGAGTGTACATCTGTACACTACCGCTCATGGAAGCGAACGAAAATGCCGCTCATTTCGTTCACTTTAATAATGAAGTTATGAAAATTAATTCGAAAATGCTGACGAAATAGGTGCCGGGGTTCAATAATGTAAAGATCATTTCTGTTCAAACTTTAATAATGTTTATCTTACAATACCTAGTTTGTTATAAGCACCCACCACATTAAAAAAAAATAAAAATAAAAATAAATCAGTTTGCGTGTGATAATTATTGCTAACAGTGTTACAAAAAATTAATAATACTGGACTAAATGACCCGTACTACACTGATTGGTGCACACAGTTCGTGGGTTTAAAGATACAGACAAATTAGAAGCTCATACACTTTCAACCCCGTCAAAAAAAATACACCGGAAGAGGATTAACTACTTCTATATATAAGTATAAACAAAATCATAGAAAAGTAGTACAGAAATCCCGCATGAATTTATCGCAATCAACTTCCATGAATACGGTCAAACGTAATCTACAAAAAAGAAATTTACACACAATTACACACCAAACTGACGTACGGAAATCTCTTCTTCGTAAAGTTAATCGACTAAAATGATTACAGTAGGCACAACACCGAAATTGATCGATAGAACAATGGGCTAACGTTTTGCTGCCTGAGTAGTCAAACTTCAAGCTTTTCGGTCAACGAAGGAGAATCTTTGTGAGAAGTTCAGTGAATTAACAAATTCATCAATGTGTTCTACTAACAAGCAACACTGTGGCAGTTCAGTTCGTGTGTTTTTGTTGCTCCCCAATACCCCCACGTCAATCCAGGAAAGTTGTTGCGGGACAAATTAGATAGAAGAGTGAAGACTATTATTCTAAAGAACTTACAGCTGTTAAATGAGTAATATAATATTTCAGATTAAATCTTGCGAAAATTAATATAGGGAATATCGCGAGTGGTATGACCTGTTTTGCACATAAAAAGTGCTTTCTTTGAAGGAAAGAAAATTTAGTATTTTATTTGCAGAAACTTTAATCAGAGTAAGTAAATTTCTTTCTCGGGCAAACGTCAGCAATATACATACGGATCACCGCATACGTTGACACCTTAAACTTTATGAATTGAAGCAATTTTTAAAATAATCCTAATTTACACTAAACGGAACTCGTATGCTTTTCATGATTAATACACATTATAATGAAAACTTTATTCGGGAACTAAGTGAGGATTCTATTAATGAATTATTAAATTTAACCCTCCTCCTTCATAAAAATTTTAACAGGAATTAAAACTGCATGGTATTAGAACCTTGAAATAATTGCTCTACATTAAGCTTTAATGTAGACGTAAGTTTTTGTATAGTATAACAATTCTTTTACACCACCACACATAAAAAAGAGATCATACGGTGCTATTCAAGCGTGTATTAATGGCCATTCCATCTAGAACCACCCTCATACAGTATAAACTAAAACCATTTTAAGATTTGGATAAAACCGAAATTCACTATAATTATTTTTATTCTATGATAACCAAAAAGTTAGCGGTGAAATTTTTACCCATAGATCTATACAAACCAATGTACAATATATCATACTTTAAATGCACACTACCGAGAACTAATCCATAAATTAGTGTAATCCCAAATTAGGTTATTAACGGCGTTCGTGTTACTCCATAATATCCAACATTGCTCAAGTATACTCTATGATAGTTAATTTCACTCCAGGTTTAAAGGTTAAGTAGATACTGTCAGCAATTATTATCAACGTGGGTGTTCGGTTATGTGATCGCGAAAAAAAACATATTCAATTTTATACATAATGACCTAATTAATATTCTATTCTCTTATGAGACAAATGAATTATATCTGACTGAAAATATCAAAATTTACTTCTTGTGGATGATATTTTAATTTATACAAACGAGTTAAATATTTAACGCAAATTTAGTATTACTAGTGTTTCATCGATTACTACACAATTCAATTTTTATATTGCATTACCATGTAAACAATTCAAAATTGTAGCATACAAACTACTCTATAAACGGAAATAATTTTAAAATACGAGGAGGTTTTTAAAAATTCTTAGCCTACTATAGAAGCAAACAAAATTTGAATGTCAACATATTTTATTATTCAACATACTCTCCTTTTAGTTGAATACATTTATTACAACGAATCTGCAACGCCTCTAGGCCTTTCAAAACGAAATTTTTAACCTGGTCTGCAAACCAGGCCCCCACAGCTTGTATCACCTTCGTTGGAAGACGATTAAACTTTGTTTCAGTTGGGGGAGAGACATGATAAGGGCGGTGTTATAATAATATAATAATAATTCAAACCCTAAATCACGAATTTTTTCCATGGCAACATGCGATTTATGTGCAGGAGCATTGTCCTGCCAAAACAAAACACCTTTGGACAACTTTCCGAGTCTTCTCTCCACAATTCTTTCTTGTAAAGCGATCAGTAATGTCGAATCATAATTCCCAGTTATTGCTCCCACCTAATCTAGAAAATCAATCGTGATTACTCGATAGCAATTCCAAAAAACTGAAGCAAAAACTTTTCCAGCAAATTTTTCACGACCAAACTTCTTACGCATTGGAGAACCAGAGTGTCTCCCTTCCATCGATTATTGCTTTGTTTCTAGGTCGTGATTTCATTCATAGTGACAATACCGCTTAAGAAGTCTACATCATTTTCAAAGCAAGCACAGATAGAACGTGCAAGACAGATCACCCTTGCACGCTTCTGGTTAACATTCAGACATTAGGGGATCCATTTTGCAGAAATTTTTCTCATGTACAAATCGATGTGAACTATGTGATGGACGCGTTCATATGAAATAGTTGGTGCTCCAGATATCCGTTTAGCCCAATTCTGACAAAATCATGTCATGAACTACATCAACAGGGACGGACACAGAAACTGGCTTTTCCGATGGGTGTTATCTTTAATGAAAAATTTACTTCTTTTGATGCTTACAGTTTTTAACGGTCGCATATGAAGAACATTGATCGCTAATGGTATGAAGCATATCTTCATAAATCTGCTTACTTCTTAACCCCTTAAAGTACAAGTGATGGTCGATACTACAATGATGGCTCGATACTACAATATTTCGATTTCCACAATTTTGGTCGACATCCTGTTTTCTTTCAAATTTTATTGCGCAACTTTGGTTTGACTTTTTGAGGTGAAACTTTACACTGACACTCCTACTATGTTATTTTTTGTTGCTATGGTATCGCAATACTTTCTCTACCTACGAAACCGATCTAAGCTAAATAGATATCAATACATCCTCGTACATAGAATATAATTATCTGAAACATCAGTTTGTTACATTCACTTCTTTAGAGGGCTATTCACTACGGTGCTCTATTTTCCATTGAATTAAAAATATTGAATCATAATTACGATTTTTCCAGAGTTATTACTTTTAAACAATATATCTGTTATTTATTTCTATTTAATTCTATTTATAGTTATTAAATACTGAACGTCAAACAATTAATTTTTTTTTTTTTTTTTTGAAACCAAGAAATGAAATTACGGACGATACACATTTTTTAAAGGCAATCTTAAGATAGACAGTTACAGAATGACCTCTTATGTTTAGATATTCTTTGCACGGAAAAAGAACCAAACGACAAACAACTTTTTTGTGTGATATATACAGGTACATATGTTTGAGATGGATTTTTTAAAATTCTATATATATATGTATATTTTTTATTCTATTCTATTTTAGTTCTGTTTTCAACACAGAGAGATATATATAACAAAAGATATGATATAGCGATTTAAAATGTAAATTTATATGTTTACGATGAGCCGCTGTTTTTATTATAGTATATTATGTAGTTGCAAGAAAATCCTGCTACTATGCTGAGAGAACAAATTGATTGTACCAACTATTTTTCTATTGAAACGCAAGCTATAATTCATTTTATTATTTTAACAAAGAAAACAGAACTGGGTTAACATTTTAAATAATTGGATTAGCATTTCACTTTTTGTATCAACTAATTTTAAAGCTAAAGCAACCACAACCAAAATAAAAACAAATGTTCTTAAATCAACAACTTTTCTCTAGTTAGTCTCCAGTAATGTATTCTCATTTTAATTCGCTCTAACCTCCTGTGTGTTTGTTACTGAAGACAATTACGTGGTAATGATTGGTCGATGCTCACATTTGTACCAAAACGCCTATACGTTCGTTCAGCAAAAGGACAATTTTAATACACTTACATTCGATGATTAAATGTTTGTGAGTTATGATTATGTAAAGCAACTTTGTATTAGTAAGTCTAGAATCGATAAACTTGTCATTATTACAACAATTTTTCGAAGTGTTGCTCGTGACGTACAGTTTTCACAGTACAGACTCGCACATTGGTTGTAAACATTTATATATTTTCCCGTTTCTTGGAGTAATTTAAGCGCTAATTGTATCTCTGATAGATACTTCTGCTAAATTATATTCTTTAATTGTTGGCAAACGGCGAAGCTCATCTTCTGAGTTTCAGTGATGTACACAAGATCTCCAGAAGATCTGGAAATCTTAGTGCCTATGTAACAGAGCCTCTCCGAACAATGCAGTTATTGCCGAATCTTTCATTAACATAATTAAAGTATGCATAAAATTAGCTTAAACACCATCTTCATAAAGTATTTCATTTAAATTTTTGCATAAAAAATCAATTAATTCGGGAAATGAAATAGCAATCGTCTACAATGCCTATCCAAACATGAATGGGAAATCCAACCTGGTGATTTCGAACATGAAGTCTGTGTGGATTTTTAGCCGAGCATATATTATTATTAACATTAAAAATACCATCACATGTAAACCAAAGTTTGTCTGTAAATATAATTTAATATCATCTGCATTCTAGCTAACTTCATCTAACTAATGTGTTAGCCAGAAATGCAATTAACTATGCTTGATAAAACCGAAATTAAATCTAATTTCAAAATAATTTTCATCTCTACTATCACTTAGGAAAGTGTGTAAAGTTTTATTATTTGCTTTCTCTCTATATAATTATTCATTGTGTTCTTTTCCCTAAATTTGACTACAAATAAAACCAGTTTCTTGTCAATATTTTTCTTCAGCATTATTAAACCCTGAACGATAGTGGCAAAAATTGTCATCAGTCGTACGATGCTGGTACTTGCATGTTTCGTATGTCATCTCTCAAGCAGCAAGAGTGATTCTCGTTAAGATAGCGCTACCATTCGAAAACAGTTATCTGAGCCAAGCAATCGCTCCGGTAAACGATTTTTATCGGAGTTCCTTTACTTTTGTGAACGATCTCCTACTCTGAAGACAAAATTCCTTGTTCTATTTTTAGAATTATCAGAAAAAAGATATCGGCACGAGAATGACTTTTTGTACTTGATGTTCGTGTTTTCTAAGATTTGTTTGATAACAAAATACCTGTGTAATATGATATAATATTACTTCTGTTTAGAATTTTTGTGGAACTAGTTTCCTTTACGCATATGCAGTATTCACGTTACTTCGTCTTTTGCTTTTTTACTAGAAAGCACATATGAGTATTGAAACGGATCGAAACAATAATTTCCAACCATATTAATACAGGTATATTTCGTTGTGTTGGTTTTTATTTTATTTCGAATATTATGCTATTTCTCAAACATATTACCTTGCATTTTCAAAGTTATTTTTAATTAAATATTAATCAATATTACATATCAATGACATTTCTACAGGTTTAAAGCCATGTTCAAATATTGTTGATATTTACATAAATGATTTTCAAATTTGTACTGGTACAAATTATACAAAACAAATGGCTACAAAATATACAAAAAAGTTTACTACAAGTATACAAGAATGGTAAGAAGGAGAAATATGAAAACGTCAATCAATCCAAAACAATCAAACATTTTTGTTGATAAATATTTTAAACATCTAAACGTGTTGTTTTCAACTAACTTCAAATTATCCTTTGCAATACAATTCAATTTTTTTTAATGTGTGGTGGGTGCTTAGTTGCAGTGACTCCGTAAGCTGTATTACTTGTCTGGCTATCACTGCAACTCTTGCGGTGTAATTTAGTGTGTGTAAGTTGTGTTTTAATGGCTTTGTGACAGCATCATATCGCCTTTTATGATGCCGCGCTGTTAATCACTTTGCTCCCAACAGTGAATGGCAAGTCGATCCGGGATTAAACTCTCTGAAAAAATGTCACCGTCCCTCCAGAGAATCGAACCCCGGCACCTATCGTCCTCTCACAACAATAGTCAGCCGCCTAACCACTGCGGCCATCGACCAGTTTACTTACATTACTTACATTAATGTAACTATTTAAAACAGATCCTTATTATTTTGTCTACTATTACCTAACTTATAAACGGGTCGACACCCACAGTGGTTAGGCAGCTGACTATCGCTGTGGCGGAACGATGGTAGTCACGTTTCAATTCTCCGGAGGGACGGTGACTGTTTTCGGAGAATTCAAAATCCAGATCAACTTACCATTCACTGTTGAGAGCAAAGTGATTAACAGCGCGGCATTATAAATTGCGATAGGATGCTATCACAAAGCCATTAGAACACAATTAGACACACACAAACTACACCGCGTGTATATGCAGTACCGAGAAAAATAGCCGGAAGTATTATTTTTTAAATAATTTTTCTAACCACTTGCTTTTGAAATAAATCTCAGGAATCAAGTCCTTTCAGTGTCTTTAATTATTGTTATCTTCACTATTTTATGATTTGCCATTTTGCTAATATCTTGAAACACCTAACTTAAATAAACCGATATCTTGATATAATTTTTCAAGAAATTAATTATTATGTTTATTATTATGTTTTAAGCTGCATTTTTGATCTCAACCATACAAATTATATTCAATTTAGTACATTACATACGTTACGTGTGTTCACTTCAAATAATTAATTCCACTTCTATAGTTTTATTCATATCCTGCGGTTTGTGAATGTATTAAGGACGACCCTTTATAGTTTGAAGCAAATTAACCTTTTTCCAATTGTTATAAAATGTGAGACAAAATATATTAAGTGATTACTTTTCAAAGGAGTTTCTAAACAAAAAAAATAATAAGGAGTTTGAATTAACTTAACAAAATCAAACAGCGCATCACCATTCCTGAATACACTTAACGGTTGTTGAGATTACTATAGAAAATAATCCTTTGCATCAAATTTTAATATAGACAAGCAATATAAATTTGGAATCAAATATACATCTTAGGTATTCAAGTACACAACTGTTCAAGTACAAATAAAGGAGCACGTCTTCTTGATAATCGTCAGCAAACAACACAGGCCTATTTACATCAGTGCGCTCCGTGCTCCAATTTTGTGTAGGATCAATGAAATTATGCGTTTCTTTATTAGTATAATTCTGTAAACGGAAACATTAGTCTAGTACCGCTTTCTTTTGTAAATATTCTCTAACATTTGGTACTACATATTTAGATATAGAAATGTATTAAATTTGTAGCAGGAATCAATATTTATACATATTTAGATATATTTGAAATGTTAATTAAATTTGTAGATTATCATAATAATCTAAGATAATTATTTTTTTTATATGTAACTAACACATTATCTTATTGAGAAAGTTTATAAAATAATTGTAACGAGCAGGAATTAAATATTATCCTACAAGGTATTTGTCAAAAATTAAATCAAAATTGTATGTGTACTTACAATTATAGAGCCGTAAAGTAAAATTAACCGCCGGCGCCGTTAAAATGATAATGTCACTAAAGCTGCACTAGCAAAAATTTTAGCGGAGGGTGTATTTTAAGACTTTTCTTCCTGCAGTGCACTAAAGTATGGTACTCATGATTCTCTACGTGAATTATTAAACACTGTTCTATAAAATAAAACAGTTCACACTAATCGCCAATTCAATAAGAAACATGTAGAAATGTCATAAACATCAGCTTTGAACGCTATTCATCCACTTTTTGTAAACTGCTGTGACATTTTTATATGAAATTTTATTATGTTGGAAAACCAAAAGAGAAACAGGTTGAAGGTTTCGATATTACGGTAATAAGTAGTAGTGCTACTTAACAAAATGGAACAACAAATGAGGAAGATAGTGACATAGAACCTCCTCTATTAAAAAATGTATTGTATATTGAAAATAATTGGCATTTTTGATTCTTTAAAAACGATTCCGACAATTTTTCTTGTAATACGGAAGTACAAGATAAAATGTTCTACGAAATTAATAAATTGGAACACACTCCTTTTAACAATTCTCAGCAAAAAAAATTTGTGATTGCGTGATTGGAAATACAGTATTTACAGGATATGTATTATCTTAATATAAGTTTCATATATTTCTGTTTTTATATGCACACACATACATACATACTTGTACATTTTACCACGTATGTAGGTAATACATATGTTTGAAATGCATTTCGAATTATAGTGCTTTGCGGCTTTCTTTTCGTTGGTGTCTAGAAGGGTGTTGTTGTTATAACTATAGATCTAATGTCTATTTACATACGTTATATTTAGAGTATTATTCATAATGTTCTATTATTTATCATTATATAGACACCTATAAACACTCTCCCTCAGCACAAATACATAAACTCTATTATTGACATAATGATTATTTTGAAACAGATAAAAACGCGGAATTTATGGAAATACATAATCAATTTATTATTGTTCCAAAATAAATAGTAAATCGTATTCTGCATACATCTATAATTTCTAAAGAATCGATGTATACATTGTATGTATACTGTATACGTACTCGAAACTCTCCTTAAAAGTAAATTATTAATAAAATGCTTATCTGCTCGATTATATATCGTCGCGTAGTCGATAGATACGGTTGACAGATACGTAGTAGGTGTGATGATTAATTGGAAGCAAATAGTGAACATTGAGATCAGTGTCAAATACTTTAGTTTCAATTCGTTTTGTTTCACTCTTAGTCTCGCTTAAGTTATAAATCTTACGCGTTTATCGGACAGTACCCAAACGTCAAGTGAACTAGCGCCTAAAAACATAATTGACTTTCCTAAATACCAAGTAAATATAATGCGAAACGCAACTAGATGGAACAAAAGTGAAATTAAAATATTACAAATGAAAACGATTAATTCTCAATTAACCATAATTCCCACGAATGTTATTTATGAGCAACATAGAAAATAAAAGTCTTGATATAGAATAGTTGTAAACCATTCACAGCTTTAAAATAACGAACCGCCAGTGCATTTCACAGTATAGTATACCTATGATGACAGTGATGGATAATATATAATAATCGCATTCATTAGACATAGTTACCAGTAAGAGCCAAAATGTTAACACGCATCTGGTAAGTGCAGTAATCCATATACAAAAATTAAAATATAAAAATGAATTAAAATTAATTAAGATCAATTATTTTTTAAAGTAAAAAATATATTCTGTACAAAATAAAAGCAACAAAATGTTGATACTATTAAAATTGTAATTTTTGAATATAAAAACCAGCTATATACATACACAAGGGTATGTCCGCTAGTAATTGAGAAATAAGTTAGCTACCGTTACGTTATAAAAAACAAAATTTCACAGTTACTAAATAGCAAAAAGAAAATAAATTCAAATTTTGTGAGTGCAACACGAAAGCAACAAATTACTTGAAGATAATACGTAGCAGTTGAGTTGCAGTTATTTATACACGCTTTAAAGCAAATTAAACTTTATTTGGTTTTAAATAATAGAAGTGTTTAGGCGTGCTGAACAGACAGTGGTCAAGTTCAGTCACACACAATTTAATAGTTCTATCATCTGAAAATTTATTTAAAAATTGCAAATATTATTACCACAGCACATTCAGGTGGTCGTCTGCGAAAAGCTTCCAAGCACAGTTTGTAGGCAATTTATTGAAAACTATTTGACCGGCGAAAAAAGATGTTCACATAAAATAAATAATTCGATGTATGTACATATGTATAAAAATAAACCTCTACATATTGGAGTCAAAAACACTAAGTGGAATACGGGTTTTGTTGAGTGTCTCGACATAACAACGACCTTAAAAATACATAGAAGTTAGAGACTACCTCAAAGTCGGTAAAATTCAAGTTCGGATTGGCCTGCCCAATCACCAGTCCTGAATCCTATTGAGATCCTGTTCAAAATATTAAAACGAAGCGTTTCCGGCCCACATCGTAGCAAACAAAACGTGTTCAAAATCCTGCAAATGGAAGGAAGCACTATTCCCTGAATCTATTATTAATATCTTAATAGCATCAATACCTCGCGGATGTGCGAAAATCATACAAAATAATAGTGCTTATATTAAATTAATTTGTTGCTTTCATTTACAATAAATGATAGACTAATTTTTGTTATTTTGTTCAAACTAATTTAGAGTACATACAAGTATTCAACATAGTGTACCACATTTATGTAAAATTGTTTTTTTAAGAATATAACAATTTCGTTTTTATCAAATTTGTTGCTTTTGTTTCGCACTACAGTGGATATTTAGTTGGGTTTCGTTTAGATATAATTAATTTTACTAATTTAATTTTCACATATAAGCGGACGAAATATGATACCATTCTTCTAACACAGTATTTTTTGGGTCATTCCTATTCGATATTTTATAAGTACACATTTTTCTGACTAGAACATGCTAAAAATTTAATATTCAATAACAGGTATAACTAAGCTATAATAAAATGTAAGTTTCCAACATCCATACCTGAAACACACACGCAGATCATCACATACTCACTTCTATGTTTAACAGAAAGTTTTAAATGTTGAAGTAGTAGTAGTTTTAATTTTTTTTCTCTAAACGTTACCCAACGATATGACTGGTATGACATATGAGCCAAAAACATGAAATTTACTTTCGTCGCAAAATAAACTTATTTTTCATAAGCCGAAACTTTTATTTTAGTGCTGCTCGAATACATACAAACTGTGCGAGTTCATTTATTCTTCTGATTTATAAACGCTTTCTTCCTGGCTATTCTTTCATGCAAATCAGTACGCCTGAGGGTTCTTCAAACAGTTTTTGTGGTTACGGTTTTTTTCTTCAAGAAAAGAGTCAACCTCCAGCGTTAACTTAAAAGTATTTAACATTGCATTATTTCTGGATTTTCCAACAGTCCATCTCCCATCACGTTCGTTAAATATTTGTTTTACCTAACTTTTATTTTTCACTACATTTTTATTAATTATATCATTTAATAATACGGTGTACCGTGGATGCACTTCTATTTAATATGTTTGCTATTTCCTGTTGACTTTTAATTTTTTTTATGCTAAAAAGTTATGAACTCCCGCTCTACCAACGCTGGGTATCGACCCATGTTGCACTGCATTAAATTATAAGTCGTTTGTGCCGTTTACAATTGTAACTGACAGCGAGTGCATATAGAGACTTTCTCTATTCATCTGAAAATTGTATAGGCACTGACAAGGGAACATCGGCAGGTGTGAATTCCCATCTTCGATGAAACTTTGCCGACTGAAAGAGTACCTTCAAATAAGAAGTACGTATTTTTTTAACGGCCCAATCACCGGATTTTGGGCCCCAGCCCCCTCCAAAGTGTGCGCAATTTTTCAATTTTTACGGATATCTCCCAAATTATATGAGATATTAAAACATTCTTTTAACACAATTTGCAGCATATTACATGGTCTTAAAGATTGTGTAACCTGTATTTGTAAAACGTTAATAAAGAGGGATGCGTAGCTCTCATATCCCATATTTTTTTATAATTTTATTTTTTCTTTTTCATCACACTTTGCTAAAAGAAAATACGTACTTCTTATTTTAAGGCACTCTTTCAGTCGGCAAAATTTCATCGAAATCGCGAATTCACACCTGTTCCCTTGCGAGATGTATTGTATATAACGAAGAAATAAAAATGTAATTTTTTTTCTCCAATATCTAATCCACTTCTTGAGGCAAATATATTTTTACTACTGAACTTATATACTGTACAAATCATGCACCTATGGTCTTGATGCTTGGTTTAGTCACGAACAAAATTTGCTCGAGAACTTGAAAACTATAACAATTAGTAATAAATAGTACTCTCCTCGACATTTTGTAGAAAATTTTATGCTCTGCAAAAAGGTTACAAGTTTTCTTGACACAAAAAATAACCCTAATTGTCCCTTTCTTTGCAGACGTAGGCTTAACGACAGAAGATATCAAAAAACTTTTAAGACTTTTTTGTAGAGCATCAAATCTCAAATAAAGCAAATTTTCTCCAAAAAAGTCTGAGAGAGCACTATTCTAACTGTTTTGGTTTTTAAGTTATCAAGCTAATTCTGTTCGTGATTAAGCCGAGCCTCGACTATACGTGCAAGATTTGTACTGTATATTATATGTATATGTATATAGATGGTGATCCATTTAAAGTGTAACTCTGTAATATTTTCGAAACAATTAGTGTTATGAAGAAATGTATTAGACAAAAGTTTAACTATATGAAGGGGCTCATTCGATGGCACTACTGCTGTCACTATAAAGAAAGATACAAAGGTCATAGCAAGGTCAACTCTTTGTTTTCAAATAATATGGTATTTTTTTATCAAATTCTAAAAGAGCAATAAACTGTGAATAGAAAAATATTAAACCACATATGACCTAAAATTAATATTAATCGAGATATTTAAAAAAAATGAGGACAAAAAGTCAGTGCAGTAAATGTTTTTTATTTGTTTGTTAAATGTAAAAGTAGAAAATAAATGTTAATAGTAACTACAAATTATTTACATAAGGTAAACAGTGGAAAAAAGCAGGCGGCTATCGAATTAAATGTTCAAATTGGCGGCCATCAGCCTCAATGCACTTTTGTATTCGCGCAGAAAAATCTCTATGCACACGCAGTAACATGTCTTCAGAAATGTCTGAACATGCATGTTTTCTAGTGTTGTTGGTTTCGTGTCATATACAACAAGTCGATATTGTACACTTATAATAAATATAGCAATTCTTCTGCGCGAATAAAGTGCATTGGAGCGCCAATTCTAACATCTAATTCGATTGCCGTCTGCTTTCTTCCACTGTTTACCTTATGTAAACAATTTGTAGCAACTATTAACATTTATTTTCTACTTTTACATTTAACAAACAAATAAAAAACATTTTCTTCGCTGACTTTTATTATGTCCTCATTTTTTCGAAATATCTCGATTAATATTATTTTGAGGTCATATGTGGTTTACTATTATTCTACTCACAATTTATTGCTCTTTTAGAATTTTATAAAAAAATACTATATGCTATTTGTATTTAAATGGACCACCCTGTATAACTATAATTTCCAATATACTGGGTTCGCAAAACGTTTTTTTTTTTTTTTTTTATGTGGTGGGTGCTTAGTTGCAGTGACTCCGTAAACTGTATCGCTTGTCTGGCTATCACTGCAACTCTTGCGGTGTAGTTTTGTGTGTGTATGTTGTGTTCAATTGGCTTTGTGACAGCACCATATCGCCTTTTATGATGCCGCGCTGTTAATCACTTTGCTCCCAACAGCGAATGGCAAGTCGATCCGGGATTAAACTCTCTGAAAAAATGTCACCGTCCCTCCAGAGAATTGAACCTCGGCACCTAAGTCCTCTCACAATAATAGTCAGCCGCCTAACCACTGCGGCCATCGACCCGTTAATAATAATAATAATAATAATAATATATTTATCCAATGGATCTAAAGTACAAAGCAATGTACAAGATATAGGATAAGTCAGTAAACATACAACAAAAATATAAACAAATCATACGGTTCTAATAGAAATTAGCATATATACTATATAAAAAAGAAAAACCACAGAAATACTCATCTAACCATCTAAAAATTCCTTAATTGAATAATAACACCGTGTTAGTAAGAAGGCCTTTAAGGCATTCTTAAAATTAGTATAGCCTTTGACTGCCTTTATCTGATCACTCAACCTGTTATAAAATTTACATCCCATATAGAGTGGGTTATTCTCAAATGTGGATAAACGGTGAACAAGCAAGACAAAATCGTTGGCTCTTCTCGTAGGATATACATGGATATCGCAATGCCTATTTAACCCATTTGGAATTCTGTAGACCGCCAGTACTGTTTCCAAATTGTAAACACAAGGCAATGGTAAAATTCCTAGTTGCCGGAAGAGGTCCCTGCACGAATGCCGCCTGGTCACACCCCAAATATTACGTATTGCCCATTTCTGTAATCGGAAAATTCTAGAAGCCTGTCCATAGTTACCACAATATATTACACCGTAACGAAACCGCGATTCAAAACAGGCGAAATAATATTGCTGCAAATTGTTATTTCTATTCAATTGTTATTTATTTACCGAAAACGGCCTCTGAAAGCTTTTACACGCTATTATTTAGATATTGAATTTAATGTGAAAATATTTACTGTCATAAAAAATAGCTATTTGTTTCAAGTCAATCGAAAAATTGGAATTTCAGTTTCAATTTAAAAATTATTAAAGTTGTACCGCTGCTGGCGCGCTGCTCTTACACTTTTCATCCACTTCGTATACTCTGTATAGTCCATTACTAGCGAGGCTAAAGTGTGGATATGCGTGATAAACGCATTTAATAAGTGGTGGCCTCGTTTAATTTAATTAATGTGAAGCATTAACGGTAATGTATCAAAATGATTATCACTCGACCCTGCAAGCTTCTAATCAAACAAGCGAATGTAGTAGCTGTTACTGTCTTTAATTATTTAAAAAAATCCTTAACAGTATTTAACAAATATTAGAGATTGTATCTAAAAGCTAGAGAGCTATAGGGAGACTTGATTCAAAAACATCCACGCCATGTTATTTCGAAGAGAAGCGTCGTAGTACCGACAAAAACAGCCGCTACGCAGCACGGGAACTAATTTACTAGGGTATCAAATAAGAGACGCCTGAAATATGATTTATGATTTTTACCACACAAAAGGCTATCGTATAGCGGCCGCAACTTTGCTAAGTAGAGAAGGAAATTGTTATGAAGAATTTTCACAAATATAATGTACAAATTTATGTATACAACATAATAGAAAACTAATAATAGGTAGAAAACCGAATCGATTACAACACAAAGGCTAGGTATATCGAAAGGGCCAAGATTGATTATATATAGTGCCTACATGCTAAAGAAACTATTAAAATAAAGTACCATAACAATATAAATGTTAAACTATTACCGAGTAGTCAATGTGATAACTTTATCACATTGACTAAAATAGAACCTACCACCAAATAGTACCTTTTGAAGTTATAAATTACACGTCCTATCACAGTGCTAACATTAACAAAAAGTTTATAGCTACGCCTGGTAAAGAAAAAAATTATTACACAGCTGATCACAAAAAGGTTCCTTTTTGTTCTAGAATGTTACAAATGAAATGCAACTGCATGTAAATTCTACATATAGCCATATGCCAGTTAAAATGAAAATGTTCAACTTGAAAAAAGACTTAACAGCTGTTGTAGTAGCAAATGATTTGTTCCTGAAATGAATGTAATATGCTATAGATTGTACACTAGCTACACAGACATTGAAACGGATTTGCCAATTTTCGTTTAATGCTAAATGTTCTCCAAGAACATTAATTACAAGCTTGTTCACGATGATGAAGTATTGTTTGATTTAATAAAATTTAAAAAGGGAAACTTAGAGTATGTGTTAGAAAATACTTTATTATTATCTACTATTAAACATAGGTGTTACTGTTTTTAAAACGACTTGATAAATTCTTATCTGGTTCGATGTATTTCCTATTCTAGACATGTTTTACAAACAATGTTATCTACGACACATTACACAAACGAAAACAGTTCATTAGGATAATAAAATACTCGAGAAATTAAAGCACATACTCGTAGTATTTAAGAAAAAATGAGGTCATAATCTCCCCTAATCTTCTGGGATGTATTGTCATAAATTATGATTAACCCCATAAAATTTGCTAAATGCAATAACAACAACACCAAGTTCAAATTGTAATTCTATACTCATACAAAGTACAGTACCATTATCGTTCACAAGCTTTAGCACATCTCAAGAAACAAAGTTACGAACTGCAAATACATACATATCTTCTCTAACACCTTCAGCAACTGCTTTATTATAGCGAGGCTTTTTCCATATTAAGAATTATTTTAGGAATCAACACATGAAATTTTAAAAGGTCAAAGTTCAAACTTTGGGCTAGATGAAAATCTAATTTACTTACTACTAGTGGATGTTTCATCCATTATCTGGCTTTTACTGAGCCTTCCAGCAAAAGTTCAAGAAATTTCAAAAGCTAACCGTAATTATCCCTACGGAAACAGTAGAGACTTTGTTTCCCCTAATTTTGAAATATGACCACACTAACGCTTTTTTTTTTTATTTTAGAGGTAAAATAATGTAATCATGTTCGATTAGCAGTCAAAATAAAAAGTTAAAAGTCTTCTTTTCCATGTCGCGACAATAGTAAATAAATTATATTCAAGCAGCCTGCTTATGTTAGTCCGTTGACAATTTCAGTATCCAAGATGTGCATACTTTTCGATAGGTAAATTGATTTGTGATAATATTATCTGCATTGTTATCATTAGTAATCAATATGGAAATGTATTAACTCGCAGCGTTTTTTATAATTAATGTTTTCAAACATTTTACACCATTTATGCACTCTTAACTGTAGCAAACTCGCCAGATTGTGTCTTACTCAACACCTTGGAATCGAAGGAAGTCATTGTACACAATTTCTGATATACATATATAAATGACATACTTATAAGTACATAGTACGTGAGTATATCGAGTCCAGAAATAAATACTTCCCAATACTAGTCTTGTAAATTACACAGAACAACAAATTTTAATTTTTTTATTTTTCTTTATGAAATATATCTACACAAATTTATTTTGTTTTATATTCCTAATAATTATTATAAAAACAAATATCTTCTATCACGTCTGGTGTTATAAACAAATGAAATTCATATTGATCATACAGTATCTATCACTAACTAAGTATATGCTATTCTGGGACGTATTTAGAAAGTCTTTCTTTTCACTTTTCTTTTATATTGGAATGAAGAACATTCCGAATTTAAGTCCAACAATTGTTAGCAAGCATCTCGCTATTCCACCTGCCCTGACAGCGTTTTTCAATAGTGGAAATATCCTGATGAAATCTTTCCCCATGCTCGCCACTAACAAGATTCGGGGGAAAGAAGTTCAGCTGCGAATGCAAGAAATGTATTTTAAGACTCATATTACAGCCTAATGCCATGGTAACTTCTAACAAGTTCACAGATTAATCTGGGCTCCTATAAAAATCCCCTCTTTAAGTTTTGCCTCAGATATATTAGGATATTTTTGTTTAAGATATCGAAATCCTGGTCCCTCTTTCTCCAATGGTTTGACGAAATTCTTCATTAGACCTAATTTTATGTGTAATGGCGGTAAAAGTATTTTATGAGGCTCCGCCAACGAATTATGGACTACGTTCTTTTCTCCAGGAGTATATTGTATTTTGGTTGGCCATTGCTTAACAGGATAGTGCAAATTTCTCGCTCGACTATCCCATTCACAAAGAAAACAGCAATACTTTGTGAATCCAAGTTGTAGACAAAGTAGAATTGCAACTACTTTGAGATCAGCACTGATGTACCATTTATAGGTTTTGTAATTGATTTTATCAAGGAGACGTGTCATATTATCATATGTTTCCTTCATGTGCACGGCATGACCAACATGAACGGATAGGTAGATGTGTCCTATATGTAGAAGGACAGCTTTCAACTCAATTTAGAAGCATCTATAAAAAGACGCCATTCTTCCGGTTGGTGTTTGTAGCCTAATTCTCGCAATAAATATTCTCGCGATATACAGAAATATGCATACTCGGAACTAACAACTTCCATCCTTGCAGTCTTGATCCTAATATGTCTGCCTGAGTTTTTGATAAATTGAGATCTCGAACTAGGTCATTTAATTTCAATTGATTTATTAAATGAGGCGTGTCCTCTTGAGATAGCAAATATTCTTCATCTGTGTTCGATAACTCTGAAATATATTCTTCTATCTCAGTTTCAACATGTTCTTGGTTCGAAACATCCATAGGATTTGGTACTGGCAAAGCTTCCGAACGAGTAACTAGACGAGTGGCAGAAGGTAAATTAGGATAGGTAATTTTATCCTTATTTTTACTGGAAACCCCGAAGGTCTTTGTACAGCAAGAGTACCAGCCTGTCGAATGATCCTTTTGTTCTCGCCAAGTCACAGGCCTACCAAATGGCATAGATATGCTCTTACCTTTTATCCATCTCCTCAAAGTAACAGCACATCGTGCACAGACATTGTCCACAACTTGTCTTTATTTGTAATTTTTAATTTAAAACCTAAATATTCAACAAAATCCTATTCTTTGCATATAATTAGGAATAATAGTAATAAGAAGAAGATCGCTTTGGAAATGCATAAAAGGTAGACAATAATGGGACTCTCATCAAAAAATAAACACGTGCCTATTGAAACTAAAAATTGCTAAACATGCTAACCATGCTTAAAATTTCGTATGTATAGTAATCTAGTTATTAAATACATATACATATCATATTTCAGTACTAGCCGCATTACCAAGAATTTCTTTCCTTAATTTGATATATGTACGGCTAAGATGTAACATTCTTTGCATATACATATGTATGTATGTGTGTATATAAAAGTAATAAATACTTTCCATTACAAATATAACAGATATGAAACATACAAATAATACAATATAATGGAGATATATGTAATTGGAAAACGTGAACACAATCAATAAAACATCCTACAAACTAAAATTCAGTAAAGATTTTAAACTCTAATACGATAACAGATGCGACGTAAATCTGTTTGTGTAAGCGTCTCGATTGTATTCATTATATTCATTGTTCATTCAATACGTCTATTGATTCGACTAGAAGGTTCATTTTTGCTTACAGATATCAGTCTGTTAGAGTCGAGTTGCAGTGAAAATATTCTCAATTATAAATTCCGCCATAGTACACAGCAATAGAGTGAGACGAATCATCACTTACGGAGCAGTAGCTTGGAGTAAACAAGCCAGTCTAACCACAACGAGGATGCGCCTCGCAAAAGTACAGAGACTGGCCTACGTTTGCATTACTGGTGCAATGAAAGCATGCCCAACGGCCGTTTTAGAACTGTTACTAAATCTCACACTTCTCTCTCACAGAAATCGAAAATTCTACTTGGAAACAACTCGGTGTGAGACGATGGGATCCCAAAGAAATTTAGCCTTGCAAAAAACTTTGTCACGAGGCATCACCGTGAGCAAAGACAAACTTCGTTTACTGACAGAAATCCTATCAGGTCACTGTCGGCTCCCTAGGCATATCAGAACAATTGAGCTAGCAGAAATAGCAGAATGCTGTTTCTTCGAGGAAGGAGATGAAACCTCTATACATGTCCTATCCGAATGCACAGCACTACGTAATTCAAGAGCTATTTATTGAATAGTTAAGAAATACCTTTCTTTCTTAACATCAATAAGCAGGATTCTCCCATTAAGAAATGATAGTATATCCTACACATACAACGTCAACGCTTTCAATAACTGTTTTAAGAGAAGGGTTAAATATAAACAGAAATCTTAATTCCAAAAACACTTTTGAATTTGGCGAACTAACAGTATTACCTTTCAATTGAATTGTTTGATGCAACGCTAAGATTAAGATATACTCCAAAATTATCAAAATTTGCAGATGGAATAGTAATTTAGATGACTAGGATGCATATATGTATGTATGATGTGTATAGTTAACGGGTCGATAGCCGCAGTGGTTGGGCGGCTGACTATCGTTCTGGGAGGACGATAGATAGGTGCCGGGGTTCAATTCTCTGGAGGATGACATTTTTTCAGAGAGTTTAATCCCGGATCGACTTGCCATTTGCTGTTGGGAGCAAAGTGATTAACAGGGCGGCATCATAAAAGGCGATATGATGCTGTCACAAAGCCATTTGAACAGAACTTACACACACAAAGCTACACCGCGAGAGTTGCATTGTCACAGGTTACGGAGTCACTGCAACTACGCACCCACCACACGTTAAAAAAAATGTAGATACTAGCTAATTTTTACACAGAAAAATTTAAATAATCAAAAAGCGGTCCATATCAAAGGAATAATATTGAGGTCCTATGTAATATACGGAATTTTTGACATCAAAATCAATTTCATTTAAAACAAACATACTCTTAATATCACAATATCTACTTGCATCTAGGAATTAGTATAAAAACCAAAACCTTCAATTTACAACGAAGCAAGTGAGATATTGTTGTTTAAGATAAACCTGACCTCGTTCACATATTACACCAATATATGTATATGTACGTGACACCATTTGTGCATTATATATTCATAAAATTAAGAAAAACATAACTTCATCCCTCTTATCTTAAAATAACTTTGTAATCAATCATTTTTAACTGTCGCCTCTAGCCATCTGTCATTTTATACAGTAGCTCCTAATCCTACAGTTTGCAAGCGAAATCAACTGACAGCAGTAATATGTATATGTATGTCTTTTCGGTAACGCATCCTGATCGATATTCTGCGGTAACTTTATATCATTTTGAAATAGGCCTCTGACAGAAACAACACACTTCAATTCACACTCACCTAATTCATGCTGTTGCTCTACTAATATATCAATATGCTGACGGTACATGATGAATAGCGATGTGCTCAACATACAATTAATCAGAAGACATCACAGAAGCTCAATCCACCGTTCCAATCCAAACGTCAACAAATTATCGAGTTGATAACGAGAGCTGAACAACCGTAGGTGCACGAAACGCAGAATCCACTAAATTAACAGTTCTCGACTGCGTATGGCATTTGTGGAAAGTTGCCCTCCGGAACGATTCATAGATTCAATTCCATGTGTGGTATTTCATTGTTACATTATATCTTGTTCATGCACTACAAATTAATATTGCATTTTAGATTTGGTTTCATACTAATAATTATCTTATCAATTGTTGTAGCAGTATTGTAGATATATGATTGAAATAGGCAGTGGATAAGGACAGTTTTTACACGTTAGAAAGATCTGTAAGGAATATTTTAGGATTTTAGTTGTTACTGTTTCTAATAATAAAAATGAATAAACGCCATTACTCTATGATATTGAATATAATGCGCGACGTTAGAACAATACGCCAATCGTTTGGTTTTTTGGGATTACAAGAACTTAGTCAATACAGATACTTTTGCAAGATTATCCGTCGTTGGATTCGATACAATTACATTAGTGTACTGTACAAATACACCACTAGACCAAGGACGAATACGAATCAACATAAAAAAGCAATATTTAAAAAAGTAATAGGACTCCAAAAAAGAAATTAAGTTACATGCATAAAAGACGCGCGGGATAAATTTATCACGCCAGGAATGGTTAATAAAATTGGAAATAAGAATACGGAACTCAATTTTTTTTGGATTTGTTATAGCAAAACAGGATAGCTAAGACAGCAACTTGGATACAAGTTTTCAGGCGATACTAAAGACAAAACGTACGTTTTTCTTCTGATATTACATGACAAATATCTTTTCATAAAAAAACTTTCAAAAGATTCAGCGAATGAATTAATTTTATTGAGAAACAGAATGTAAAATACAAAACTTTCAAATTCTATGAAGGATACTGTGACACTCTTTTTGTACCTTCAGAAGAACAAAACAAATATCCAGGCAGTTTTGCTTTTAGAAACGAAAAGAAGCCGTACAGACTGCCCTAGCAGAATTAGTATAATGATCGCACTAATCTGTGTTAGTATAGCAAATCAAAATGTAAAACGCACATAATCTTAGTATAGTAAAATTGCATATTATATTAACTATTTGCATGTGTATGTGCATCACTTTTTAGCGTATAATAATAAATAAATTCATAGTATAAACTCGTATATTTTTTACTGGAGTCTCAAATATGCCACTGCATAATTCTTGTTAAGAATGTATCCTAGGAAGAAGCTGCAACACTATTATAATCAGTCGTGAAAATAGCTGGAACGCCATTTTCATGTTGTACAAGTACTCTAGAATAATTATAGCTTTTCTAACCATCAAAAGGAGCCGTTGTTTATTATTTCAACATAAAAGAGTTAACATTTGCAAATAAAGTATCGTATAATGACAACAATCTAATACAACAACAACAAATATTACACGTAATAAATTACATGAGCCTGCAGTTTCAAAAACAATAGTTTGGCATGGCATTTTTAACGGTAATGTGTAATTACAACTACAAACTACGCCATTTTATTTCTACTCGTATTAGGAAAATATGCAACTAAAAACTTGCACGTAAGCTAAATGTCCAATCATTATAATTTAAGACACGTTCGTTTGCTTACGGAATATGGTCGATTATTTTTTAGCATACTTAATAATGAAAACAAAACATTTTATATTTAATATTTACTTAAATTTAAATGTTATGTTGTTAATTTTTGTCACCATTTCAATTATTTCTTCTGTTTCTCTTCAATATGTCAACAATTACTTTTCGTAGCTTGTAACTTGTGTTTGTGTGATACGTATTTTTAATTGAACCATATGTTTACGTATTTTTAATATACAAAAATTAGTGTCCTGTAGTTGCGTTAATATCTACCTAATAGTACTGTCTAACACATATTGACCAAATTCGACCTCCATGCTTACTGTTTATGGCCTCACCATGACACAATTATAAAACAAAGTTATGAGAAGTTTAAAAGAGTTACATTTAGATTAGAATTATAATTTAATGTTTTTTGATGTACTTTTCTTTTTCAAAAATCAATATTTTATACTGCTTCCTTTAGCTTTTGTTACAACTGTCATTCTTTTAGGCATACTAGCTACTAATTTGTAACAAATATCGTGAAATATTGTTGTCTTCTTCAATTACCCTTTCTTGGAGTGTTTGATGATGATAATTACATGTCCATAATTTTTCTTTTGAGGAATACAATAGATTCTCAATAAAAGATAGGTCTGGAGACTGTGGTGGGCCAATCTAATGGACACACACGAATTCCGTTACGTCCAGGTAATAAAATATGACAGGTAGAAAAGTTGTCTAAATCCCATCCCGAATTCCGTTACGAATGTGCTCCGTCGGATTAGAGGGTGTTTACATGATTTTTGGAAACTTGTAAATCACCAAAAATAAATCAATTAAAAAATAAGAGATAAATAATCAAATAAATACAAATACAAAAACTTACAACTACAACAGATTTATTTATTATATTATTTATCTCTTATTTTTAATTGATTTTTAATTTAGATTTACTTGTCTGTAGAGTATATACAAATTATTGACTTTTTTTTATTAATAAAATAAGACGTTTTCGCGTGTTTTACTTATTAACGAACTTTACAATCTGAGAGTGGTGAAACATACAAAGAATCAATAGTACTTATTAAGTAAATTTATAACTACATACCTACTGTTATATTTTAAAGAAATGCTATTCTACTAGGAATCCGTTGTGATAAGTCATGACGGAATTCAGGAGCAGATTGGTAGTTCTTCGGTAGGTTTTGAAAATGATAATGGAGTTCAGTCTTTTAATGCAGGTCATAACCTAGAGTTCGGGTGTACTGAATCTAACAACCTGACGTTGTTTTCGTGGACCATTTCATTACGTTCACCTCTTTATCCTGTTAAAAATAAGTGCATTATTTTTAACAGGATAACGCTCCTTTTATGCTGTTAAAAATAATAACTTCCTTTCACGATGTCATAAAATTTTAGAATGTAGATTTCAATACTTCACTTGCACTATTATTATTTGCAAACCGAATTATCATTATCAACGGGTCGATGGCCGCAGTGGTTAGGCGGCTGTCTATTGTTGTGAGAGGATGATAGGTGCGGGGGTTCAATTCTCTGGAGGGACGGTGACATTTTTTCAGAGAGTTTAATCCCGGATCGACTTGCCATTCGCTGTTGGGAACAAAGTGATTAACAGCGCGGCATTATAAAAGGCGATATGATGCTGTCACAAAGCCATTTAAACACAACTTACACACACTAAACTACACCGCAAGAGTTGCAGTGATAGTCAGACAAGTGATACAGCTTACGGAGTCACTGCAACTAAGCACCCACCACACATTAAAAAAAAGAGTTAAAAGTTTAAGAAATATTGAATTTCCCAAACTTCTTAATAATTCCGACAAATACCTATTGCGACAAGGTGTTCATAACATATGGCCGCAAATTTGGTTCAGATCACCGTTAATATGTACAGTACATTGCGATAACTGGCTCCCGCTGTATTCATATGCAGCTCATGCTGAACCATGTTTAAGTATCATATGCATGACTTGCCATAAAGAACTACATACATATATCGATCTTCGAGGAAAACGATGTCAAAAATATAATTAAGTTTTAGGTAGTATTACTTATTTAATTACTGTTAGCAAAAGCAACACAAATAAAATTGGACAAAAGTTGCTACTATTAATATGCAAATGTTTCATAAAATTCTTGGCAACTACCACAAGTAAATTATATATAATTACACTCCAATTCAATTGAGCTTTGTCAAAATATTTACAGTAACACGTTTTTAATTAGTAAAACTCAAAAACTCGATAGACGAGAAAAAGAAGAACAGAAAATATCCCTTTTTTCGCGTCCCCGGCTTTAAAGCGCAACTGTTGCGTGTAAAAAATGTGTAAGATCTTTTTTTATACAGCATAAAATGTTCTATAAAAAAGATGGCAACAACACTATTCTAACTCTTAGATTTCAAATTCTACCTATAAGATACGTGTTACTGTTGGCAAAATTCGCCAGCTGTAACTATAACTGAATTTAAATATAAAATACAAGTAAATCCATCTATAGTATATTATTGCTAGTTGTTAATTTCTCCTTTGCACTGAAATTGATAATTTCAATTTAACACATGTTTACCTGCCAATAATTTCCGATTTTATATCTTAATATTCATTTTTCTCTTACACATCTGTTGCATATGTAGGATACAGATTACAGAAAAAAATAAGCAATCGGAATATTGCTATATATTAGGTATATTTTGTAACACTTAGGAAATGTACTCAAAGTTTTGGAATAGCAATAGGATAGCAAGTACTCCACTTAGCGTGCGAAATGTAATTTTATCTTAAAAGGAATCTACATAACTAAACGTTGCAAATGACTTATTGTTAGCAAGAAAATTTTCAACGACTGACGACATTTTTCTTTTTCATACACATACGAAACTTTTTGTTGACATTCACCCATCATTAGTTACGCATACAAGGATAAATTATTTTATATTCCGAAGCTAGTTGAATGCTACCATGCGTAAAAATTCTTCCCTCCATCGATCAAGAACTTTCCTGTTCTGCGATGTTTTGTTGTAATTGCTAAGAATTTATTTCGAGATATTCTTGTTAAATTTAGAATAACTATGCCTAATGCACTACTACTGCATTATGGCACAGTTTGATTTCAGTCAAATTCACTTTACAATAATTAGTATGGAATTTGATTAATTTGATCCATGTCATAGCTTATCTAGTCAAACGAATTCAATCAACCAATCAACACGATCGATGCGAAAACACGTACCTACTGTTTTGGCGCTGTTGGCTAAAATTGAGTTAATTAAGGAATTTACCAAATTAAAATAGCAAACGATGATTGCCCATTTAATTTTAAAAATTCTATAGATATTGTCACTATACTCATCTCAACAATTACTTCGATACTTTCTACATATTAACATCACAAATAGGAGAATTTAAATGTTTTACTTCGAGAAAATCGCGGTTAACAAAAGATTATTACGTGCGCCTTCTTAGACTAACCTCCTGAACTAATTGCATGATGTTTCCACGTTTTCCATTCTCCAACTATTCAGTCGCGTTGATTTCAGGAATAATTTTTCCAGTCCCTTTAATTATGTTTGTATTTTGCGTTTCGCAGTCTGTTCTTTTCTAACCAAAGACCAAAAGGATCCGATATGACGCTAAATTACAGACTCACAGAAATCCTACCCAAACAAAACAAATTAATTTACTTAATTGCTGCAAAATTTACGCATTGCGGCTAGCAGTGTTACAAAACAGCCCTACGCAACAACTGGTACATAAAATTATGGAATAGAAAGAGCGTTAAACAAGTACATATTTGAATATTGTTGTGATAATATCTGCAAATTAAAGATGATAAACACATAATTAACCGTATAGACCAGTTGAAAGTGTTAAGCAAACAGTCGTAATAACGACAAATTTAATTGGATTTATACGGAAGTTTCAAGGTAAAAAGCCCTTATTTTACAATAATTTTACAAGCCTGATTTTAGAATTATCAATTTTTTTATAATATAAATTGGTTAATTCGATGTTTAGATCCTTTTACATTAAATTTAATCATTTAATTAAAAGTTTGTTGGTATTATAAATGGGACAAACAAAACCGTTTCTATTGACTTAACACCTTCCTTGTATGCATTATATAATTTACCCTTCTGTCTTACTACCTCAAAAGATTATTTTGTTTACTCTTCGAGTTCAATACTGTCCTATTTGAGAAAGGTGCTTTAATATGCTTAATATTTTATATGAACTCCTCAGTGTGGCAGATTATTTATAGACGGAACCTAAAACTTTGTTCATATTAATCCTTACACTAATAAATAGAAAAGTAGATTCGTGCTTTCGTATGAGTTCCCTGACAGAACGCAACATCTCCATGAAATAATTAAGTCTCCTCACTCTTACGTTGAAAATCAATCTTTTATTAAAGTTTAGTCGAACTGTTAATAATTGCTTTTCATACTACAAATTGGGCACTTCAGGATAGACAATTAATTAACATATATTGAAATATTTTGTAAAAAAGTTTAACCTAGAGTAACATTGAAAACAGTTTTGCAAAACAAGCATGCCCTGTCAAAGGTTTTCTCACTCGAAAAATACCCCATTCCAGAACCGACGAATAATTCTGTAAGTTTTTGGATGCTCCAGACAGTACCGAGTATATTCTTCTCGTAGATTTTTTCAGGTGGATGTGACTTAGGATTTTTAGTGCAATTACTGCCGTCAATTAAAGATCAGCTGCCTAAGCTACACACCAACCGCATATACGGACTTGTGTACAATTGCGGAAAAAGTTACATCGGAGAGACAGGAAAGAGTATCCAGTGCATAATTCAAGAACACCAATGGGATGCCCAACATGGATATATGGCAAGATATGCAGTAGATGAACACCTATTTCAAGATGGGGACCATCGCATTAGTTATATCAACATGAAGTACCAGAGATTGAATCCAAGTATTTTCAGCCCAGAAGATGGGTACAAATTGAGCAACACCTGGCGAATAACTTTACAATACACAACGAAACGGATGCAGCTCATCGAACTGTAACAAATCAGCGAAGCGTAGAAGAAATAAGGTTTATAACGAGGAGCAGGAGATAAGAACATCAGTCTTTAGAAACCTTCTGCAAAAGCTGACAGCATGATCAGCGAAACGTCAAGTGTAAAGTTATCTACCCAAAAACACCAGGAACCACAGCAAACGACGGTAGTGAAAACCTGTGCTCAACTACCATAGAAGTTATTGGACGTCGGCGAACGCGAAACTATGCGTGTCTATTGCCTATACATATGAATTTAATTTTAGAACAAGAGGTGCAACAATGCAACAAGTTTTTCTACTAATACACTTAGCGAAGTTCCCCATCTCATTATTATCCGTTGAGGTAGAACACAAATGTCCGGAGAAGAAGTTTTAAATACGCGAATGCGTTTTGGAGATTTAATTTTTTTGTGGTGACTACTACTGTAGCGGCTTTTCAATCCGTATTGCTTATTGAGACTACCCGCTGTAGCTTTTTCTGTGTAAATTGTGTGTGCAAACCTGTCTCCATGGCATTGTGACAATACTACCTAAATAATGTTGCGCTGATAATTATTTCCAACAGCGAATAGTAGCTCAACTGAAGTATCGATGTAGTGAGACGTTTCCACACGTGTTACCGCCAAGATTTGAACCGAATGTATGTATTTGGTGTTTTTTTAATGTTTTAGTATGCTGCTGAAAAATATTAAACCGTTATTCTTTTTCAGTTTATTGTTTACAAAAAGAAAACAAACTCGATAGCGATTTTCATTGTTGTTGTACTTCAGATATATTGACGTTCTACTGAAAGAAATTAAATCCTACTTTTGCACCTGTTTAGGAATGGAATTTAAAAAAAATCCCCTCTCAGTGAGTGGTTTTGTTGCCTAACTTTTAAGTACAGCAGTTAAAGCTGTACAAAACCAGTTTAGAAAAGTAAAAAGCCTTTAATAACACAGAACAACAAATTTTCTTTTTTTTAATTTTTCTTTATGAATGATATACAAACTTATTTTGTTTTATATTCCTAATAATTATTATAAAAACAAATATCTTCTATCACCTCTGGTATTATAAACAAATGATATTCATAGTGATCATACAATACTAACTCTAACTAAGTATATGCTATTCTGAGACGTATTTAGAAAGTCTTTCGTTTCACTTTTCTTTTATACTGGGATGAAGAACATTTCGAAATTAAAGTCCAACAGTAGTGAGCAAGCATCTCGCTATTCCACTTGCCCTGATAAGAGTTTTTCAATAGTGGAAATATCCTGATGAAATCTTTCCCAATGCTCGTCACTAACATCGCCAATATTCGGGGGAGAAGTTCAGATACGAATGCAAGAAATGTATTTTAAGTCTCATATTATAGCCTAATCCACGGTAACTTCTAAGAAGTTCACTAACAATTTCCTCGTAATCAGATTTTTTATTTCCTAAGAAATTCTTTGTCACACTTTTAAATGCATCCCAAGCAGTCCGTTCTAAATCGCTCAAGAGTACGTCAAATTCTCGATCCTGTTGTAACAGATTAATCTGGGGTCGCATAAAAATCCCCTCTTTAAGTTTTTCCACAGATATATTAGGAAATTTTTGTTTAAGGTATCGAAATCCTGGTCTCTCTTTATCCAATGATTTGATGAAATTCTTCATTAGACCTAATTTTATGTGTAATGGTGGTAAAAGTATTTTATGAGGTTCCACCAACGAATTATGGACTACGTTCTTTTCTCCAGGAGTAGATGGTATTCTGATTGGCCATTGCTTAACAGTATAGTGCAAATTTCTCGCTCGACTATCCCATTCACAAAGGAAACAGCACTACTTTGTGAATCCAAGTTGTAGACCAAGTAGAATTGCAACTACTTTGAGATCAGCACTAATGTACCATTTATAGGTTTTGCAATTGATTGTATCAAGGAGACGTGTCATATTATCATATGTTTCCTTCATGTGCACGACATGACCAACAGGAATGGAGGGATAGATGTTTCCTATATGTAGGACAGCTTTCCAGCTCAATTTAGAAGCGTCTATAAAAAGACGCCATTCTTCCGGTTAGTGTTTGTAACCTAATACTCGCATTAAACCGTCAACATTTTTGCAAAATGGAAGACCTTCTTCAGTTGAAAAATACTGTGACAGTTATTTCTGGCGATTCCAATATACAGAAATACGCGTACCCGGAACAACTTCCATCCTTACAGTTTTGATCCTAATATTTCTGCCTGAATTTTTGATAAATTGAGATCTCGAACTAGTTCATTTAATTCCAATTGATTTATTAAATGAGGCGTGTCGTCTTGAGATGGCAAATATTCTTCATCTGAAATGTATTCTTCTATCTCGGTTTCAACATGTTCTTGGTTTAAAACATCCATAGGACTTGGTACTGGCAAAGCTTCCGAATGAGGAACTGGACGAGTGGCAGAAGATAAATTAGGAGGGGTAATTTTATCCTTATTTTTATTGGAATCCCGAAGGTCTTTGTACAGCAAAAGTAGCAGTCTGTCGAATGATCCTTTCGTTCTCGCCAAGTCATAGGCCTACCAAATGGCATAGCTATGCTCTTACCTTTTATCCAGCTCCTCAAAGTAACGGCACATCGTGCACAGACATTGTGAGGGGTCCATAACTTGTCTTGATTTGTAATTTTTAATTTAAAATAAAGGTTATACGACTTTTCTATTAACGGTGTAATATTTCGTCTATACTGTTGAACGGTGAATTCTCCACATACATAAAAACTGTTAGTATTGTTTACACACCTACGGGACATTGCGAATTCAAAAAACGTTTAACTAATGTTATTACCATACGTTGAGCCAATTTGAATCGAATAACGTGTCTATAGGGTCTTTTATATACTCACATATGCACAGATCGATTAATTCCTTGATTTGATTGGTTCTAGAGAAAAAAGCGAGTGGTTTAACGACTATGACGTACAAATGAAGCCCAAACGTGTTAAATCCTGTTCAGACATGCCCGTTAGCATGATAATAACTTGATAGTTTCTTTTAACTTACTCATACAAAATACCTTTAGACATTTAATACAAACATACACGTATGTATAAAAAAACATTTCTCAGAAACCTGACGTGATAGCCAATTTTTGAAAATATTCCCTAATATTTTCAGAATTACAATGAAAAAGTCCATAACGTTCACGTATCAGAGTGTAAGAAAAAAACCCTGTTGACCAGTGTAATTATACAGATATGAAAAGTATAGTAAAAGTAAATGAGAGAACAACGCACAAAGTACTGATATAAATTCCTGAACACGTACTGTGTAAATTTAGATTTAGATAGAAACGCAATTGTTCGCTACATAATTTTTTTTTCAATGAGCGTTACAAGCAAATGCGACAGTTACTTGCGAAAATGTTTAAACGTTGACTGCATACATATGAAAGTGTAACCAAATTCAAACGGTGTAAATAGCTATGTATTAACTGAAAATTAACTTCATTTCATTTTCGCCCTCTAAATATGAAACGTAATTGAAATGAAAAGCGACGACCAACTTTCATTTAAACACAGCGAGTGATACAACAAGGAAATGTGTTTTTATATTTTATTTTTACCCTCTTTAATGACATTCAGCGCTTTGGTATACATCTTTTTTTAAAACTTACGAAAGCAACTCATCCGTCAAAATAAATAATACAAAAAATCTTTTGATATGTTCAACGTTATCAACTCCAAATAAAAATCTTTATTATTTACAGCTTCTTTTTTGGAAGAATGATTTGCACTTAGTCTAGGTTGATCAAAATTTGAACTTCTAATGAAATTTAGGGTTGTGTTACTACATAGGTATTACACTGTTGGACATAATTCACAAATACACCCAATATAATTCAAATACGCATATATCCAAACATAGTATTTGACGTACAAATGCTAAACCAACAGCGAGTCAGCGAGTTTCACATTTGTATGCTGCCGTAGTGAGGATAGACAAGTTTGCAAAAGCGCTTACTACTATCAAGTGAGGGACGCAGCACGTTGTCAAAATTGCCAGATCTTGTTGTCCTGTCACAAAGCGGAATGTGTACATACTACGCGTGCAATCGAGGGTTGAAAGTACTACGATTTTTTTTTTCTAACGAGTGACAATTTACACTGAATGAGGGTAACATGAAAGCTTTGATTCTTCAAAAACTTAGTGAGCACCTAATCGATGGCTTCAACCTCGCCATGACAACCAGCAGTAGAGCATAATGGTATAAGATGCTACTACGTATGGCAGACATACACATCTACAGGTATAAAGCAGAGAATGACTTGTTGCTATTATATAACCGGAGTGCTGCATCCTGTCGCACTCTCCTACATTCGGCGCCACCTACTCGTGGTTTACATGCACGACCACATACAACCACATGTGTGTAGTACAAACTTTATGGCACAGCACCACATGTGGGTGTGTAAACGAGTTGAAGCAGAATGATTAACGGTCCCTCCACCTACCATACAACTTATGGTAGACTCCATGCCGAATCGTGTGAAGCGGCGGCGGCGCGAGAAAAACAATCGCTATATATGTAAATACATTCCCACATAGAATTGTTGCATTGCTCCACTTGTAAGTAGGTATAACCTACACTGTTGTAGTATTACTTCTATATACCTACAAATGTTTCATTTCAACATAATTTTTTTTGAACATAATTAAATGAATGTATAAACATATTATATTATATAGAACGTATACTCAACATTTTCTACCGTTCTATTTTCTTTGCATTCTACAATTAGAAGCACTGGATTATTCATCACACATCTCAAACTGGTTTATAGACACCCTAATATGGAAACCGATATTTCATACTGCGTTCAGTCATGAAAACAGAAATATTTACTCTATATTTTCGCTTGAAAGCTATTCTGAAAGAAAACAATAACACCGTGTTCATACCATTTTCAACGAAGTAAACGACTAGGTTATACAAACAAGTTAAAAATTTCAATCTCCGGTCACACACTATCGATCTTTCTCCATCACTTCAAGTGGAGCGGTGCAGCTAGATGTATTGAAGTGCAATTCCGTTAAAGGGGCGGAAAAATTAGATCAAAATACCGTACGTGGAAAATTTTCCAATAGACAGTTCACGGTGGGCTCCACTGTTTTTCTACACAATTTCTCGCATTTCCTATTTCCAACTTTGACGCGTTTTATAAACTAGCATTTACGCATAATGTATCCCTAATATAATATGTATTATTAATAAAGTTTTTAAAATACCACTGTTGAGATATATTAAGATTAAAACTGCAACAAAGTTATCATTTGAATATCTAATAACTTTATCTCGTATTTAGCTACTTCATTGCTTGTTTTTGCTGATCCTATTATCTTCCATAGCGTTTTACTTGCCATTATTCACAAAACTGATAAGGTAGTAAAATTACCTACTTTAATTGTCATTCTTTAAAGATGCGGTAATAATTGTTAATTGTAGTTCATACGAAATGGTTAATCAAAGCCCTAATATGCGCGAATTTGCGATTGGTTTGTTGACTGATTAATTGTTTACGAATCGCCCTATGACACACAAGATTCTACATACTGTCCACAAACTATCAACGAACCACAAAGCGCGAAAACACACGCATAACCGAGCTTTAGCGTTTGTTCCATGCACCTAAAGCCACCTTTTTTCATTAGAATAGTGAGGATAATGTTACAATCTTATACACTGTAATTTATTTTTTCTACTTTTTGTTTGCTATTTTTTAATGTGTGATATATCCTAGTTCGTCTATCTCTTACATACATATATCCCAGTACATGCTCTACCCTACTAAAGAAAAATATTACATCGGTATAGTAGCAATGATTCAATCAAAAATGCAGTTTCTACTAATAACAAAATGGGAACCAAATAAATTATTTAGTTTCACAGGCAATTAAAATCGTTGTAAAAGTTAAAAAAGATTTACAAAACTCAAATTACTATAAATATTGAATAAAATAAAAGAGAATCAGTTCTTTGGATATTCAGTACTAATCGAGATAAGGACAATAAAGCAGGAGAGTAAAAAAATGAAAGAGAAATCAACGAAAGAGAAAAAACTGGATAGCAGATAAATGAATTGGCAGTAAACAAGAAAAACTACAAAAAATACTGCACTACATCATGAAATCAACATGATTATCTATTTTATATACCGTAAACCTCAATTAACTGTAGAGCATTCTCATTTCTCAATATCAATGAATATCAAACATATAATACTAAATGCAAATTATATATGACACAATTTCATTATACTGATTGCTTTAAAATAGTTTTATTTTCAAAATAAAATATGACAAATAATACGATACATAAGGTTTTCAATATCCTAATCGGCAACATGCATCCTCGTTTAAAAACTACTAAAACGGTTTTAAACTATTTTGTACCTAAAAAAGTACTAGAAGAAAATTTTTTAAATAACTAACGAATTCTGGGTAATTACTTTAAAATAGTACTTAATTAAAAGTACAAAATACTTATTTTAAAAAGAAAAAAATTGCAATTACAAAGTACCAGAAATTACCAGGGATCTTATTGCACGAAACACTTTTAAATCATCTGCAAATATCAGGTAATCACTTCCAATAAGATCCACGATATCGTTAATAAATAAAAGATGCAGCAGAGGACCACTAGGTGTAATCCAGAAGGTCAACATGTAGCGGACCTTACATGAAGATCTTCCACAAACTGCACTGAGCAATTTCCATAACAGTATGTACTTAACTTGGTCAAAAACTTTCTGAAAATCCATGTATATTGCATCCCCTTGCCTTCGTGTATCCAAACTCGTTGACACGTACTGTGTGAAGCAACTCAAATTTGTTATTGTAGAACGCATAGGCATAAAACCGTGCTGATTTGGCGGAATAATGGATTTAGTAGATCTCTTCATATGGGTGCATAAGATTGGTTCAAATACTTTGGCAAAGTTGCATAAAATAGAAATAGGGTTGTAGTTATGGATATCTTCTACACTACTATACTTTGTAACAAACTTGACGTTTCGCTCATCATACTGTCAGATTTTTCAGAAGTTCTCTAAAGACTGATGTTGATGTCTTCTGCTCCTCGTTATATACGCGGTCCCTGCTCCTCTCCAGTGATGTGTATTCGTTCCAGTCTGCTGAACCATGTCCGTTATTGTCCTCTGATCCGTATCCGATGCTTCTCCTCGATTCCTGTTAGATAGTCTCAGATGCGTTTTTGATGGTGCTTGCTGCTCCGGGCTCTTCAGCGCCAACTTCCAGACACACTGGCATTAAAGTTTGTAGATGCTTTTAGCTTGTAATCTAGGTATCGACTGTTTGTTGGATGGAAGCAGTTCTTTTATGTCTTGACAGTGCTGAACCTGACGTTGACGTTCTTCTTCTCCAGGGTTTTCTTCCGCCTGTGTCAGTGACAGTATTTCATCTTCAGATAGAAAAGTCACCGGAATTTTTGTGATAATGACAATTACAAATAAAAGCAATTGAACATATTGCATGTGCATTCGTATATTTCGAGCATAGTGTCGCATTATCTTCGATTGATTTAATTATGTCTGTTGTGATTGATGTTCGCCTTAATTTGACTGCGACTCTGACTCTTATGAAATCTGCTATTGAAACAAATTCAAAGTTCACATCGGATATATTATCATGCTCTTGACTATACTGTTAGTTACAAATTCCAAATATTGCAAGTGCTTTTACAAAATTAGATATATTATCGGTAACCGTTGCAACAACTTTTGGTGTTGTCAAATTAAAGTTTTTGTTTACATAATTTTTTTAAGAGGGATCTATCTTCTACTATTGAAAAAACAAGTTTTTTCCGCAATTTTTTTCTCCTCATTTGTCCTCATTTCCGTTTTCAGCCTGAATATTTTCGGCAACACAATGTTTCGCAATATGTAATTCATGTCTGAACATTTTGTGGTATGTACTTGTTTTCGTTATCTTTTCTTTGCTTGAGATTTTGATTCCATATGGACCAGCGATTGCTTTAGCTGTTGATTTGCTACATTATAAGTCTTCTAGCATAATAATTTGAGCAGCCTGACCATAAATTCCTGATTTTCTCATTTTTCTTTGGACGCTTCTACAACTCATTCTAAAACCAGCATTAGATTATTAAATAATCTAAAGCTTTAGCATAAATTTTAAGCATCTTTAGTTAAAATAATTGAAAGCTGCTAAGCTAGGTATCCGCATAGGTGCCCACGAAATACGAGTATATTGTTTAATTCAAATATTAGATTCAAACCTAAAAAGTTAAATTTTTTATTACGATAATGCGTTTTCAATACAAACGGTCAATATAGACTGATTCTTTTTCCGTTTTCTGCAACTGTTTAGAATTCTTTTAGTAAAGTACTTAAAAAAGTCGATGATGTCAAACTACCAAAATAAAAATTACACATAACGTATGAAATACTATAAATGGATCGATTTATGATCGTACAATTTTGCTGGTTGTTAACGCTTTGGCATATAATTTTACAATAATGGATTATATTGCTGTGTGTCTCTAAATCATGTATCATACAAATTCGGGAAATGGTAAGCTAATGCAGATGAAATGAATTGATAAATACTGAACACACTGACAACAAGTAATGGAACTAAAACTGAGAATTGGTGATAATGTAACTTTTACACTACTATAGATATTTGCAAAAATAGTTTGTTTTTTCATAGTATACGAATAGTACTATACTCGTTAAGATTAACACTCTTTGATGAAAAAATTATATACAGACTAAGCTAAATACTCATAGTGAATAAAATTTTTCGAAAGCTAGTAGTGTAAAATCTCATCTCAGTACTTACTCCCAATACTAGTTCAATTATTTTCCGCACTAGATCCTAACTGGTTACATTGTGACTTCTACTCTAGTTAAATTTATAGATTTAGTAACATAATATTGTACAGTTTGAATGTATCTGCAGCACAGTCCCGAGAAAGCATATATATATATATACATATATATATATGATTTTCTTTGAAACATTTCCACGAAACGAACGTTATTTTATTTTCTTTATGTAAATATGAATTTCCGGTTTAAAATTATATTCTAAGTGTACATTTATCTCACATGAGAGGATTATGCGGTACACGTTACCTGCGCATCCAATTACTTCGTGACGTCCTTTGTTTAAATAACTTCGTATTTTACCTTTTGCTACACATATACATACGTAATATACACTCAGCGAAATTTTTATAATGCCATAGAAACTTGTACAGAATATTTACAAATGCAAGAAAAAATAACATTAAAAAATTATTACATTTTATGCAGAAAATATTTACAGTAATGGTAAGTCAAAATAGCGAAATTTCAATAGGTCAATTAATGCAAAATTAATTGACTGGGAATGATTTTGAAAGTCGTCTCAACTTTTACCAGTGGATGTTAAATAAAGAACGGAAACAACCCGATTTTCGTAATTTTATTTTATTCACGGTTGAAAGGACTTTCCATAAAAGTGGCTACGTTAATAGACAACATTTTTTATATTATGACCGCAACAATCTTCATTTTATAATGGTGGATTACCGACATCGTTGATCTTTGAATGTATGGAGGTAACCGGTTACTTGGTCCATATTCCTAAAGAATGAATTAAAAGATTTTCTGGACACCCTTCCTCTTAATATGATAAGGAATTTATGGTTGTAACAAGATGACACCGTGCCATTTCTCTAGGAATGTCCGAAATAATCTAAATAATGCATTTCCTGATAAATGGATTGGCAGAGGAGATCCAGTACATTGGCCACGAAGGTCTTCCGATCTGACCAAATGGTATTTTTTTCTTTGGGGATACATAAAAGGGCAAGTCTACCGAGCAGTCGCAACAACACGAGAGAGAAACTTTCTTTTAAAAAGCACACCTACATAACAACACACAGAAATGAGATATAATTTGAAATATCTCTAAAACCATTAATTTTAACTACATACATGCTTTATCCAAACTAATAGATAATTAAATTTTCCTTTCAACTAACCCATAAAAATATAGTATTTCAATTTGAAAAAATGAAGATTTTCGCATTTCAATTGTTTCAAAAAGACACTGATTTCTAGAACATCCTGAATAATGTACATCAGTCTACATCTGTTTATTGTCATTGTTACGTTATGTTAAGTTTCATAATGTTACATTTTTCCGTTACCGAAATAATGGCATTTTTCTGAAGAGGGGCGCCTTTATTTGGGGGCGCATTTATCCATAGAAAAAACAATTACAATAAATACGTTACGCACGGGCGCATTTATCCATAGAAAAAACAATTACAATAAATTGTTTTGCTCTTCTGATATACCTATCTCTTACTAGTAAAAATTACGCACTCTTCAATTAATTGAAAACGTCATGAAACATCTACTTCTCATTTAAAATCTTATTCAAATTGGTTTGATTTGCGCCACCGTTTAAAATTAAATTTGACAATTGACTCCGCACAGCAAAAATTATTTAATTTAGAAAGAAACAATGGCATGCGATTATTAAAAGACAATTGTTCAGTAGTTGGCGAGACCATGTTTAGCGTTCCGGGACTATTCTAGCAAGTTATATGAATACAATAAAGGTAATTTTCTGAAAGCAGTGGAAATGATTGGTCAGTTTGATCCGGTAATGATAAAACACTTAACAAATGTAAAAAAATCTCTACTGAAAACACACATGCCTCATTATATTAGCCCTGATTTTCAAAATGAAATTATTAATCTCCTAGGCGATGCTGTTACAAAAAATATAAGAAATGAACTTGAGAATGTTAAATATTATTCAATTATTATGGATACTACTCCCGATCAAAATACAGAGCAGTTAATTTTTATTGTAAGGTTCCTTGATTGCTCCAAGGGGGTGGCAAATATAACGGAAACGTTTTTAGGATTTCTTTGACATCGACAACAGGTGAAGGAATTTTCGAGTATTTGACTGATACTATCCTACCTAAATTTAATTTAAATGTTAAGGATATGCGTGGCCAAGGATACGACAATGCCCGTATTATTGCCGTTAATCCTAGAGCTATGTTCGTTCCTTGTGCTACTCATGTATACTTTAAATTTAGTAGTAAACGATGCTGCAAAATGAAGGTTTAACGTTCTTTAGTATATAACTTTTTTGTTCGTCATCTCTGTAAAGATAGAATATACAAAAATCAAATGTCAGTTCTCTTAATATTTAACCTGTATCAGGAACTCGTTGGGAAAGTAGAATAAAAGCTTTCAGACCTCTCTTTTTTCCAATTACCCGAAGTATATGATAGTCTAATGGAGTTATCTCTAGGGATACTAATATAAGACACACTGTTGATTCAAAAATTAAATCTTTTAAATTCGTTTGTTCCTTAACATTATGGCATTGTCTTTTGGAAAAGATAAACGTTGTCAGTAAACTCATTCAGAACAGATCTACAACAATAAACTTAACGCTTTACAAAAAACAATTTGTTTCCACTCAGAGAACAGATGAAAATTTTGATATTTTAATGGAAAAGGCAAAAACTATTAGCAATGAAATTGATGAAGACACAATTTTCCACCAGTTTCTACAAACAGGATTAGAAGAAAAAAACGTCTTTTTGTATATGATGACAGACCAGTGGTAAACCCTAAAGATCATTTTAAATATTTTTTTTATTTTGCTATTCTTGATTGCACAAAAAATTCTATCGAACAGCGATTGAACCATATTAATATAGTTTTTAATTTTTTAATAGATAATAGAAATATTGATCAAGAAATAGTTAAAAAAGCTGTTTCGATTTAGACATATATTTAACGGACGATAACAATAAAGACAGAGCTGTTCGAAGACATAAATACTTTTAAATCACTGGTAAGTGAGGACACAACGTCTATGGAAATTCTAAATTATTTTGTAGCAAATAATTTATATTCTACTTTTTCGAACTTATGTATATGTAGCTCTCAAAATTCTTGTTACGCTTCTTGTATCTGTCGCTATTGAAAAAAGTTCGTTTTCTAAATTAAAAGTTATAAAAAACTATTTACGGAGTACAATGTCTTAGAGTCGTTTGTCAAATCTAGCTATAATTATTACAGTATATTATAATAATTTAAGTGATGTTATCAATGAATTTGTAAAAAAAGCTATTTGTATTTTTAATATTAAACAAATTCCAAATTTTTAACGCAAGAAGAATTGAAAAAAAAGCAGGCATGATAATAAAATTTTTGGAAATTATAATTACAAAAACTATAATTTGACTTACCAACTTAAATGACACTATGGTATAATTATAAAACACTCTATTAATTTTCAGGCTATTTCACGTTAATTAAAACAAATTTTAACTTTATCACCCTTACACCTTCACCATCATCTTAACCACATCGCTCCTAAAATCTAACTGCTTTTTGCATCGGTCCACACCAACAGTGTTATAGGGTGACGCATCACCAAAAAAAGTTTGAAATCGTTTTTGTGATATACTGAAACTCGATTTAATGTAAACATCAAAAATAAAGTTTCAACAAGTTTAAATGACCAGAATCTAACTCTATTATTAAATTTTCTTTAATGGAATAACCAGTTTTATTTTATTTTTGAAAATTCCATAAAAGTGAAAACATATTTATTACTTAATATGTAATACGCTTGAAGGGCATACCTCAATATAAATAATTTGCACGGATTAAATTCAAAATTAGAATTACGGATCTATTTAGCCACATGTTGTAGTGTTTATTTTGGAATTAAAAATTTTATAACACTGTTTTCAAGCAATTAAACAAAAGAAATATTTTTAGAAATGTTTTGTAGAAATAATAATTTGACCTACCTTAGATCACTCTTTGGTATGATGTAACACTGCACTAATTTTCACACAGTTTTAAGTTAATTAAAAAAATGTTCATTTTTATCACTTTTACAATTTATATTAAATTAAATGAATATCGAAAGCATCTTCGCCACATCCCGTCTAAAATCCAACTGCTTTCTGCATAGGTTTAAACTAATAATGTTACGGGCGACGTATTAGCAAAAAAAAAGTTTACAGTCGTTTTTGTGACATACTGGAACACGATTTAATGTAAACAGAAATACAGTTTCAAGGAGTTTAAATGCGGAGAATTTAACTCTATTATTAAAAAAATCAAATATGAATATAACTTCCCTAAGTTTAAAATTGTTTAATATGAGAAATAATTTAATATTTTTCATTATACAAGGTTATTCAAAGAGCATAATCACGGTGGGTTTTTTCTTATGGAATAAGACGTTTTATTTTATTTTTAAAAACTCCATAAAAGCCATTTTCTAATTAAATTAATAAAAAATTATGATAAATAGCGTTTAGTTGGTAATAGCTGTCATTTTCAAAAAAAATCAATCACTTCTCTACGTTTGCACGCATTTTTGAGACAAACAAGCGGCAAGTAGTATATTAATGATTAATTTGTTCTTAAAGGAAAAGCACGGGCATGATAATTATTTTAGGCGTAGGTGAATCTCATAAAAATCATAATGTCCAATTATATACATTTGCTCTTAGATAGAGATTGACATTGTTTTTGTCACAGCAATAAAATAAATAAAACATCACCATAAATACGAAATATTTGTTTAATACGTTAATTATTAGCAAAATTGTACAATTGTAATTAATTTTAATTTACGTTAATATCTTTAATTTTGTATTTTATGTTTTTAAATATAATTAAGTATATCATTTACCTACCTTATTTACTACATGTGTTCTATTGGTATTATATGTGGTATACTTAACAAAATATTAACTGTAAAGGGCGCATTTTTTATTATTGCGCGCAGTAAATTCATACCTTAGCTGCGGGCCTGACGATGATAACATATTATCATAAATATTTCACTTATGTATAGGATAAAAGCTTTCTTACAGTATAATCTGATACAACCCATAAGTCGCTGCTATACCGTAGCGGGGTATTTAGCTAAGTATCGTTAGTAACTTGCCGAATAATAGACGATTTGAACTATTAGAAAGTATTCGAAACACAATGAAACTATCTTGGCTTAACGCAGAGTTGTACATATAAATAAATACAGCTTCACATCGCTAAATGACTTATCTTAAAAATGAATTCGTAAAAATATCATTGGCTAAAATTATTTGCAAATATCGAAGTTAAGAGAGAAATAAAACAAAGTTTAAAAACAAAGATACTATTTATTTTTGTTTTTCGTACTAAATCAATTCACTTCTAGGTTGCTAAAGTGACAATTCAGCAAACTAGCTTTTAAAAATTACATTCAAAACTTGATACACTTCATTTTATAATTTTTAGTGCTTTGAAAGAATAATAATGTTGTAGTTAATAGTATCTACGTATATTCTCTTTAAATCAATTCAACTTTTATTCTTTGAGATTTCCCGGTTGTCTTGAGTTAATTGTTCGACGTCGAGCGTTTCTAAAATTTCACAGTTCTTTACTACAATTTTATCCAAAACCATAAAATAATTCTCGTTTTACATACTTCTGTTATTTGTTAGTATTATTTTTACACCAATCACTCTTTTTATTTGGTATTATTTCAGAAAAAAATATTCATGCTTCTTTGATACGTATTTACGTCGGAGTAGTCACTGTTATAAAAAATGTATCACTTTCTCTTATTTAACTCAAAATGAATTACTCATAATTACAAAAACACAGATAAAAATACGGATTTCATCATTACTCTCCATTAGAGGAAGCCCGATTTCGGAGTTAAATATTTTATTGCTTCTATACTAAACAATCATGCCGTATTTCCTGCTGCAATATAAGTATACTTGATGCAGAATAAACAAACCAATCAGTATACAATAGAGGTAAATAATTTCACCTCGAAGCGGGTGTATACATATTTTTTTAATCAGTCAACACTGCTTGTTATGAACACCACATTACACTATTGTTTCACAAACAACTAAATAACATAAATCATATTTTCATAAGCAGATCTGCTTATCGGAATTAACTATATTTTGTTAATCAAAATCAATTTTTTTCTCTTATTTAACTCAAAATGAATTACTCACAATTACAAAAACACAGATAAAAAACATCACATTACACGGAGTTATATTTTGTGCTTCACTAAATAAGATCATAAATAACAGAATAAATCAATTATAAAAAGGTAGATAATTTTTCTAATCGTCAAACTGCTTGTTATGAACACCACATTACACTATTGTTTCACTATAAGATCATAAATAACATAAATCTTAAAAAAGGAGATAATGATAGTGGTCGATGTGGTCGATGTCATGCTCTTGCAAAATCAAGTAAAGGACGTTTAAACTTAGCAAAGCCCTAAAACCAGATATTTCAACCTCCCCAACAATACTGACTATCTTACAGTAAAGGAAATTCCACAGTATCAACGACCCTGCTACCGAGTACAAAATGTACCTAAAACGATTAGTTTTGTTCGCAGGTGACGGCTCGCAGTCAGACAACGAAGAGGGTGTGACCGAAATAATCTCGGACCACGACGAAACTGAGGAGAAAGAGAAGACTGACCAAAGCCAACAAACCACACCCACAACGCCCCCTGCCGACTCCGGTAAGCACTATTCTCATTTAAGATCGCACCTTGTTGATTTTAATTGGAATGACTTATTCTCTTCACACGTATCCGAGTTCATTAAACGTATAGGCGAAGTATAAAATGTACGTAACATCAAATTTTATACGCTTTTATACGTTATTTAACATTTATACCGGAAATTAATTCAAAATTCCACTTTTTGAATAACGAAATTAATTTCTATAAATAAATGCATACAAAAGAGAACATATGTAAAAATATATCATTCAGAAACTTGAACAGAAGATTAAAAATCTAGAATTAAAATCCTACAACTCAAGAAGGAAAAGCCAATATATTTCAAGCAGAAAGTTTTTCACGACAGTGTATAACTAACAAAACAGAGCATTTGCGTAACCTTACGGCTTTAACTTCTGCATTATAACTAGATCAAAACCAAATTCTCTTGCTCTTTCCTAATCTGATTGTTTAAAGAATATATACATATTGAAGATATCAAAATATCAAAATGTTGAGTATATAAGAGCCCACATTTAAGCAAACCTAGATTTATGGGATCATCTCTATACAAGGAAGGGATATTACTCAATAAAACAAGGTGTGTGACCACCCGCTGCAAAGAGCAATAGGTCTTCGATATACACCAACATTGATCCAACCATAGGGACTGAAAAAAATATCTCCGTGAATAAGATAATATAACTAGGCACATAACGTATCTTAAATTAGTAACAGCGTTACTAATTTAAGTTGCTACTTACAACATCGTTGACTTGGACATTAATTTATAATACAGCATTAAAGATATTACCTAAAACTACATATATTATAACTATATCTTGGTAACGTAGTAAAAATCGGATAGCATTGTGTAGTCTGTTGAAATTAAGATCACCATCTACAATAGTGAACCAAAGATTCTCCACCATTCATTGTAACCATGAAATAAACCATATGTTATCGCTTGAAAAACAAAAGGGGAACGAAACGGAAAATTTAACAGAAAAAAATTACAAATCATTCCTATCACTCTACTCTGGTGAGTGAATTATTATAGTCTGGTGTAGAGCAACAAGAAACGAAAATTACTGAACATGCAAATTTCAATTCTATGAAACCAGATTTACATCTTAATTGAGAACATAATGAACACCTTTTAAAATATTCCACGTGCATTAGATCATGAGATCAGCAATAAATATTGTCCGAATAACGGTGGTATTATCCAGCATTTTTATAACTATCATTTATAATAATTATAGTTAAAGATTTAATTAGAGTTAAATTTTGTTTTTCATTTTAATACATTTTTTATTGTTATACTTATAATAATTAATGTTTAATAGTTATAATAAATACTTATTAGTTATAAGAAATTTTTATAATTTATAGTTTAGCAAAAATCAACTCATTAAATTGATACGAGATAAGTCTGTCCAATAATTTCTAAACTCAACTGAATTGCTTAAAAAAACTGTGAACTTGTGGTATTTTCAAGCAACTCAGTTTCGTCCAAAACTTAATCCACAGATATCGTGAAAATTCAATCACTTGTACCATACTATTGCTGTTGAAAATGCAATATCATCGTATTTTTTAGTATTATTACATCAATCTGATCATAAGTTTATACTTGTTGATAGAAGTTGTGGTGGTGGAGTATTGGTTGCATTTAAAGACGTAATATTTTATGACATTATTGACACGTCCGTTCGTACTACTATAATGCCACCACTTATTGATTTTTTACTCTGTAAATGCGTTCTAAATTCTTGCGAATTCTTTGTAGCGATAATCTATTGTCCTCCAGATGTAAGTCAAGATATGCACGAAAGTTTTGTTGATACACTGAAAACCTTTCTTTTAAACCACCTAATTGTGCTTATAGGTGATTTGAACTTGCCTCGTTTTTATGATCATGTTTTTTTCTACTTGACTTCTGTGATTCCATTAACTTAACTCAGTTCAACAATATATTAAATGTGGATGGACAGCTACTTGACTTGGTGTTTGCTAATTTGAGCACCGCTTTAGATATTAGGAAAGATGATCAGCCTTTCGTACTGGAAAATCGATATCATCCTGCTCTCTGTATCACATTTGATGTTATGGCTACACGTGGACAAGTTTTATTCCCTGTAAATGGCGAAACACTACAACTTTTGTAAAGCTGATACTGATAAATTGTACCATGATCTTTGAAACGCTGATTGGAGTTTTTTGAACAATTATGAGAATGTTGATGTTGCACTAGAATGCTTTTATGCTACAATATTTACAAGTTATCTGTTCCAAGCTATCATTCTTTCACATCACGCGATCCTTCATGGTTCTCGCCTGAAATTCAACAAAACTTAAAGATAAAGAAGAATTATTGAATGAAGTGGAAGCCTATAGAGAGCGCTGACTATTATCGAGAATTCAGCAGACTTCGAGCACTAACAAAAGATTTTATAGCCAATAGCTATAGATCATACTTGAGGGCATTATTCAAACAGAACCAAAACACTTATGGTCATTTATTCGAAATCGCCGTGGAACTTTGCGTATACCTGGCAAAATGATGTTTGATGAGAATCCTGTAGATGATCCGCAAGAAATCGTCAATTTTTTCGCTAAGTCTTTTTTCGTGCCATCTAATGCAACTCACAATGAGCCTAATTTTATAGGCTATTACATAGCCAAATTTCCTAAAAAATGTACAGCTGGAGACGATAAGTTTCATTTTATAGTAAGAGATGTACGCAAACTTATCAACCTGGCTATCAAGTCATCCACCTTTCCTGATAAATGGAAATGCGCTAGTTTAGTACTTATTATTTAAAAACGAAATAAATCGCAAATTGTAAACTATAAACCAATATCTATTCTTAGCAATTTCGCTAATGTATTTGAACTGATCTTGTACGACACAATATACACAAACATTAAATCATTTATCATTCATCTCAACATGGCTTTATGACTGGTTGTTCCACAGTAACGAATCTAGCTTGCTTCACATAATATATTGGCAAAAACTTAGACGACCAGACACAAGTACCTACATACTCGTATATGTGATTTTTACCGATTTTTCACATGCGTTTGACACTGTAAGTCATAAATTGCTGCTACAGAAACTTGAAACTTTTTGTTGTTCTAGTTAATTGAATCCTACTTAACTAATAGTTGTAATTATGTTTTTTATAATGGCTTTGCTTCTTCCCAGTATGCACTAGCATAACTTACAAAAATATGCAACCCTTTCACTACTTATTCAATGTCTTCTACCACTACGTATTTCTCATTGCACCTTTATATGTACACGCAGAAACTATAAAATAAAGTAACAGAAAGTCCTTCCTATCTTATAATAGAGGAATTTTCTTCCAAGACTTTTCTCCGTACATGAATAAATCCTGACAAAGTCGGTTTCTGAACTTTTGTTATATATTTGCTATATTCGCGATTCAGACCAGCGTATGTCGGTAGCGGTCTTTGTTCCCGCAATTTCAATTATCGCCTTTGTCAGAAAGCTAACTGAAGATAAAACCAGGGCGTACACACAAACTTTTACTGGTGGAATAAATATTTACTTTAGTATTATATATTTTTGTAATGCGTTCTCTAAATCAACAATATTAACAAAAATGTGACCAAATAAATAATAATAATAATAATAATAATAATCGAGAGGAAGTACTTCGACCGTACTACGTTAATAATAATAATAATAATAAAGAAAGTTTATTTCCAACCAACAAAAACATACAAAAAACAATCGTATAAAATAAGATATCTTATTGTCGGAGGAAAACACAAGGTCTTTCGTCAAGGTATAGCAGAAGCTAACCTTGCTCTTCCCGAAAGGCCTGGATTTACTTAAAATCAATAAATTCAGTATTCTGTTTAAATCTAAAATTCTGCACTACAAACCTAAAAGAAACATCGTATGTACATAGGTATAAAGTTACAATGGTAGTATACACTAACTTACTATTCATTATTATTAAAGAGGTAGTAGCAGCAACTATTGAATGATTGTACAAACAATTAACTTATTCGCTCACACGCAACCGAACACAAGCCCAACTCCTATGCCAACGACAACAAGTAGGACCTAAAACATGATTTGAGTGTATCCACGCCAAGCAACCTAATATGCATAGGAATCTTATTATAGATGCGCGGTACTTGGAAAGAAAACGACCGCTCAAAAAGTGCAGTGCGATGCGCTGGAGGTGTCAGTCCCCCTCTAAACCTCAAGTTTAGCATGTGGACATCAATTCTGAATAAAAAAAAATTATGTAAATACGAAGGACTTCTCTCCACAATGATTCTATGAATCAATGTAGCACTCTGCAGCAGCCTCCTGTGCTTCATGTTTAACCATTTCAGTTCATTCAATTTATGCGACACATGACCCCGCCTGGGAATTCCAAAAATCAAACGTATACACGAATTCTGTACCCTCTGAATACGATTACTACATGCATTTGTTAAACTAGGACCGTATACAGGACAAGCAAACGTGAAATGCGACAACACCAAAGCATCGCATAGATGGCTCTTGATATCCAGATTCAAATACTGGCGGTGAGGATAGATTAATTTTAAATTCAGATATGCTTTCCGTACTGAATGTAAGACATGTGCATTAAAGCGAAAACTATTATCTAGGATCAAACCTAAATTCCTGCATTCAGTTTTAATTGGAATTGGGGTACCGTTGATCTCTAAATGACAGCTTGCAGCAAGAAAACGTAAGGCAGTTCTATTTCCAAACAAAACAATACAAGACTTTACAGGATTTAATACTAGGGCATGTTTTTTGGATATTTCTGCGAGACTATCAAGATCCCTCTGGACGCTCATCAAAGCTGCAGGAAGGTCAGAAATGGCAAAAGAATGGTAAAGCTGCACGTCATCGGCATACATATGGATCTTACACGTACGAAGAGATCTGTGCAGAAAAGAAGTATAAATATTAAATAACAGCGGAGCCAGAATTGAACCTTGGAGGACTCCGCGACATACACCTCTAAATTGGAACAAGCTACCACCTACTTTTACACATTGTTCTCTGTTTTGTAAATAAGATTGCAGTAATGTAGACGCCGAAGAAGATAAACCAACATATTTGAGAATATTAATTAGCAACGAGTGGTCCACGGTATTAAAGGCTTTACTATAGTCCAGAAGAACCAAGAGAGAAGATCTACCTTTATCCAATTCTCCGATCAAGTTATCGGTTATATCCAACAGCGCCGTTGTATGTACAACTAAGACCAGGTTGAAAACCTGATTGAAACTTGATAACTATATTACTGGTAGTAGTATATTGTCGCAACTGGCAGTTCATGATTTTCTCAAGTAATTTAGAAAACACTGGTAGCACAGTTATAGGTCGTAAGTCTTTGAATTCTTGAGGACTAGATCTTTTTGGCACAGGTGTGACAACACCTCTTTTCCAAATGCTAGGAAATATATTAGTGATTAGACATTCATTAATCACATGAGTTAAGTAAGGTAATATCACAGGACAACACAGAAGCAACATTTGCACCGTGATGCCATCAACCCCAGAAGCATTGCTTTTTATTTCCCACAGGAACTTATGGACATCAGAAATATCAACAGTACTGAAATGAAATTGCAGATTATTGGTACTTAATTTATTGTTCTGATAAAAGGATATGATAGAGTTATCTACGTGAGCATTCGGTACCTCATCCAAGAAAAAATTATTAATTTGTTGCGCATCCGCCAGATGCGCGCCAATTCCAGATTGTTGCCGACGTCCAATACCTAGCGATTTTAGTTTTAACCATGCCTGTCGCGGGGATAGACTTTTGAGTGAGAAATTAAAGTAAGCTTTTTTCTCGTTTGACTGCATTTGTGGTATAATTACGCAGTGTTTTATAATATTCCCAATGATGCGTTAGTTTAGATTTTCTATACTTAGATAAGGCATCATCCCGAAGACGCATAAGTAGTTTAATGTTGTCCGTGATCCACGGTGCAGGTGAACGGTTTATTGTTATATGATGAAACGGAGCAAACCTATGAAATAATAATAAAATATTACTGGACAAAAAGTCAACTTTGAGGTTAATATCGTTAATGTAAAATACTTGTTGCCAAGGGAGTACAGAAAAGCGTCATTGTCCATGTGATACAAGTTTCTGATAATTCTATGAATCGGATATACAGAGTCGGCATTAATGTTAAGAACACAATAGACTGTATTATGATCTGCCAGATCCATTCCTAGTAGTACTCCTAGAGTAACAGTTCGATTGAATTCCGTCCCGCCTTGTGCAGCCGACTTTATGTACAGGAAACGGAACACCGCTTTATTGATGATAAGTAAGAATTCTATTTTGCAGATATGGCATTCAAATTTTACCAGTTGTCAGTAAAAGCTCAGAATTAACTTTAAGTAGAGAAAGTTAGTTTTTAAATAGAATGATAAGTATATTATCTGTAATTCCATACTAACTTCTGTGTCAATTGATATCAGCATTCTCTAGACCTATCTTTGCTGATTATTTCGGAATTAATGATGTTTACTAAATCAATCATCTTTACTCTTAATTATCTTTCAATCCCAGATGTATTTCCACTTTTAGATCAACGCAACAGCAGTACAGCATATAGCATATACTGTATATACAGCAATGCAGCATACACAATCATCTATGTATTGCTTATAAAATTGTACATGACAAATTTGCTATTACTGTAGATAATGGAGAGTCCATTGCTGTTCCGGAAATTTGTTTAATAATTTAAACATCATTTATAATAATTTAATTCACGCCTGAATTTTATTAAGTTAAGCTCTGGATTAGCCTTTTTGCCACACTTTTCCCTAGAACAGAATTGTTAGAGCTTGATAAAAAATTCATTGATTTACGAATAATTCAAATCATTTTTATTTTTATAGTTGTAATAAATTTACATTAATGTATCCTTTAATATGATTTGAAAATTTGAAAATGTAACTATAATTCGGTATATCAGTTCTTTGTTTTTTATATATTTTTGTTGATAGGCATGGCTATATGTTTTATTAGTATATGGCACATATTAAATGTCAATTTTCCATTAAAAAAGTAGTGTAAACAAAAAGATAATACATATTATATATTCTGGAATAAATTGGTATTTAATTAATTGCTGTTTCATTGATCTAAAAGTGGAAATACATCTGGCATTGAAAAATAAAACCTTACAAGTCACATTGCAACTACGTTATATGCAACTAATAGTCTAGCTGACACTTTTAGTTAATCTGTAATTGTGTAAAAATTATACCCGAGCTGTTTTGTAAAATATTTTATATGTATACCCTTCTACTAACGAACTAGTAGGATATATCAAAAACAATAAAACATATGTATTAACTTCAATAACTCAAAACAACACACTAGCCTACAATTGCTAGAAATGATTTCTCTTTAAAGCAATCCTTTATAAAATAACATCATTCGATGTAGCTTTGCTATTTTGATGTAGATCGAGTTCTGTAAATGCGACTATTACTCCCTGTATAAATTCTATTTTGTTATTAATTGATGGTCATGGTGGTCAACGCCCATTTCACTTAATTCAACGATATTTAAAATATGTGTGAAAGCTGTCGAACATGCAGAATGCACTAGAGCTCCTTCCAATTAAAACGTATTTCGTCCAAAAAAATATGAAACGCACGTATTTTTCGCTACTCAAATTTTCTTCATAGATTTTATAATAAACTTGACCGTTCATCATTAGACAAAATACATTAAAACTAAACATCTTAGATGTAATACCTCGGAGCCGATGACAATTTTCTGTAGCCCGTAGCGCCATATTGATTACGATCATCACTTCTAACGGATATGTGAACTATTATAACACTCCATTTTTCAAAAAGTAGAAAGCTATATTCTTTTTGATAAATTTATACCAGTTACAGCAGGCAGATGTCTATATCCCTCGTTAAAAATAATGCATGTTCGACTAATTATTTTCCACACTCACCCAACAAACCTCATATACTGGTGATTGGAACGATTTTTACACCACAGTTGTAGTTGTTACAAGTTGACAAACACACAGTTTTTCTATGACACATGTAGAACAAATTAGAATGTTTTACACATACGTGATATACATATTAAAATCAGTACTGTCCCGAACCGATTTTGCATATGAACCAAAAACACGTTCAAAATCTTCCACAGAGATTGCTGGTGCTAACTCTAAATCGTATTTAAATACATTGATTTCAATCTCCGACAAAAAAAGACCGAAATACAAAATATGGAGAGAAAAAACACCAAAGATTCAAAATATATAAATAAGTAGTCTGAGATCACAAATGTCAGGAAAAAATGGAATCTGTCAAGAAAGATAAAATTACGAATTGATTTGAATCACCAAAAGTACACGATAAGAATAATATTAAAAATATGTATCAAAAGAGAAACAGTTCGTGGTAAAAGGAATTAAACTGTAATTACAGCAGCGAAAGGTGGGTATTTATTTCTTTCACAGTTAACACATACAGGGCTGGGCGATACCGACATTTTTGGTATCGGGTATCAATACCAATCGAAGTATCGATACTTACCGATGTATCGTTTCTGTGCGGGATATCCATTCCTAGTACTGGAGGTATCGATCTGAATCGAACCTCAAATTGATTCCTTGAATGGATACCTCGAATTGATTCCGTGAACCTAGGACGGATTTGTAGCTATAGATTTTTTCAGGTTGATTTCAATAATTATATTCAATAACATACCTGGGGTACATATCAAATGTACAATATTGTGATACTTCGGCTTTTTTTATAACAATTATTATTATTGTTATTGTACGTGAACCCTCATTCATTGATATTTGAATCAATATTTCTCTAAAAATAATTTTTTACGATACCGTAGTTGTTACCGTAGTTCATTGGTATCGATATCTAGGTATCGTTGTACTCGTATTGGTATTAATGCCTAGGTATTAATTCGTAGGTATCAATTCCAAGGCACCGATACCCAGGTATCGATACCGATGTTATCGAATACGAATGGACGATGAATACTGGACGATGTATCGATACTTCGCCCAGTCCTAGCACATACTATTATAGAAGAAGAAGATAAACATTATTTACAACTTGATAATATTGCAATATTCGCTTGCATTAAACTTAAAATAAGAAACACAAATGTTGCAGCTTGCAAAATTGATGTAAAAGAGGAGGTTGCTGATATGAGCAATGGATGGACCATGGACAATATTTCGAAAAACGTTGGAATAATCAATACCTTAATGAGCAATAAAAACATTTCAAGCAGCGGCGGCTGCTGCGTGTCACTTTTCGGTGTGCAGAAGTTAGCGGCGCATCGGCTACCTATGCAAATCTTGAATTTATGCACTGGTAACCGATATGCCGCTAACTTCTGCACACCGAAAAGTGACACGCAGCAGCCGCCGCTGATTTCAAGTAAATTACCTAACTTCATATCATAAAATATACCCATACTAACGTTCATTTTCTTAAAGAACAATTAACTAAATCCCCAAAACGACAAATTGTAAGAAAAACGTATATTGTTATAATTAATAGATATCTGTAATATATAAGAAAGTATTCTAATACGACAAAATAATACAATATAATTTCTCAAAGATGCACGCTAAATTGCTAGTGAGACTTTTTTTATGTGTGGGTGCTTAGTTGCAGTGATTCCGTAAGCTGTATTACTTGTCTGGCTATCACTACAACTCTCGCGATGTAGTTTTGTGTATGTAAATTGTGTTCGAATGGCTTTGTGACAGCATCATATCGCCTTTTATAATGCCGCGCTGTTAATCACTTTGCTCCCAATAGCAAATGGTAAGCCGATCCGGATTTCAACCCTCTGAAAAAATGTCACCGTCCCTCCAAAGAATCGAAACCCGGCTCCTATCGTCCTGCCACAACTATAGTCAGCCGCCTAACTACTGCGGCTATCGACCCGTTTACGACCCGATACCTTTAAAAAGTGCGAATTAAACATTTTATTTGTGCTAAGCTTTATGAAACCCAAGTGCGCCAGTTAGGTTAGTTACCGACGACATGTGCATGTATAGAATTATATTACATCGCTTCAATGCATCGCTTACAACTCAAACTATAACAAAATATTGACTAGTAATATAAAAACAAAAATAAACAAGCATTTTAAATATACATACATAAAAACATGTCACTTTAAGACATCAAGATCAGTAGTACAAGGTAGTAATAGATTTCAACAAACTTCTTTCAGAAACGAAATCGATAAATATCGAGAGAGTAATAAAGTAGCAATACTTACTGTCTTGGGAACTGTTCTTGTATCGGAAATGCATATTTCTGCTCAGATACGAAATACAACCTATTGCAATAAAATGTATTGATTGTGTATCTTTCTCAATTGTGTTCAAATGCTTACTAACAGATCTATTTAGAAATAATTCTTTACTTAGAAATTCATTTATGTATATATAAATAAAATTAACCGCAAGACAATTGAATTACTAAATGTGAAAAAATAATAATAGTAGTAATACTTACATTTAAAAATGTGTAATAATAACTTGTGCTAATTTCGGAGTTTAATAATATGTTTTGGTACATTTTTTATATTATTTTACGTTTTTCGAAATACACATGTCTATATTTTTAAAATATCGACAATTGCATCTGGCTCATACAATAAATTTTAGTTTGCTTACTTACCATAAAAACAGAGTTTTATGTAATTCTATATCTTAAGAGCGTGGATATTAAGTAGGAATAAAATAATAATACTAATAATTACTGACATACACGAAGCTGAAAAACAAACTTTTAGAAACTTTGTGCTCGATGCTCCAACTTTCATTTGTCTACTAGTACTGTATTTAGGGAGTTTTTGTAAGAAGAGGTTTACATGCAAATAGGTGTGCAAGGTGCTATTCTTATCATTTAATGGTGGTTTTAGAAATTCTCCATTAATCTATTGTACCACGTAGTCATTACAACGGCATTATTTAAACCGGTAGTGCATTCCATAGAGGAAACATCTTTATCCCATGTATTACCTTTTGCACTATGTAGATTTGTTTTTTAACGAAACGATACATGAAGAAAGATTTCATCACCTTTTCTATATTTTCTAAGTCTAGGATACGGTCAAAGCTTATACTTGTTTGTTTTCTCGTGTAATACCATTTCGTATCCAGATTCCCTAAGGATTCAATGAATTATATCTAATTTAGCTATCCAACAAAATCCGCTCGCCTCCATTGCTCTCCCCGTTCGGAGCTATAACTTTGAATAATTTGGGGAAGCAAAATTTTTTGTTGTTATATCTGTCAGTACGCGTAGTGTAAGATGAGATGAGATAATAACCAAACAATGCACTCAATTTCTGATGGCCATAACATAAAGGATCAACGTTGTACGGCTACAATATTCAGATCAGGTCAAAATGTTAGTATTTGCTAAAGCATTATGGCAAAATTTTTAATCAAAAGCTTTTTTCAAAATTACTGACTTTAGTCTCATATCCTAATTCTCATTAGTAAAATATACTAACATAATTTTTCGTAATAGAATTACTATCGCGCATGCAGACATGGCTCTAGGTACGGGGTCGGTTTATCATAGAAACTTCTTCGAAACTGTGGGAGAGTTAAGCCATGTCCATTTTCAGGAATTAGAATACATCAAAGGTAGCCGCGCTGGTTGTGCAAACAGCCTGCTTGATTTAGAGCTGGTGTTGAGCTAATTGTACGCCGGTTGAAAACTGATTTTAAAGTGGTTGTGAAAGCACTGCTTTCACTCAAACCCAGCTCACAAACAGCTAAGCCGCTTTCACAACCAACACTACTTTCTTTGACGTAGGTATTCTAATTCCTGGTAAAGGAAAGAAAAAATTCGCAACTGAAAAACCGACCTATTGTTCTACTCCACCTCTCTAGTATTCTGTGTATTTTAATAATTACATTTATGTAGACGGGAAGGATAATGGGATGCAGCTACTGGCGTTAGAATTAAGAAAACGTGAACCTTTATTCGTTTCTAAGCTTTCGCTAATTATTTATTAGCTTCAACAGCGAACAAAATAAACTACAAGTAAAAACAACATGTTGTTGTAATACAATTCTGCTTTTTACTAACGAATTAATTTAAAAACTTACATGGTGTTTATTGGACGGCAACATCACAAGACTCGTTTAAATTTGTTAATTAGAAACATTACCTTGGTGTACATAATTAAAATCTTTCTAAAACGTGTTGAATTAATTATGAAGACTCGAAAGTAAAACGAGAAGAATTGTCACATGTTTCCCACCAAAAGCTGGGGAATCTTATGTAGTCATGATGGTGATAGGTGAATACATCAAGGATAAATAAATAACACTTAGAGTACTGTACAAAAGTATTACAACAATTAAAATATATACACATTAATTTTAAAGTATCAAATTATTTAAGAAAAACATGATCAAGTTACATTATATGGTAATTATAGATGATACAAACACTTATGAAAGTAAAGCAATTAAAAAAAAGTTTATTATATTCTTGTTTGTCTTAAGCATAAATAGCAGTTTCTGAATGTCTGTTTTGTAACTGACGGTTTACCATCTATTTTCATTCTCGAAAATAGTAACATTATCAAAATTAAAGGCATGTTTTAAAGAAGTACTATGTTCTGACAATACTGTCTTCCTGGATGAATGTTGCCAATCTAAACGATGTTGTCTCATTCTTTTATCTAGATATTGCGAAGTTTGTCCAATGTGTACCAAATTGCAGCCTTGACATGGAATAGAGTAAACCAAACTGGATTGTAATGGTTTTGAAGTACAAGATTTCCCCTTTGAAAACATGATATTCAACATTTTGCTGCTGTAAAAACCCATTTTGATGGGCAATTCCTTAGATAGGGAAGATATTTTTTGAGTTAAACCATCGATAAAAGCATATTTGCAGTAAGTGATGACCAGTTCATTGGGGGTATTATTTGGAGGGGGACTATTGAGTGAGGTTAAGGAATCTTTTATAGAATCCTCCTCGGTGTTATGGTTTAAGGCAATAAGTGGTGTATTGTATAATAAGGAATTCAACAATTTTTCGGGATACCCATTATTTATGAAGATGCTTTTTAAGCGAGACAGATTTTTTTTACCTGAAGGTAGGTTGTGAAATCTTGGTAACTCTGTTTTTAAGGGCTGTAACGTTATTCAATTTCATATTAATTGAGTGATTCAAATTGAAGGTCATGTACCTACGAGAGAAGGTAGGTTTGGTTTGGTATACCAGTCTAGAATAAGAGATTGATCAGTATTCGTAATTAGTATAGTATCTAGAAAGGGAACCTTGTTATTCGTATGGTAAACTGTAAAAAATTATTAAAAGAATTGAATACATTTAAGATAATAGTGGTATGGTCTAATGGAAATGATGTTATAATGTCATCAACATATTTATGGATGAACGGATGCGTTAAGAGAGAAGTTCATCCATAACAATACAGGCAATAATGGGAGAGTGGACTACCCATAGGAGTACCAAATTTCTGTTTGAAGAAATAATCATTGAATGTGAAGTTGGAAGAGTCAAATAAAAATTTTATAATTTCAATGAAGGAATGTTTATCTATTTCAGTGTATTTATGACAGTCTCCAAAGGAATGTTGGTAAATAGAGATATTACATCCAAGGAGACAGCAACGTAGTTTTGAGATAAAGTGATGTTAGGAACGAGTTCTGCGAAGGTGAAGGTATCTTTTATATTGTAATTAGTTTTTTCACTGAAGGCATTTGTGCGTATATTAACCACGAAGGAAGATAATTTGTATGTTGGAAAGCCAACAAATGAAACTATAGGTCTAACGGGGTAACCAGTTTTGTGAATTTTTACAAGAGAATAAAGTTTGGGACAAATGCCATTGTAGCAAGTTAACATTGTTTGAGTATGTTCATCAATATAATTCTTCCTTTTTAGATCTCTTACGATGTTGTTACTTAAAATTTTTATTTTATTTATAGGATCCTTAATTAAAGGTTCATAAACTTCGATGTCGTTAAGAAGTGCTTCAACTTTGTTGATACGAGTATATTGGGATTTTTTGATCAGTAATTTGTCCTTTGTCTGCAGGCATCACCACTAAGGAATCATTATTAGGTAGATCTTTTTTATGTTGTGTAAGAATTTCATACAAAGAGATTGTTGTTTCCAAAAGAAGGAAGTCAACATTGATGGAGTATCATTTTTAATTAAGAAGTTTGTGAAGATAGTTTTTGATCTGATAAGATCACGAGATTCAGAAGGTACTTTGTATATTATATTTTCAAAGTCTACGAGGATCCTCCCTAAATGTAATTCTTTTTTTTTGAATAGGGATACCAAATTTATAACCCAAGGAGAGGAAGTTTGAAACATCCTTAGGAATGTCAATATTAGAAAGATTAATGAACCAACCAGAATTGTTATTAAAAAAATGTATTGTATGTGATTTCAGATTTCATTTTATTTAATTTGTTGGTTTTTTTACTTTAATTTTGTAGAAGAGCCTATTAAAACTGATTATAAGTGAGACCAGGGATCAAAGAATTGAGTTGAGTTTTTAAATCATGAATTGAATATTCAATATTGAAGATTTGTTGGTGGGTGATATCTATTTCAAGGTTTAGGCATTTTACACCTAACCTGTCATTAAAGTTGGCTACTCTTGTGCTGTTCTTCCTTTAGCTTCGTGGAGAAATCTCACTAACCCTTTCGAGGAATTTTGGATATGTTTCGGAATGATGGAACCTTTTCTGCAATTGAGAAGAAAATTTCTTCGATTAATCATCTTAGCGTCCCGGTTGGTTTTCATTAACGCTTTCATAATGTTACAACTTCTTTGTCCATACTCGACTGATATTAGCGCTTATAATGGGATTCAAGTTAATCAGTTAATCACCTAACATTCTACGTTGTACCTTGTTCAAATAAACGGTATTAAGAGGAAAAAATGCAGCTTTAAAGTCCACTTACCTAGTGTGATAGATACCAAAGATTTCTACTTTTCTCTTAAATAAATTAAAATTATTTTTAACAATTTGTAAATAATGAAAATGTAACTATGAAATCTATCTTTTAATTTATTATAAATCTTTCTATTTTAAAAGAAATTGCTGACGCGGCTCTCTATAAAAACATTAGGTACATCTGTTAATTGATTATTAATATATTTAATCATTCTGTACAGTTTGAAACAAGTTTAATGAAGTTTGAATTGATACACATTAGACATTCTGCAAGAGAGTTGATTGATTAGAGGATGGTGACGTGTGATTAAGGTATTGGAAAATTTCAGATAGGGCGAGGGGTAGTTGCGATAAACATAATGATTAATTAGTGTCTTGCCTTTTGAAACGCCCCAGGGTTAGAGGATGATTTTCTCTCCTCTTAATTTTCAATGTAATTTTCGCTGATGTTTAGTAGTACCACACAGTAGGTGTAATTTAAAAGTGATGTGTTAAAAAATGTTTAATGTTGACTTTATATATTTTCACTGTGTAAAGTGTTACATTACTGTTAACTGGGGGTTTGTGGTAGCTTTTGGGCTTCTTAATTATATAAAACTAGCAAAACGTTGTAACAACTTTGTTTTATTCTGGCTTACTTAAATTTGGCGGAAAATTAATTTATAAAACTTGCCAATCTAATAATGAAAGATCGCATTTATAAAAGTAAAAATTACGGAGTTTTCTATTTTAGTTACTGAGGTAATTATATTAATGTTTGCAATATGTGTTTTAAATAGAATTCTGAATCCATTGAAAATGTGGAGTCATTTGTGGATTAAGGAGCTTTGTAAATTACGACCATTTGTGAATGAATAATTGTATTTCTTAAGGTATATACGTTGATTTATACCAACTCTGCAACAATACAGACATTGTTCATGACATGTTTTATATTACTATATGGAGTCTACCAGGGAACTCGTTCATTAGAAATTTCCAGAGTCTCGAACTATTTATGAATATGAAACATTCATCTTAAAGATAATCCACAGCCTTCTGGAAGTAGCCCTCAACTTTCGTAATTTATTGCAATTTAAGATTCTACAGTTAATTTTACGATTGAGAGGTTGTTTGGGCAATTACCATCATCTGCTGGATAAGGACAAAGCATAGTACCAAAACTACAGCGGAGCACCGAAATTACATCGGAGTAAAAAACCGCAGTTATACATCGGAGCAATCGTTTGTTGTTAGTAACATTAGTCTCGATTCTAGTAAGCAAATCAATGAGTGAACTAGAGAAAATAGTTCTTATCAGAGCTTGCTTGATGACGGAGATAGACACTTCACCGAAACGTCGAATTATTCTTATCCCATAGACGATGGTAGCAGCCCAAACAGCCTTTCAATTAATCATCCATCGTCAACAACTTTTGCTCGTGAATTAATTTTACGATACCCTGTATTAGGTTTGCGTAGACCTATCTTCAACTGTTATGAGTTTCGGCACTTATTTTAAAGTTTTGCCTTTAGCGGAGTGATTTTTTCTTCGATATTTCGTTTTTGTGTAAACGTTAAAGTTGCATATTTTAGAAACAGCGAATAAAACCATAATGGTTACAACATACATTTCGAAACTCATCACGGTCATACACAGTGTTTAAAATATATTGGCAGCGAACTTTAAAGTTACAAATATAATTTCTTATGTATGTAGGTATATACTTATATTTCAAATGTTTCGTGTTCGTAAATATCACTTAAAATTGTGGTTAGCCTATGCGCATTTAAAAGTAGGCTGCGAGTCTGACAAACAATTACTTTAACAAAACGAATTTAATGGTTGTTATTGACACAATAAACAACTAAAATGATTAACAAATTAACAAATATACCAAAAAAAAAATTGAAACGATAGACAAACTATATATGAAGAAATCCATAAATGTTCTTTATGATCCCATTCTGTTCAAAACACTATAATAATTTTCGCTGTCACTTGTAGCTTCTATTCTTATTTCATTTTGGTCTAATCTCGAAGGTGCATTGGAACCAAACTACTGATCGTTTAACATATCTGTAAGCTGCCGATAAACCTCCTTAATATAGTGGGCAGCTGAATCATCCAATTGACATCAGCATTTCCCCTTATATTTGAAAAGAGAGTTGCAGAAAATTTGTAACTGGTTCTGTTCATTTAAAATACCACCATAAATTTCGTAGACTGAACCATTTAGAATATACTTAACAGAATACATTAAAGCTGTAACGATTTTGAAAACGTATTTATTTTGTCATACTTATGACTTACTTTCCAATGTGCATAAGTTGACCGCAGTTTCAAATGCTTTTCGACTAATAAAGTGAATAGCAACAAAAATATATCTGCATTTGTCCGTTACGTCATGAGTAATGTCATATGTCATGTTGACATTTCTCTCTGATTTAAATGTCGGTGATGAATATTTTACGTAGTACATGTATTGTACGTTGTAATCACGAAAGATGATCCCTGCGTCATCAATTAGATTTGTATGAATCAAATCAGTACTTCGGCGTCATGTTAAATACTGTAGCTATCAAAATGAATATGGTAGCTATGACATTTTTCATTTTCGGGTTAAGTGCGTGGGGATTTATTGACAGACCGTAAAAATTTAAAACAAGTTGTTACAATTGTACATACCGTAATGATTTAGTATGTATTGCCATTATAGTTAAAAAAAAATCTTCAAAAAATTGTTAAACGAATACGTATTTGTAAGGACGAAATCAATGACAGTTCCATCAAATGTCTACGGAGATACATGTCAAATGTATGTCAAATTTTTAAGTCAAGAAGCGGAAATATATAGCTTAAGCGCAGACAACGAACTAGTCTCGTCTTTGTCTTATTCAAGTGAATTGTACAAGCCGTACGTCTGTGCTAGCAAAGCTAGTCATCCACGCTGTCCTTATCATACAAATAGATATTTAGATATGAAAACTATTCTTTGAATGTCGTTGATTGAGTTCTATGTAAGTGACGCAGGGATCATCTTTCGTGATTACAACTATATACAGTTGTAATCACGAAAGATGATCCCTGCGTCATCAATTAGATTTGTATGAATCAAATCAGTACTTCGGCGTCATGTTAAATACTGTAAATATCAAAATGAACATGGGAATTTGGGTTAAGTGCGTGGGGATTTATTGACAGGCCGTAAAAATTTAAAACAAGTTATTGCAATAATTGTACCTACCGTAATGTTCTACTATGTATTGCCACTATAGTTAAAAAAATAAATGTCTTCAAAAAATTGTTAAACGAATACGTATTTGTAAGGACGAAATCAATAACAGTTCCATCAAATGTCTACGGAGATGCATTGTCAAATGTATGTTAAATTTTTAAGTCAAGAAGCGGAAATATATAGCTTAAGTGCAGACAACCAACTAATCTCGTCTTTGTCGTATTCAAGTGAATTGCACGAGCCGTACGTCTCTGCTAGGCAAAGTTTCAAAATACAAACTGTAGATATTTGAACTACCACTTTTCCCTAACTAGTTTTCGGTCGAAAAACTACCCTCACTGATATTTATTAATATATATTATTAATAGATATTTGGATATCAAAATTATTCTTTGAATGTCTTTGATTGAGTTATATGTAAGTGACGCAGGGATCATCTTTCGTGATTACAACTATATGTGTTTAATTACGCTGTTAGTGACGTATCGGACAAACTTCAAAAATTCGACTATATTTATAACAATACAGAGGATGTTCTATTTGAAGTTTGTTTAAAGTTTTTTGTCTTAGCCAGTTTGTAAATTTTAAACACAGTGTAGGTATATCCTGTGGTGAATTTCGAAATGTATTTTGAAATTCTTATGGGTCTAAGCTTGCTGTTTCTAAACTATTTAAGATTGACGTTTACATAAAAACGAAAGAAAGGCTATTAAAAATCACATCGCAAAAAGCAAAATTAACAAGTCGCCATAACTCAAAAACAGTTGAAAATCGGTCTAGGAAAAGCTAATACAGTGTAAAAGTGTAAAAAAATTGTACGTCATTGAAAATATTTCAGGCGATGAGAAGGATATGGGTTATTTTTAATCTAAGAGTTGCAAATAAAAAATTGGGGACTCTAGAAACTTACAATAAACAGGTTCCCTGGTAGACTCTGTGTACAAAAATTCATTCATAATCTAAAAAACACAGTTTTTATCATTCTTGGATGAAAAAAATGTAAAACTTTTGTCATGTTATATCCATAAACAACTATTAGCAGTAAAATTGAAACAACTTGACAAAATCTACTGAACAGTTCCCAATTTATGGATATTAAAGATAAGTTAAAATTGCTACACATGGAACTGTCATCAAGAATTTCCATAATGGTGGCAACAACGGCAATGAATTTAAATGTGAAAATTAACATAATATTTTCGAATAACGAATTTAGATCATTAATCAGCAAAGGTACAATTATCTCAATTTGGCCTTTCTACAGATCTTTTTATTCTACCAATGTTTAGTTCCTGATTCCAAGTTTGTTAGAGCACCTATAATGATTGTTGTTTCCGCATAAGTTTTAATTAGAATCTTCTCTGGAGTTAAGATATTTATTTACCTTGCTCTCGTTTTTTCACGATGTTTCTCTACGAACAGCTCTGTTCATTTTCGTATTCTTTTATATTTGCGTACTTTACTTTGTCAATAATTATCTTTCAATTCGTGAAATATTTCCACTTGTAATTCAATAAAACAACAATTAATTAAATACCTACCAATCTATTTATTTATTGGAATAAATTGGTATTTAATTAGTTGTTTTATTGACCTACAAATGGAAGTATTTCAGGAATTGAAAGATAAGTACAGGTCACAAAATAGATATATTAATTTTATTTGTCAATGATAACGTTTGGTACTTTAGTTAGAAGGACATACATATTGCATATTGTACATGATTACTCAAAATTACTGTCTAAAAACTGCTAATTAAAGACTTTACCGCCGACATATTAAATATATGCGCTAACTATATTACACACAACCTGCAGCTATCACGCACACTTAATAATACATATTTTACAATGAAATAAAACGTAGACTAATGGCTTGATATGAGAGTAGTGGTTCAATTAAACGTTGCATACAATTATATATTTCATAAATAACAAATAACTAATAAATAAATAAATCATAAAGTTATATTCGCTATAAATACACTGAAATTTAAGTTTAATTTCTCGAATTTCCTTGTGTCTATTTTTAGCCCACATTAAATGAAAACCGTAATCAAGTTAATAATAGTACTTTCGTTCTTGTCAAGTTTGCCAATCCTTGCATTCTAAACGATATCAATTAATCGGCGTCCGTTTCTTAAAGATTCTAAGGGCGATAACTCTTCTGGAACTAATCTTCACTTCAACTACGTTTAAATGGAAATAATAAATCTTTTGCAGTGACCTCATCTGTTAGTGTTACCGTTCAACCAACATTAAGGAAACCTTACAAGTCATCCCTTACGTGCAAGCCATTTGAACAGGTAATCAATAATCCTGATTTTCACCGCTAAAGATTCCCCTTTCTTCGTATAAATATGAGATAGAATTAACAAAGTTAGAAACCGTGTTTAGTCATATTTTTACCAAACAAATACTTGAATTCATTTCATTTCGCAATATATAAATCCGAATCAAAAGAGAAATAATAATTTTTATACTTCTTAAATTATATAACGCAGTAGGCGACAATTAAGACAATCTTGAATTCGTTCTAAAACGCTCGCCTAGAAAATTATACTCCCAATTACTCACGGTAATTAATTCACGGTTGTAAATGGAAAACGAAAAGCACAGATATTCAATGAAAACCCTATAATTAGTTTAATTGAATATATGTTGCTTTGTTTGCATTCCTTTGTTGGGAAAGTATGTTGTAAATATTTACGATAAATGTGATCTAAAAAAAGGTACTGCTTTAATAGGTTTGTTCTGAGTAATTAAATTTGCTTTAAAGCAAAATCCAAACGATGCTAACTGACAATGTCACTATTACAGCATAATAAGTTTCTTGTGAAATTTATAAATAAACTAGTAACTACTACTAAAATAATTTTTTGTTTGAAAACAACAGATGTCTTTCAAACGTCATATACATATGTAGGTAAATAGAAAATTGTCAATATTTTATTGCAAAACGGCGAGGGAGCTTAAAATAAGATATTCTAAAGTGTTCTACTGTACTCTATTGCTGCGGATTCAACAACTAGCTCTTTTGCTAATGATAGTAATAATGAGATTGACTAAATGAAATCGTCCCAAAAGGAGTTAGGTAGGAGTAGTTGTACAAATAATTAACCCAGAGCAGATACTAGAAAGTTTTGAAAGTGTGATAATTCATTAACAATAATGGAAATAGTTTCTTATTCAAGTCTGTTATGAAATAGCTGAACGCAATGAAACCTACTTACAATTAGTCGCGAAAAATTTTACTAAAACTTCCGCTCGGCAAGTAACTAAGATTTGACTTTTGAATGACTTTATAACTCAGTACATTGGAGATCTGGCAAGCAATATAAATAATGAACTTACTTTTTGTCTGAAATCATGCAAATGATCATCACAAATAGATGAATCTACCCATCTTGCTGAACTCGTAGTATTATCATCGAAACCACGAAAACAATTATTATTAAGGGATGTTCTGTTATGCAAATCTCTACGAACTCATAGTGCTGAAGATGTTACCATGACATAACTGTGTTGATATCTAGCATGATATGAAGCAAAGGCCATGAGTAGCAGAATTAAAGGGGCTATACTGCTTTTTTAACTTACCGCAAAAACTTCTCTAGCAGTCACGACATAATCCATATGAAGGCACTTGCTTGTCCCAGTCATGTGCTGGCTCTCGATGGTCCAAATGGTTGTCCAAATCATTAACTTAATAAAATATCGTCCACTAAATAATCGTTTATTCAACACACTGCAAATGTTATTATAACTAAATATACTACTTGCATATTGTCAAAGCATAACCATCATGCAGCAGCAGAATGTGAAACATGTTTTTAAATAAGTCTGATTCATCATTGCAAGAAAAATTAAATTGATGAGATGGATATCATCAGTTGTAACAACTACATATATGTATACTCACCTGACATGATTAAGAAAAATTAAGAAATACCGGTATATGTACCATCTTTGGCAAATTAAATGCGAATTTTTCAGCGAGGAATTTCCATTTACTAAATAAAGGCTATACTTTGAAGCAAATTTAATTTCTCTAAAAGAGAGTACTGCTTTGATGAACTTCTTTAGAGTAATTAAATTCACTTTAAATCAAAGCCTTTATTTACAAAATCAACATTCCCCGATAAAAAAATCGCATTTAATTTGCCAAAGATGGTACATACGTGACAGCGAGCCACTTTTACAAAATTGTCTAAATCACACAACATGCATTTGTCCGATGTGCACAAAACTTTTCTAACAGCGCATATTTATGTAGCACTGCAAATTACTAGACGCGGACACTGTAGAAAGTCTTTATAGATCTTTATCGATCCGAAAATCAATAGGCCTCCCACCGTAAATAGTATAGGGCTCGCGAACAGGTATAGTAAAATTCATTTCCAAGGTATTACTCATTTGATATTATTTAAAAAATATCAAATTTTTAATTCAGCTTCCATTTTCGCATTTTTCTGTAAACAAAAAAATGTTCAGAATGCTATCTACACTGAAAAATTTCAAATTAGTAGCTAATTTAAACATAAAATTTGCAGCTAAACTCATATTTCGCTGGTAACAAGATCATAAAAATTATGAAAGGGTTATTGGTCCTAAAAGAACTATTGGTAAGTATTCTACTGCGTTCAAAAAATAATCACAACAAAAGTCACTCAATTTTGTCACAAACTTTTATAACTTAGAAATATTACTCTGCACTTAAAGCATTTCTTATTTAGGAACAACAAAACTAATTTTCTCCTTGAATGAAGATGTAAATAAGCCCAATGGTCGCTACTATACTCACCCAAATTTCTATAGTTCCATGTAATTTTGCAGTATCCCTATAAATATTTAGCAACGGTATCAGCTGGGAATTACCTAGAATTACATTTTTGAACGTAAAGAAATAGCAGAGGCACAATTTTGTCAATATCATAATTGTTAGATAAATAGAGGAAGTACCTGCCATATAAACGTATAAATATGAGCAAAATTTCTGTAATTCCACCGAGTTAGACATCCTATAAAATCAGGCATTACTTTCTAGTGTAAGAAAGCCTCTAAACATCTTCAAAAGTTTAACTATTGTTAAATATATTGTATACCGAGTGAGGTTTTTACTTTGAGACAACGGAATATCTCTAAAACACTGCATCAAATCAAAAAAAGATATTAATAAGATTTGTTATAAGGTAGGGGGCTCACTGAATGGTACCAAACTCGATCCCTCACCTCACCTCCCCAGAGTGGGAGGGGAGATAACTTTGAAATGTTAAATGGGAACCCCCATTTTGTATTGCAGATTCGGATTCTAACAGATTGCGCTGTAATCCCAAAAAACATGTTTGCAAACATCTAGAAAAAATACTCAAAATAGAGAAAACATGATTTTGTGTTTTCTTATTTTAACGTTAAATATTTATTCGGAACTGGAATGCTATTCAACGATACAAAACCGTACATTATTCAGTACTTGACAAGCTGTGAATACGTACACATTGTCCGATCCTCATTTAGATTATTAATTATTCATCCAATAGAAATTAGTGTTGAATATTTGAACAGTAATGAAGGCTATAACATTACAAAAGAGAATTGAAATGATTTACATCTATGGAGAAAGTGGTAGAAATATCGATGATGCTGTTAATCTTTACTCACAACGTTTTCCCGACAAGGTGCGATAGCGCGCTTCTTTTTACCAAGTCGTTCAACAGTTCTCTAGCGAAGGAACTGTACAGCCAAGAAAACGTAATCGCCGAAAACAATTGCTGGAGAAAATAATGAAATCGCGATATTAGCTGCAGTAGCTAGTAATCCGCACATTAGTACTCGAGAAATAGCTCCCGGATCAGGAATTTCTCAGTCCATTATCTGCCAACTACTGAAGCGTAGGAAATATTATCCATTTAGAGTTTCCATGCATCAAGAACTTCATGGCAATGATTTTCAAAATCGAGTGAGATTTTTTCAATGGGCACTTCAGCGGATACAAGATAATCCCAATTTTTTTGCTCGAGTATTATTTTCTGACGAGGCGACATTCACAAATCACGCTACGGTAAATCGGCACAACATGCATTACTGGAGTATCGAAAATCCCTATTGGTTGCGCCAAGTTGAACATCAACGTTCTTAGAACGTAAATGTTTGGTGTGGGATAATTGGCAATAAGCTTATTGATCCATACTTTATCGATGGAAACTTAAATGGTGAAAAATATCGAAACATCTTGCAGAACGAACTTCCAGTGTTACTTGAAGACCTGCCCTTGGACGTACGACAAACAATGTGGTTCCAAAATGACGGTTGTCCAGCACATTATTCAAGAATAGCACGAGAAGTATTAGATCGAACCTACAATCGTCGATGTATCGGAAGAGGTGGCCCAATGTCTTGGCCTGCAAGATCTCCAGATCTTACTTCCCCTGACTTCTTTTTGTGGTGCTACTTAAAGTCTGAAGTTTATACAGAAGTGCCAACCACGCGGGAAACATGATTGAGCAAATCACCAACGCTTGTTCAAGGATTACGCCGGAAACACTTCTCAGTTGTGTGCAATCATTCCAATTACGAATAAATAAATGTATCGAAGTGGAAGGGCACATTTTCAAACACATTTTCTGAAATGGGTGTGATAAAATAAAATTCTTCCTTGTTGAACGGATTCTTGAAATGTTATTTAATGTTAAAATAAGAAAACACAAAATCATGTTCTCTTTTTTGAGTTTTTTTTTCTAGACGTTTACAACCATGTTTTTTGGGATTACAGCGCAATCTGCTACGAATAGAAAAAAACGTTTCAAACAAAAACTACATACTTGATGGCGTAGAATCCGAATCTGCAATACAAAATGGGGGTTCCAATTTAAGATTTCAAAGTTGTCCCCCCTCCCACTCTGGGGAGGTGAGGTGGGGGATCGAGTTTGACACCATTCAGTGAGCCTCCTCCATTATAACAAATCTTATCTTTTTTGATTTGATGCAGTGTTTTAAAGATATTCCGTTGTCTCAAGATAAAAAACTCACCCTGTACATATACATATATGTATATGAACAAAGTATACATATCGGTTAATAAAAATGCCGAGAGGTAAATTGCTATCCGAGGAGAAAAACCAAAAATAAATTGTTATAAAGAGGTAGGATTTTCAAACCGAAGCTAGCTAACAAAATACGGTGGAAATCACGCTAAGAAGAGTAATCATAAACTAACTCGAAGGCAGCTCAGCGGCAGTATAATGGTTTTGCGGCTTTTACTCAACACAATAAAACCCCAAATAAACATCAAAAACATTTAGACAAATATTAAATGTTTTTTGGGTGTTGTCAATCAATTTTGAAATTTTAAATTTTTGCGTTTGATTTTTCTTGTAGTTAATGTATTGCTAGTTATTACATACCGTTGCCGTTTTAACTTACACTTTGTATTAATTCTCCTGATGAAGCAGGAATATTCTGCGAAATATTGAGAAATTAATAAATAAGTCAATAGTTTGACCTCTCTTTCTTTTGATCGCATACCCGAGGAATTAATTCACCATCAATTATATTATCTTTATATTAAACGGTCGAGTACTTCTTTCAATTGTAATTTTTTTAATGTTATTTTCTCTTGCATTTGTGTTTCTTTGAGTTCAGCATTAACTTCGATGTATACATGCCGAAAATATTAATAAAAGCAAGAATTCTGTTCAAAAGTTCATATGGCGCTATAGAAATTTTGCTGAGTGTGGTCGATGAAAAATTATAGCGTAAGGATATTGTTAAATACTTAAAACGTTTTCTTGCTACAAAGCTAAGAAGAAAGAAATCAGTACTGGTTTTTACAATTGAAATGAAAATTTGTGAAGTAGACAATCGGTCGTAAATACAACCCACTTTCATGAACTTTAATAAGCGGTCTATCAAACAACTTGTTCAATATTTTCTGACATATCCTGTGCATATGCGGCTTGAAATTAAAATACACAATCAGCAATTTCGTTCTGGAAAATATTTGATACATGTACATTTCCACGAAATATGTATATAAAATATTTACGTTATTTTCTTTTAATTTGCTTAAATCGTTTCACCAAATTGAAACTTATTTATTATGTTTACTTGCAGATGCTTCAATCAATAACCAGCGGTATATCATGGAAACGTTAAGCATGACAACAATAAGCGAAAGGCATGCAATAAAGGAATTGGAGGAAAAAAATCTAATCCATTGCTGAATATACCACCAGGTGGCTCGCCGATTAGTGGTATCCTTAAGGGAGGAAAACTCTGGAAACAGGGAGGAGCAGAAATTAATAATCAAGTGAAAGTGCCTGATCTTCAACAGGTGGGCCAATTTAGCTTGTAACAGTACTTGAATACCCCTTTTTCAGTAGCTATTAAACTGATTCAAAGCAATAGAACGTTGCAAATGAGTGTATGACACACTTGAACTTAATAGTAATCTCTTAAAGGAAATGCATTAATATATTGACATACATGTTCCTTAATTCATATAAAAGATATTACATTGCTATTTATGGTGTTATGCCTATGCCTTAGTATTAATATATACTATCCGATACTTATTTATATATCTAGAAAAAGCACGTCGTAGCACATTTAGCAAATAAGTATTTAAGACAATAGAAAAATTATGGTCCTAGAATGTTTTAAACATTTTAGTATCACCAACCTTCGTGGGAGCGTACACTAGCGAAATATCACGAAATCGCGTCCAAAATAGCAACTCTGTAATTCCTTGGATCTATTAGATGTAATTGTTTCTATTAGAATGTAAGTAAACAACCCACGCGTCACTCTCAATTATACAACTAATACTGTATGTAATATTTCGGCAAAAGGTTAGCGTTTGTAGTAAGCAGAAATTTGCAATTGTGTGGAAGTAAATGTTTGAAATTTATTTAAATAATTTGAGTGAACTAATTAAGTTGAATCGATATGGAACTTATTGCTAGAAGTCAATAGTTTATTTTCTTCTTAATATATGGTCATATTCTTTACATAATATTTTTATGACTGAAGGTTTTTGAAATAAATGGAAACATATTTATTTCATTTTCAGCACAAAGTCGTCTATCAAACAAGATCGACTGGTATTTTTATTTTAATAGCCTAACAGGCTATTAAATTAGCAAACCCTCATATTAGAAAAGAAAATTTAAGCAAAGTTAGAACAATACTAGGACAAAATAGTTACCAAAAGAGTTCTATGATAAATTAATAACGAACAGAATAAATAACTATGCCATACATAAACAATTTAATTTCACACCTACCAACAATAAACACTTATTCATAACCAAATACATTAAAAAAGATAATAAAACTAGTATCGTTTATAAATTAGACTGCAAAGACAATAAAAAATGCTATATCGGTCAAACCCAACAATATTCAAACAAAAGACTTTATAAGTACCAATACACTGTTACACATAATATCACCGCTGAAACTGTTTTGTCTAAGAACTTTAAAAAGACACGACATAAATTTTGATTTCAAAAATACTAAGATTTTGAAAAGAAAAATAATTATAAAAAAAAGATTAGTCTACGAAATGACGTATGTACATCAAAAAAGAAAAAATGCGGTCAATTTTAGAACGGATATTGATCATTTAAACGCCGTTTATAACAATTTAATTTACAGCTGAATTTTATTAAGTTAAGCTCTTGGCTAGGTTTGTTGCCATGTTTTCCTTAGTCCTTCAATAGAATTGTTAGAGCTTGACAGAAACAATATATTTTTATTCGAATAATTCAAATCATTTTTATTTATGTTTTAATATTATTTGACACATATTAAATGTGTCAATTTCTTCCACTGAAGAAGTAATTTAAGCAAAAACATAATACTTCTGTTTTTGAATAAATTGATCATTTATTAATTGCTCTTTCTTGCAAGTGGAAATATATCTGGGTTTGAAAGATATACAAATTATTTCTAATTGTAAGTATAATTATATATACTTTCTCGGAAACATTTTTCTTCGATCATTATAAATTTCAATAATCGCACCTATTACATTTAAATAACAAACACCAATATAGTAACAGCGCAAATTAAGAAAAAAACTGACACAATGACAGCAATAATTGTGCAAATGATTAATTTTTCTAACGTATATTATAGTTCCACCGATAAATATGCATAAAAGTACATTGTAGTAGTATTATTACTTACTCTGACGATAATAGGTTCCTATGTGCCTAAAAAGAAGGTTTTTGTATAAGTTAGAGATAAGTATAAGGCGATTATGATAATTTGTTGTGTATCCTACTGTCTTTTCACGTTTTAAGAAACGCCCTAAAGAAGCTGCTAATAAGTCGGTAAATAAGAGTATCTTCACAATAACATTACATTAATTTTGGGAACCGAGGATACAGCAGATACGATAAATCGAAAATGTAATTAGCCAAGCGTGATCGCTGTATATTCCAAAACGATTGATGAAAACCTACTAAGAAGTGGAGTTAATCCAATTGGTTTATTACAACAGACATATCCTTGCGGTAAAGATAATGACATATTCTAGCCAAACAAGTAATACATAAAAGTGTTGGACGTAACCATTATACAGGGTGGCGCAAAACAAACTCCACAATTTTAAACAAATATATTTTATATTTATGAACAAGTTAGAAAGGAAATAACTAAACATTTCTCAGGCCCTGGTAATGCAGTTTTAAGTTCTGAATGTTACATCTGTAAGATGGCTTCCGTTGTTGGCAGCACATTGCCTTAAACGATTTATAAAGTTTTCGAACACTCTATTAAGAAGCTCTTGATTAATTAAGCGTATTTCGTTCCGAATGCTTTCTTTTAATTTGTGAAGGGTATCGTAGCGATGGTGAAATACCTGCTGCATCAAATACCCCCACAAGAAAAATCTGGCACTGTTAAATCCGGCGAACGCCGGCCACGGAGTTTGACCAAAACATGAAATAACATGGCCAAATGTGTCCCTCAGTACAGCCATACTTATTAGCACTGTATGCGCCGTCGCCCCATCGTGTTGAAGATAAACATTTCGTGGGTCAACACCAATCCTATGTAGCTCAGGATTCTCAAAATGCTGGAGCATGTTAACATACCGTTCAGCAGTAACAGTAACGGTACGATTTCCTTCTTTGAAAAAGTATGGTCCAATTATTCTAGACCTTGTTACTCCACACCAAACAGTTACTTTTGGAGAATGCAGTGGTTGCTCGTGTAAATTCCGTGGACTATCTGTTGACCAAAAGCGCATGTTCTGTTTGTTCACATATCCGGACAAATGAAAATGTGCGTCGTCGGACATCATTAGGAAATTAATTAATAATATCGGGTGTTTCGTTTAGTTGCGCAGCGTAGTATTGCAAAAAAGTACTCTATTTTGTCTGTCCTGAGGATGTAATTTTTGCACTATTTGTAATTTATAAGGATGCAATTTTAACTCGAGCCTAATTCTTTGGGTACTTCTTCGTGAAAGTCCTAACTCTAGCGCCTATCTTCGTACCGATAAACGTGGAGCTGCTCGGACTGCTTCTCTTACTCTCTCTACATTTTGTTGGGTGCGTACACTCCTTGGTCTACCATGTTTTTCGTCCAAAACGCTGCCGGCTCTGGTAAATTTATGAATCCAGTTCAATATTGTTTTACTAGTGGGAATCCTTCCGCGTCTTGAAACTTGAAACCTATTTCGAAAGTGTTTGTATGATAGATTGCGTTTCATAATATAGTTTTACTGTTGCAGCACCTTGAACACCGTTCCATTGCTATTAGCCAAATGAAACGGCACGATATGACGATTACACTGGCAAGTACCTATATTAAATTCCCATCATACTATCAGTCCTGCCACTCACACGCTGAAATAATGGAGTTTGTTTTGCGCCATTTGGTAATACTCAATCCTAGTGAAACAGATAGTTGAGTAATTTCTCAACCTCACGCAGTCATTCATGTTTAAAAATGTCAGCTCATTGCTAGAAGTTTAACGTTAATTCTATATTTCAAAACAGTATTGTTCCTGTTTTTAATTCTAAAAACGGATTGAATATGTTACCAGTACAGTATTAATTCTATACTAATGTATTATATGCTGGTTGAAAATGTATTACTACATTAATAAACGTTCCATTCTATCTTTTGTTTGCAGATGATTGATTCCAATGTTACATCAGATGAAGAAAGTGGTAGTAGAAGATCAGTACGCTTCAGTGAATCAAAAGAACCTAACCAAAGAGATGTATGTGATGGAGCGCCTGAGAAAATTACCGAAGTTGAAATAAAATGTTCAGAAACTGAAGCAAACAAATCTCAACAGCAAGAGCAGCAAGAACAACAACAGCAAAACAACAGTAACACTTCAGCATCTCCCGAATCAACAGAAATGATGCTGACGTTTAAGTTAGGTAACCACGTTCTCATATCTAACAACAGTTTAAAACCGAATTCTGCTGTTCGGCAACTATTTCCTTGTACAAAGCCTTTAGGAACAAAGGTTGGGGATGAAGACTCGTCTTCGGTGCATCAATATCTTGTTACTGCAGAATCTCTCAAAGCTTTTGAAGAAGCTAAACGATCAAAACTTCCTCAAATTATTCAAAGTGGCGAAACCGATGATTCAATTAGGTAATTTAAATTCATATATTTATGCAAATATTTTATTAATACTCTGCAAACATAATATTATATTACTTACATACCTACCGTCAATGTTATTGATCTTATTATTTATGCAATTCACTTTTGCCTATTGCCCCTTTTATAGTTACGAAATCTCTCTGTCGATTTTAATTCTTACCAATGCTTTAGTTATTGACATTTCAAACTTATGATTCTTTCTTAATTACTTGATTTGATCAAATTTTTCTAGAAATTGTGTTATTGGCTAGTATTATATAACCCAATTTTAAGATATACATACAAAAATATCCTCTAATAACTTCCAATTTTCTTTATTGTTTTTCAGGAGAGCTATAGAGCGTAATACACTACGACGTTCTTTAATTCGTTATGAACCTAGAAGTAGAAAACCTGTACAAAAGACTGATAATTCATTAGTTGAAAGAATTAAGCAACTCACATGTAACGTCGAAGAAGACCTCAATCAGGAAGCTGATGAAATTTCTCAGAGAGCAAGTCCACCTGGTGAAGAAGCTAGAAATTCGCCCGAAGTAGCGCTTATTAAGAATCAAGACAAAAGCTTTTCGCCGTCCTCTTCCTCGACAACAAGTTCCAATTCATCCTCGATGTCTTCCACATGCAGAAAATTTACAGATTTATTTTCGAAGCGCGATAAAGTACCCGATATACAAAATGTGAACGACTCAATAAGAAATAATCAAGCTGCAATTGCGCCTGACTTAGGCAACGGCCCTCAGGAATTAGAAGAACCTCCTTCTAGTGCTAATATTGTAAAAAATAATCAAGGAGAAACTAAGAAGCAATTTTTATCTACTTTAGCGCCACTAACTGCTTGCGTTAGCGGAATTGGACCGACCGATGATTATTATCATATAAATAATCATGGTGGTGACAGAACATCAATTGCTAGTTCAGTAGGTACTGAGTATAGCCTAGAAGACATAGATGAAGTTTTAAAAAAAGATGAAGAGGAATCAAAGAAAATTGCACCTGATGTTTTAGCAGGCACTCCGTCAGCCTCAGAATCTGGAGATGAGTTGGCCATGTTCGTTCAACAAGATGCAGGACGTATAGAAAGAATAAAGAAAAAGTAAGTCACTACTAGTGAATTACTTTCTATTTAGTAACTGATAACTTAGACAAGATTAATCTCAAAAACTAATTAAAATATGAATGTTTCACATTAGAAAGTAATGTGCCTGAAATAACATAGAAAAAAGTATGTATTTGGTATAGGAAAAGTATAAGAAATTGAATATTTCTTACAATAATGAAAAATAATTTATGTATGTATTCTAACTGATAAAAACAACTTTTCTTTTAGATACCAGCCCGAAACAACGGAAGAAGATGACGAACACGACGACTATGGTTTCAATAGAAGACCTAGCGTACGCGGCATCAAACCTCGATTTGGATCGACGACAGAAATTCTCCAACAAATACAAAATCAAATGCAACCACCGAATAGTACACCACCGAGAAACCATGTAGCTTGGCCATACTATTCGGAAACAAATTTAACGGGCATAGACAATACTAAATCTCGCAATATAAATCAAAACTTGCCTCATTATCCTTACCCCAATGCCTCAGTTGAGGACATTAAGAGGTCGTATATATCACATCAATATAGACCTAACAGCTACATAGAGGAAAATGTTTATCAAAATTGTGCCAATCAGCGTTGTCCTCAGGTGAATTATAATAGAACAAATATGAATTTATATCCACCTGTTGTGAGAGTTGGTGGGGGTTGCAGTGATTACTATACGTCGTTGCCAAGAAATAGAAATGGACGACCACAATCACCACCCCCACAAGAAGTTTCCAAAAACTATCATCAAACTATGGTGTACATACCATACAATCACATCGAAGGGTATCATCCTGTGTCCCCAAATCCTTACTATTCATCTACGAATGATCCATGTTACGCTAGAGTAACAAATCAAAATCAAATTAATAAACGGTATTTGGAATCTGCTTATCAACAAAGAATTAATCCATCTTTGGAAGACCATTACCCCAAAACCATCTTGCGACCGAGTTACCCAAGCTCTAACCATTTGGCATCTTCTAGAAGTGAAAGTCCGTTGCCGGGGCAATTCTCTACTGCTAGATCAACACAAACACCTGTTGTTAATATGTCTACTTGCACATATTTACCATCGAGATATAGGCCTATGATAGGAGCAGTAAATGCAATACCACCGAACGGCCTAATATGGCAAGGTGAAGGAAATTATGTTAGCAAAATTAATAGACATAGTTTTCCGCGATATCCTCCATCAGACAGTATTTCACTAACAGATTCTGATAGTCAACATAGTGGTCAGATGCCTAATGGTTATAGACAACCAATAGATCCATGTTACAACATGCAAAAAGATTCAATGCCTAACTCTCCAACGAAGCCGAGGTTTATCGAAAGAGGTGTTCCAGAAGGTGCAGCCAGTGTTTCTCCGCAAGATAGTGTAAACACTGCACAAAATATTAGTACGATGACTTCACCAACATCCCCGCAAAATCCACCACCACCTCCTACCGCCAAACCTTTATTCTATGCGATGAACGTTTGACCAAATGAATAGTTAAACATCAGGGTTAAAATTTGTTTGCCGATCACCAGTCGGCCAAAAAATGAGGAATGCCAAATAGATAATGAAGGTGGTTGATACAATCGAATGTATCAACTACTGCTTTGATACAAAATTAAAGCAAAAAACTATACATCCGACTTCTCAAGTCGGCAAACTAATGTTATATAAGGTAGGTTATAATAACCGAAAGAGGCAGAATTTCTTAAACAGTATTCAAATTAAAGAAAACTTGTATTTATTATTATAAAATTATGACTAGTTGTTAGAGTTTTGAATGAATGAATGTTAACATGTAAGAAATAGAAAGTATTTTTTGCGTTAATAATGATGAATGATGCCGAAGTGATTATTGAGAAAGTAGTCATTGTTGCCAAAAAGTAAAATAAATATGAGATTCCCATTACCAAAGTATTAATGTATAGTTAAGTAAATGTTTCTGACCAAATAACAAAAAAAAAGATAAAAAAAAATCAGCATGATATTGTATACATATCTGTTAAGCCGAAACCATTGAGTCTCTTTCACTTGTGATTATTTCTGACTCTACAACCGTGGCTTAGTAGGTACATATACAAACTACTTGTAGCTTTATGTATATGCTAAAAGATACATGTCAAATATATTGTGAAAGGAAATGCAAGATATACAATGAATTGTAAAATACAATAATGAAAAAAATTCTTTATTATGAATCTTGATTAACTGAAAGTTGTGGAAATGTGTCGTATGTATGGATTGAGATACTTCATAAATTTGGTAGTAACTTCTATAAAAACTAATACAACAATATTTTTTATTACACTTAATAAAAATCTTAATGCTATTGAACAACCTTTTCCTATTAATAATAATTTATCGTACTTGATAGTGTGTTAACAAAAATTTCTTAATACTATTTTGACAGAATGTCAGTAAAGAATGTATGAAATTCATTATTCTAAGACCATGTACCAAAAGTTGTTTATACTACATCTAATACATACATCAATAATTACCACTAGTTACTAATATAATAGAAGAATGTAACACTATTTATACGACAGTCTGTTTATGACGGATAGGTAGAATAGAATAAAATAGCCGATAAAATAGTATTAAAAAACTAATGAGCATATCTCGTTTCCTTTACTAATTAGAAAAATGCCTATATTCATTGTATACCCTGTATTTTGTTATGAATTTCTAGGAAAAAATAGCAAAATTTATAACAGAACTTAAAACATAAAATGAATTTTAATAAGATAAAAGTATTTATTTATTATAAACTAAAGTGAGAATATTAGATAAGACAAAAAAATCGGTCTACTTATTTTGTAATGTAATTATACTTAACAGAATATTAAATAAGATCGATGATGCTCAAAGCACATGAAATAGAATTGATTGAAAATAATTTTTATAAATATAAAGGATATACTTTGTTGATGTTTTTACGTTTTATTATGATTTTTTATTGATATTTTATCAAAGTTGGTGTTATTCAACAATAAAGACAAACATTTAACTTTCTGATATGTATTTCGATAGAAATAAAGTATTATATAAAATACAAATGTATTATTATCCTTTGTGTTCGATTCCTATAAAGAAACAACTTTAATTTTCGATTTACGTATATTGCTTTGAGCTTATTTTATACTTTCTCTATTTATTATTAACTTATTAGTAAAATTTTAATAACAATAACTTAAAAGTATATATACAGGGTGCGGTTAAAGTAATGTACCAAGTGGAATAACAAGCAAACGCTTAGAAATTTAGATTTGATATTTGGTAGCGTTGAACTGTATATTATAGCCAAGATTTTGACATAAATTTTACTTGTTTTGTGCAATCGATGTGGGCAGGACGACGCCATCTTGCTTTTTTAAAATAGGAACAAGGGTTTCACTGTAGAGCAATTGAGAGCTACCTATTCCCAAAATACAAAAATATACATTGTTGTTTATTGAGAAATAATTTTGAACATTTATTATGAGTTTGTTTATTTATCTATATTTCTATTTCATTATTAATTGTTCACGATTTAATTAATTCTCAATAAACAACTTTATAATGTATGTCTTTGTATTTTGGGAGTAAGTAGCTCTAAATTGCTGTAAAGTTAAACCCTTGTTCCTATTTTAAAAAATCAAGATGGCGTCGTCCTGCCCACATCAATAATTGCACAAAACAAGTGAAATTTATGTCAAAATCTTGGCTATAATATACAGTTCAACGCTACCAAATATCAAATCTAATTTTCTAAGCGTTTGCCTGTTATTCCACTTGGTGCATTACTTTAGCCGCACCCTGTATATACAGGGCAATCCAAATTAAGTGTTCACCATTGGTAACTTCGTTATTATTAAAGATACAAGACTGTTTAAATTAGCAAACTTATAGTACTTTTAACGCTCTTTAAAATGGAAGAATAAAAAAACAAATGCGCAGCGCGTTTTCGAGTTTTGCCGAAAAATATGTTTTTTTCAAATGGAAACCCCTGTATATTATATCATTTTCTGCTAGAACTTTAATTTTTAAACAAAAAATCTTATAAGAAATTTTTTACTGGGATTAAAAATACTTGAGTTATAATGACTAAATGAAAACAGCTAAGCAATTCGAGAAGTTCGGAAGCGTGCACAAAAACGTATTGAACAACAAGGTGGTATTTTTGAACATCTTCTATGAAAAAATCAGTAATTTTTATTTTCTTTTAATGATAAATTTATGTATAAAATAAAGTTTATAAAACTTATTTAGCTGTTTTCGTTTATTCATTATAACTCAAGTATTTTTAATCGCAGTAAAAAATGTCTTATAAGATTTTTTGTTTAAAAATTAAATTTCTAGCAGAAAATGATATAATATACAGGGGTTTCCATTTGAGAAAAAACATATTTTTCGGCAAAACTCGAAAACGCGCTGCGCATTTGTTTTATTTATTCTTCCATCTTAAAGAGCGTTAAAAGTAGTACAAGTTTGCTGATTTAAACAGTCTTGTATCTTGAATAATAACAAAGTTATCAATGGTGAACACTTAATTTGGATTGCCCTGTATACTTTTAAGTTATTGTTATTAAAATTTTACTAATAAGTTAAGAATTTTCGTCTGTGATATGGATAGTAATACCTATAATACATAAACATAATGACTGACAAAAAGTGCTCCAGTCCCTTTGTGAAAATCGAGTATCTTCGATAGATAAGTCAAGTCGTTATATCTCCAATTTATTATATTTTTATAGTCATAGCTGCTACTCAAGCAGAAAAGTAATTCTAAGAAATAATAAAACAATAACGACTCTTAAAAGGTAAAAGTAAATAAAGTCAATAATTCTGAAAAATAAATTTAAATTTTAACTGCAATCTCATGCAGGCATAGGCGAACACTATGACTCGGATCGACGATCGAACTTGCGTGGCGCATGACTGGCGCGTTGCCACATCGCACTGCGCTCCATATGTATTTTGTAACTTCCTATGTTCCGCTGCGGACTGAACAGTATACAGGATGGAGCACCACATTCGCCTCGATCGATATACAAAAAACGGTGATATATATTTAAAATATTTTTGTTGGATCATGTGTAATTTCATGGGGAACACGTTCTAAAATTAGTTTGAAATGTGCAGGCGGACGCAAAAGAAAGTTGCACATCAAAAGTTATCAACATTTAAATTGAACACCATGTATATAATTGCACATTTTCATAACGCAGACTAAATAAAGGCAAGTTACGCTATATTCCCGCTCAACTGCAAACTATCTACACAATAACACTGGTAAGACTTCAACGCAGTAAATGACAGTCGTGGAACCTACGCTGTGGTATTAAACTTGGGTCAAATTACAAACGGTTATCTTTTTCGAATTTCTAATCGTATAACAAGTAACAATCACTTTTTTACTTTTACATCTTCAGCAGAATGACGTTTCTTTAAAACTACTGATTTTAAGTAAATGTCATTCTGCAGAAGACGATTGGTACAAGTGCTGCATAAGTAATATGTAATATAAAGGGATTGTTGTTTTTTACACGATTAAAAACTAAAAAAATAACTATGTTAAGACTGAAACTTGTGAAAGTCTTCGCAAATATATTGGGTAAAAGTAATTCATACTTGAATCAAGCTTAATACAAACTTAATAGTTAATAGGCTTGAACAACAAACTATACAATCTAGTAAAATAAGCTTTAGACAAGCTGGACAAATAATCTTAGTTCAACCTTTCTGTAAGTTTTCGGAGTAATCAGACAAGCTTACTATGAGCCTGCAAAGTAAGTAAGTACTTCAAGCTTGTAACGTGTAAAGTAGCAAGCTTTGATTCGAGTTGGATATAAGGTTGACAGTTTTCCGAGGCAAACTGGAAGCAAGCTGCCATTTTTGTCATGGCAACTTTGATTCCAGCTTGTTTCAAACAATTGTTGCTATCTGGATACTACATAAAATAAAATTACTAAATGTTTAGTTAATAAATTTTATTAAGAAATACATAAACTAAACTTTTAACAGCAAACTAATGAACCGATTTCAAATGGTAATAAATATAATGACAAAGTAGCTTCTTGCCAATATGAGCAAAATATAATAATAATAATAATAATAATAAAGGAATTTATTGGCATCAAAATAGATACATCATTTACATTAATAATACAAAAAAAGCCAAAGCCAAAAAGACCATATCACCTAGCCGTTACATAAGTGTACGTGTTCGGTGTTCTACCTATAGCCTTAGATATATATATAAAGAAAATATACCTATAATAAGCAAAATTACATTAAAAAAATGAGAATGAAAAAACAATACTACAAATACAATACAAAATACAACTACTACTTAACTAACAAAACGTAACCGTTGAGAGTGTAGATGTCAAAACACTGTTATTAAATAAATGTATATACAGTTATAATCAATAACATACGATTACAAAATTCAAGAGAAATATCAAAAGTAGGAAGCGTTTATCTACTGAGTCTCCAGCAACATTGTTCTAAGGCGCGCCTTCAATGAAGCTATAGAGTATGTATTGTCAAATGTGGGTATTAGTCGATTGAGTGTAATAGCCGCATTATATGAAAAACTACGTTTAAAAAACTCGTGACGATGTTTTGGAATAGATAAGAACTTACTATGACGTGTAGGAACAGTATGCTGTTCAAAGCGGTAGCGAAATTTGCTACATAGGTAAGATGGTCGTTTACATTTAATAACTTTCCAGCAAAAAATTGCGAAATGAAGTTGTCGCCTACCCGCCATGTTAAGAATATTATTCCTTCGTAGACACTCTGATGTTCCTGCGCGTCGTGAAATATTGTAAATAAGCCGGATACAGCAATTTTGTAAGCGTTGAATTCTATTACGGTCTCTCTGTGAAATACAATGAGAGTAAAGAACATCACCGTAATTAAAATGGCATAAAACAAGAGACTCACATAAAAGTAATTTGGTATGATGATCAAATAGGGGTCTATTAATATATACAGCTTTAAACGTAGAGAAAGCTCTTTTGATAAGAGATGTGGTGTTGTAATTGAAACGTAAATCTGAATCCACGTATACACCTAGATTCTTTACAATATTAGAAAAAGGAATTGGTTGAGAATTAATGTGGATTTTGAGCAATGGTTGAACTTTTTTGCGAGTAGTTTTGGGTCCAAAGAGAATTAATTGAGATTTAACAGGGTTGATGTCCAAACAGTGCAAAGTAGAGAATCTCTGCAAACTGTGCAAATCCTCGTTCATCTTTTTTCGGCAATATTCCAGTCCGACGGAAGAAAATACGTGTACAATTGCGTGTCATCTGCATATAGATGGTATCGGCAATTATTAAGCATATCAGGCAGTTTCGAAGTATAAATGGAAAATAACAACGGGCTAAGTATAGCACCTTGAGGAGCACCCTGTAAAATACGTAAAACGCTGGATAATTTGTTGTTACAAGTAACACGCTGTGTACTATCATTCAGGTATGAAGCCATTAGCCCAGTTGCAGCGTCGCTTAATCCTATCGATTTCAATATACATATCAAGATTTTATGATTGATCGTATCGAAAGCCTTACTAAAATCGAGTAAAATAAACATATAGTTAACTTGCCTTCATCAGAAGCAGATAAAATATCGTCTACAATAGTTGTTAATGCACTAACGCAGCTATGGTGACTACGGAAGCCAGATTGAAAAGGTGGTAGAATATTAGTCTCATTGACGTAATCGCGCAGTTGAGATTCAAGAACTCTTTCAAAAACTTTTCGCAGCGATGGTAAAATGCTTATGGGGCATAGGTCCTTCAACATATCTACACGAGGTGTCTTGGGAATGGGAGTTATTAAAGCCGATTTCCAGACTGAGGGATACACAGAATTTTGGATACAGTAGTTAAATATATGACAAATGTGGTCACTTAATAAAGGAACACAGACATTTAAAACAGTTAGATTTAGACCATCCGTACCAGTTGCATTACTTTTTAGAGTTTTCAGACTCTTAATAATATCAGATGTAGAAACAGCTCTAAAGGAGAAAAGAGAAGCGGTGTTATTTCTGTACATATTAGCTATAGCAGTGAAATCTGTTGCCTGTGATGTTTGCGAGTTGGAAAAAAAAAGTATTTAATGTATTTACGTCAAGAAGATGATCAGGAATCGTACCTGATTTATTGTTGCTTAAATTAAGGTTCTTGATTTCACGCCACAGATATTTCTTATCATTACGGTGAAGCCTATACCGAAATTGAAAATATGCAATCTTTTCTCTCTTTATAGCCCGATTAGTTTCGTTTCTGAGGCTCTTATAGAATACAAAGTGAGCAGGATTTTGTGATTTACCATAACGTTTAAGGGCATTGTCTCGGGCACGCATCATTAATTTAATGTTATATGTTAACCAAATATGTGGTTTAGATGTTTTAATAATTTTAACCGGAGCATGTTTATTAAGTTTATGTATAATATTATTATTCAGAAATCCCACTTTTAAGTCAACATCGGGCAAGTCGTAAATGAGATGCCATGGAATTGTGCGGACGTCAGCAATAAACGCCTCATGATCAAAATCTTTGAAAGATCTTATTTTAATTTCACGCCTACTATTTTGTGGGCGTTTGTGCGTTAACATGCAGTATATGCCAAGATGGTCAGAGAAATTATAAGCGAATGTTCCAGCTTTACAAATAGAAACTTTTTCATTAACTATAATTAAATCTATCAAAGTCGAGGATCTGACAGCAATACGTGTGGGGTCTTCTATAATTTGTGATAAATCAAACATTTGGAGCAAATCAAGTAGATCAACAGTCTTATGATCATCATAATTTAACAAATTAACATTAAAGTCGCCTAAACAGATAAACATATTATCATCAAGTACAACATCGGATATGATCCCCTCCAGCGCATTTCTAAATGAAAAATAGTTACTATTAGGCGGTCTATAAACCACTCCGACGACACCTTCATCCAATCGCAACCACGAACATTCTAAATGATTCTCAGATAGAGATGATTCTAACATAACCTGTAAAAGTGATTTAACATAGATTGCTACGCCTCCACCTCTTCTGACTCGGTCACATCGAAATAGCCTATAGCCCGCAATTTCAAAAAAGTTGGAAGGTAAATCTGTATTAAGCCAAGTTTCAGAAAGGGCTAAAATATCATAATTTTCGCGTAAAAGAATGGATTTCGCGTTTTGAATGTTAGCAGGAAGAGATCGTACATTTAAATGTGCTACCTTCAACGACATGATATAAGTATATTATTACCACTACTAAAATATTCTATACATAAAAAAATATCGACATAAATTGCATATCGCATATATTTACTTTTTCGTAGGAAGCGGCTTATTCACACTAGTACTCCTAAGGGTAAGTTTCATTTTAGGTCTAAGGTCCATGCCAGAGAGGCAGGAGGAGGAGGTTCCAATGAAGATTTCAAGTCAGTACTAAAACAATCTTCGGTTCCACGATCCTGTGATTCTTGATTACTAGTTCCTGGTTGAGTACTAGATTTCGGAACAGCTAACCAGCTCAATTTTTTCAACTCTGCGATGGTATATTCGACGTTCTCAATAATTAATTTATTACCAATAACTTTAGCATTCATTGATTTTTTTAAAGCAGCCTGATAGTATTGTCTTAGTTTTTTCTTGGATTGACGCTCGTCGTAAGACAAGTCGTGTGTTACAAACAATCCTGTCCCTTTCAACTTCGAACAATTACGTAAAATTTCATCTTTAGTAAATATTGAACAAAATTTAATTATAACAGCGCTCGACTGAGAACGTTTTCCAACACGATAAATATCCGCAACTTCAGTTGAGGAGCACGTAATATTCAGTAGCGTTTCAAACTTATCTAGTACAAATTTTGTAAGATCCAGCCGTGACTCTTTTTCCTTAGTAGGAATACCAAATATAACAATGTTGTTATTTTTCAAAGTTTTTTCAAGACCAATAACCGTATGCTTCAATTTACTGTTTTCATTTTTCAAATTTTGTATTTCTTCATTAGCTAAGATCAAATCCTTTTTAAAACTGTTAATTCTTTTATCAAATTGTTTAATGACAGTATCCGTTTGTTCCTTTAAAAGTGCAACTATGTGATTATCTAAGTCTCTATTAGTGATATCAATATCTATATTTTTTCCGGCCATCAAAAGAACAGAAAAAAGGATAAAACAATACTTCACACTGAGGGGCCGTTCACAGTGTCTTATACACAAAATTGGTAGGCCACGGAAGGAAGCAAGGTAATGATAACAAAGGAGCTGTGGAGTTATTCTACGACAACATATAATATAAATAAATTTGCCTTTAAAGTAAGAAATTTTATACGGATCTGTGCATGTGTATGCGTATGTGGAAACTTTTTACGGAGTAGATACAAAAAAAAAACTATAAAAATACGCAGACTGATACTTAAAGAAAAATCTACTACTATTAACAGGGAACTTCGTATAATGAAGGTAGCTTTTATAATTGAATTTCAATCATTTATAAGTTTAAAAATTAAAATTCAAGTAATTCTGCATCAATCAATATAGAAAATACTTAGGTTTTGTTTGCACATACCACAAAATTTTAACGCAAAAGAGCAGCACTATAAAACACGTCCACACGCTCTCAATTTCAATACTTCTGTCCGTAAAATGCCCATGTTTGTGCTTATCTTGAATACCTAATTAGGCGCATACACATTTTTATAACATCCTCTAACATAGGCCGTAAGATTCTAGCTTTGGAAACTTGCAAGACCTATCAGTCACAATGCTCGTGTTCAGTTAGATCGTAGATGAGTCACCGGTGGATATTGGATAATGAAGTACTGAATACGCCGTAAGAATTATTGGCAATCTAGATATTCAATGCAGTAGTTTACTTATCGTTATTTACCGGTGACTTAGCGATGTAATAACTTAACAGGATCAATGTATATAAAGGGACACTGTATATAATGCAATATTCAAAAAAGACAAAATCAGAAGAAAGTATTATAATAAATAACTAACAATAATAAAGACATATCTCACAAATGAAGGGTTAGCCTACCAATAGCCAATAGCCTACCAATACCATTGTATTGGTAGGCTATTTTTAACCTTGAGTGAACACTACTCACATAAGATAATATAAGTTTTAAGTACTAAATTTAAGCTTAAATGATATTGAAGATTTTCACGATCTGAGTCCTAAGGCTTCCGGGTTTTGACTGCGTCATAGAAGTGTAATAATATACCCAGATAGCAAAAATAGTTTGAATCAAGCTAGAAAGTTGCCATGACAACGGTGACAGCTTACTTCCAGCTTGCGCGTTCTGTATATGTGCCTGTGCGCAAGCGTAGAGTAAGCTTGATTTAAACTAACCACGTTAAGCTGGATAAACAAGTGAAAATCGATTCAAAATGCAGTTTACTGTAAGCTAACGTGCTATCGGGGACGTTATTATGTCAGATATCAGCCACATTGATGAAATATTAGAAATATTTCGCTGTTCGCTACATTTATTCCCCACGCCGTACTCATTTGACTGAAACAAGTGTGAAAACATATTTGACTATTCAAATATTTAATAGATGCCACCCAGTTTGTGATTTCCTGAAAGCTTCTTAAAACAGTTAAGTGTTTCAGCACGTTATATTCATGTGCCCGTGTCGCCCAGTGTCGCATATGCTCACTCATGAAAGTCACGAACATAAATGATGCGAGTACGTAAACCAACGTAAACGTTAGTGAACGCTAGTCTTGATACTGCTGCTCGGCTAGTTGTTTTCCGCACTGCGCTATAACTTGTCCCTCTTTGCCGAGTCTACTAATCATCGTGTTTATAATCATTTTTCACAAAGAAATATCGTAAGCAAAAATTACTTGTTTGAAAATTCCATTTCCACTAGTAAGGCTCAATATGACCTTTAGCTGATGAAATGCGATAAATATGAAGGCTTTGTTTTGAGAATTTTTTGTTTATCAAACACCCGGCCAACATTAAATCTGAATGCAACCTCCGGATACATTCATATTGTATTAGGATGATATTAGCCAGTACTAGGACTACTATGATATTAGGTAACAATGAATCGAAGCAACCAGAAGCAACTAACATAACCTAAAATAATCCTACCGCAAATTTGAATTACCTAATTCCTATTTTCAAAAATGTTTTACCACGTGAGTTGTTCCTTATTAACTAAAACGTAGCAGTTATTTTATCATTTATAGATTTCGCTGGAACATGAAATATTATTACATCCACAATATTTTGGTCCGCAACTACTAGAAAAAGTAAAAACAAAATTATATACAGAAGTTGAAGGAACATGTACTGGAAAGTAAGCCACTCTGCACTCACTTAGTCTTGTTATTAAGAAAAATATGTTGTAGGTATGGTTTCGTGATAGCAGTCACTACTATAGATAATATCGGAGCAGGACTAATATTACCTGGCCAAGGATTTGTTGTTTATCCTGTTAAATACAAAGCAATAGTGTTCAGACCATTCAAAGGAGAAGTTTTAGATGCAGTAGTTCGACAAGTTAATAAAGTAAAGTTCTATAATACAAAAACTTAATCATTCTTGTAGAGAAACAATTATTTTATTTTATATTTTAGGTCGGAATGTTTGCAGAAATAGGTCCTTTATCATGTTTTATTTCCCATCATGTAAGTCGCAATATGATACAAATGTAGTAAACGATACAAATAATTTTTAATTACAGTCTATTCCTGCCGAAATGGAGTTCTGTCCTAATGTTAACCCTCAGTGTTATAAAACAAAGGATGAAGATGTAGTTATTCATGCAGAAGGTGAAATTAGACTGAAAATTGTGGGTACGAGAGTGGACGCAACTGGTATTGTAAGTGACATTATATCATAAATTTAATTAAACCTACATAGTTTGTTTTTAGTTTGCGATTGGAACATTAATGGATGATTATCTAGGCCTTATAAGTAATTAAATATTAAAATATAAATTTATTAACATTTTATACTGGGAATTTATTTATATTGCCAAGAATTTTGTATACAAAACATGTCATTTTAAGTGAAAGAAAGTGGAAAACTTGTGCATCCTATCATTTGAATACTTGTATAATGTAGTTTAATGTACAGGGTGAGGCATTAGTGCGTCAAAGCTCAATATAGCCATTAATATTGAAGCGATCAAGAAACTTTATCTACAAAAATCATAGACAGTCTTAAGCTACATATTTTACAATTATTTTCATATATACGGGGTGTTACATATTGCCAGGGTAAACCAAACATACATTTTCTTAAATGGGACATACTATATATTATTACAAATTTAGATTAAGCGTATCTTCCTCATTCCTTTGATATCAGGTTTCATTGAGTTATACCGAATATTACAGAAGTTATGGTTAGTTTTGTCTGAAAATCATTGCGTGTTCGCCGTCCTGTGTATTCCACGTGAAACAGCTTAAAATTATTTTTCACTAGAATAACTTTTTTATATTGTTACAGTTTCATAGCAACGTGATATTTTGCCAATATTGCAAAAACTGTGTACAGGGCAATTCAAAGCGCAAATGCATTATTTTCTCATTTTATTTAACTGGATCAACCTGTATTTTATATTAAGAAAAGAAAGGGCACTGTACGTACTTTCATTTTTATTAACCACTTAATAGCTTTTACTATCATTTTTTCATGGCTAATTTGACATATTACAAGTATTTTGGAAAAGCTCAGCTTTTATTACGAAAATATTAAATATCTCAGAAATTAGCGATTTTAGATATAGGGTGGTTAATAAAAATGAAAGTACATACAGTGTCCTTTCCTTTCTTAATATAAAATACAAGGTGATCCATTTAAATAAAAGGACAAAATAATGCATTTGTGTTTTGAATCGCCCTGTACACAGTTTTTTGCAATATTGGAAAAATATCACGTTATTATGAAACTGTAACAATATAAAAAAGTTATTCCAGTGAAAAAATAATTTTAAGCTGTTTCGTGTGGAATACACAGGACGATGAACACGCAATGATTTTCAGACAAAACTGACCATAACTTCTGCAATATATAACTCAATGAAACCTTGTACCAAAGGAATGAGAAAGATATGCTTAATCTAAATTTGAAATAATATATAGTATATCCTATTTAAGAAAATGTATGTTTGGTTCAACCTGGCAATATGCAACACGCTGTGTATATGAAAATACTTTTAAAATATGTAGCTTAAGACTGTTTATAATTTTTGTACATAAAGTTTCTTGATATCTTCAATATTAATGGATATATTGAGCTTTGACGCACTAATGCCTCACCCTGTATGTCACTCATTATAATTGCTATTAGATCATCATGAATCATATGAATTAAATTTATATATATTGTAAACCCTGTTTTAAGTGGTAGCTTTTTGCTGTATAAATGTTTTGTTCCAATTAGGATTGACACTTTGAAAAAATACAAAATCGTTTAAACTCAAGATTATTTATAATTCAACTATTTTTTTAATAATATAATTGTGTAAAGCACTATATTGTGTGTTGTATATGTCTGTGTAGAGGTAGTACGAAGGACTAATTTTCAAGATATTTTAATTGTAGTCGAAATTAAAAATATATAAGGTAAAATATATAATATATAACGTAAAAATAATAATATATAAGGTAAAAAAAATATATGTACAATATGATAAATTTAGACTACACATTGTACGCTACACCAGTCATTGCACTCTAGGCGGTTTTAAAATGAAAATAACATGTATAAAATTTGCTGTTTTGAAGCAAACTACATGCGTTGTACTGCTCAAGATTTTACCCCCTTATCAAATTTGTACAGCATGCTAGATGCTACTAGCAAATCCGCACAATGGAAGTTAAACTGTTTGAAAATAGTAAGTAATGATATGGCGTTAATTGCCGCATTGATCTCTGATTAAGAATCTGACTAAAATTAGTGAGAGGAATGAGTATTGCTAAGACATTACATTAGAGTAATTAATCAGATCATTTGTGTCGTAAACAAGCAAATATCGATCCATCGTTAAAGTAATTTTGGACTTTAGGTATGATATGCTTCAGCGTTATTGAAGTGGACGCAAACTATGTCTATGACTATGTTCTCTATAGTCAGTCTATGACTCTTTCAAATATGTATTATAAGGACAGTTGAGCAAAATTGTTTGGTTAAAAAGGAAACAATACAGCGACGAGCCCAATTTTTGTGAAATGTTTCCATTACAATATGTACCCATAAAACGAAAATACGTTTATTTATTAGTGGTAGTCTTTATACCATTATCACAGGATTTGATGGAAATATAGGTAATAATATGTAAAGTGTGCGACGAAAGTTTTTTATTTGAGCAGAAAGGAGAAATGTTTATCATTAAGCTCACGACTTATTCTCAAAGTTTTAAGTACGCTCACAATTTTAATATAAATAATTTTTGTGGTATTCTTCGGAATAAAACATAGTTATCAATAACATGCGATTTATGAACTTTTCTAATTTGTCATATGCGATAACACACTCTGTGCAATCTTGTTGCATTTTTCGCCGGCAGTACCTAGTACTGCAGCTTCAGTGTCTGCTAACCGACCAAGTTTCTCTGCTCTAATCATGAGAAGATCCAATTCTAATGTTATCAGTGCTCATATAAAATAAGGAAATCGACATTGCTTTTGGTAACATCTGAAATGGCATTATACCAATTATATTCTTATAAACATTTGAACACATTAACATCTATATTAGTGATTCCATTTATAAAATCAAAAGCTGCGAATTACCGAAATTTAGTTTATTTAATAGATTATTATAATTACTGAGTGTGAGTTAAAATGTGATAATATTGTATTAGTAACCAAATTATTTACTATATATATATGAGATATATGGTATCTGAGAAGGTGCTGCTTCATCTGTTTGAAATTAGTCTGGAAGTGCCTACATAAATTAATCAACCTAGGCAAAGAAAACGGAGTTGCACTATGCTGGATGCCAGAACATACTCGCATCGGAGACAACGAAGAAACTAATCTAGTAGCAAGGAAGACCGCCACAACCTCGTTTGTGGAATTGGAACCATTTTGCGGTATAGGTATGAACTCCTACAAAAAAGAACTCAAAGATGGAGAGAAACCAAAAGATTTTCAATTTACGAAATTACCGATGTCAGACTTTTGACAAAGTCGCTTATTTATACATCGTATTCATTAAGTCAACTTTTGGTATGGATGTGCAAAATTTCGTCGATTTACGACTAATTGTGTCTGTAACAAAGTTGTCATTTAGAGGAAAATTTATTTGGAGGATACTCAGCGTTAGCTTCAATAGAAACAAAGGTTACTACAAAAACCGCCCTTTTGCACTCTCTAACTGTTTAATCCAAATATTCCAGTTAGAGCGCCTCGTTCTGTCTTCATATATGTATTTGCTTTGGGTTGAAATAATTTTATATTCGTTTTATCGCTAAAAGTGATGTCATCGAAAAGTCTAAAACTAATTTGAACTAGTAATTTGAAATCAAAGTAAGTATATATTAAAAGAAGTAAATTTAGTTAAGTATAAATATTTAAAAAACTGAATCTGCATGCACTATTTTTTTCAGTGAAAGACTTATTCAGAACACACGGCATATGCCATAGCAGCTCCTGAAAGGGTCGTTGTAATAGGTCTATTCAAGTATTTTCTTCTGTTTTAGTTTTATTTCACATTTGTGTGAATTGCAGAAAAGAAAGTGAGCATCGTAAATATTTTGCCTAGAACGTCACGCATTCCGGGTACCTGATATGAAATAAAATAAAGGTTTACTGTAAGAATATATAGATAGATAATTTGTCAAAAAGTAAGAGAAAATAAATAATGAGTTTAGCAGCTTTTACAAGAAAAATGCAATATACACTGGAACCTCGTCTATATCCGCGGTCGGGAAACGTAAACATTCACTTACATCCGCTCAAGAGGGATCCCCACTCTTATCACGTTAGCGAAGAGGAAAGGCCGTGCTACGCGCTGATTGGCTCATGTGAATACGTGCACTATCAGGGTGGATGCCGAGCGCATATAAATGAACGCTATAGTGCGGATATGAATGAGGGTGGATATAAGTGAGCGCGGAGCTAAGCGAGGTTCCAGTGTAATATATTAAGTGTTTATTTATTAAGACATTTTGAAATGCTTCTTGTTGATATTATTTAATTACTACTTTTGAGACAAAAGTTGAGGGAGAAAATAAAAAGGTATCGTAGATACGAAGACTTAGATAAGTGTATATAATAAACTTTCAGAAAACTGAAATGCTAAAAAATGTACCTTTCTTACCAAAATACATAAGTAAGATTTGATGCATTTATTATTTCATGTTTATTGCAATGGTAAAGCATACTGCATTCATTATGTACTATAAAAAGAAAGCGATAAAATACTGCTATTTAGAATATTGATCTTGCAAAGAAAACAACGAATATCTTTATAAAACTGCAAATTTTCATTTTGCCAGTAAGTAAAAACGGTCCTCTTTTTTAGTAGGCTTATAAAAAAATAGTCATATATTTGTTTCATTTGTGTTCGTTTTGAATTTTAGTGTATTGTCATAATTCTCTAAAAATGTGGGTAAGTAACAATATCTTTATATGATATTTTTTATTCAATATTTACAAATATCCTCCAGATACATATATATTTTATTTAGCGAAGCATATTTAAAATAAACGCGCCAAATTGAATATATGACAGTGACATTTCATTCGGATATGCTTTTCCATTTTGTCTATTACCACCGTATACCGTCTAAAATTTCGTTACCAACGTAAATAACCTTTTTGTAGGGCTGTACGTCGGCTACTAAAATGTCTGCAAATTCCTTGGAAAATGAGGTATGTTTTGTTATATATTGTTGAGTTAATTATTATAGGATTGTTTGCAATACATCATATGTTTACCAAGATTAAAATACTTCAGTATTTTCCATATTGTCAATAAACTTTCAACTTTTTTTCCTGCAAGTGCCTACTTCATTTAAAACTGTTATTTCTGTATGAAACTAATCTTTTATTTACATTTAAGAATGATAAGAACGACAAGCAAGAACCAGAAATTGTCGATACCATAGACTACTCAATTAAACATCCCTTGCACAACTGTTGGACGTTGTGGTACTATGAGAATGATCGAAGCAATTCATGGGAAAAGAACCAAAAAGAAATAGCTTCATTCGATACAGTAGAAGATTTTTGGAGGTAATATCTAATTAGTCTCCATTTCAATGATTCAGTCTATCAATTCCAGTCTCTACAATCATATAAAGTTAGCGAGTGAATTACGCCAAGGTTGCGACTACTCATTATTTAAGAAAGGCATAAGACCTATGTGGGAAGATGATGCTAACATTCGCGGAGGTCGGTGGTTAATCAATTTAGAAAAGAAGCAACGTGGAAATGATCTAGATAGATTTTGGTTAGACGTTGTAAGTATATTTGAAAAGTACCTATATTACTAATGATACATCAAAAATTATTGACTCTGGCATCATTTATGGTTACTTGTATCTAATATTATTTAGCACTTCATGTAAAACTCATACAATATGTATCGTAAAATCAACTTACATGCAAATCTTGCAATTTAGAGGAAAGCTTCAATTGTAGCATAAAATTTAATCAATCTAGTAAGTCTAATGTAGATTTTAAATTTTGCGTAATAAGTTTCTTTTGTACTTTTGGATTAATCTCCTGCAACCAATTCACTTATGTTTGTTTCTAATTCAAAATAAATAAAATAATAAAATGATTCCCTTAAATTTATTGAGCAAAATCGTTAAATATGTTAAAATGAAGAAAGCTATACTTTTCTAGATTTTTGTATAAAATATTAACTCATAATACTCCATCCTATTTAGTAAAGAAAATTTAATTTTGAACTGACATGCACCACATCAATATCTGCAAAAAGAATCTTTTTGATATCCCTTGTCGTTATACCTGGCACTGTAAGTAATGTATTGAACAACCTGTAATTTCAGATAAAATCATTATCTTTTCATTCATGTATTGAACAACCTGTAATTTCAGATAAAAACATTATCTGATCTGTCGCCGCAATTCTGATGTCAGAGCAGCAGAGAGACCTCCCCTATTTCCTTCCATGATTTCTTTTTACCTATTATTTTGTCGATGTCACCACGTACAATATTTTGTCACAGTTAGTGTATTTTCTTCTTTTTTGAAATTATCAGTCAACATTCGCCTGATACGTTTTTTTCATACTTTCAGCTGTCATCTTATGTATTATTAATTTTTTTAATTTTTGTAAACTTAGGATAATCGAGAATAACAAGATTTGACCTGATGATGATCTTTTTGAATACCATTATTTTTTTTATTTATCATTCATGAAAAACACCCAATAACTTTTCTATATTTCAATTTTCAAAAAATATGTTGTTTTTTTTCAATTCTTGTTAAACTGGAAACGGACACAACTTTGTTTTTTAAATGACACTTTGTATATTTTTTGATGTTTTTCGATTTGCTCTTTATCTCTCTTTCTGCACATATAAAATTTTACAGGGGTTGCATGAAAAAATTTGTAAATTTCTGTAAATTCCACAAAACTTCAATCCCACAACTTCACTATTATTCATACTTATCTAACACACTAATGTAAAATTAATAACTTATTTAAATTTGCAAAAATTATAGGTACATATGTTATGTTGACAATAATTATTACAAATCTAATACAACTTCACAAAGCAAAGATATTTGTTTACCAGCAATATTTTTGGTACAGCTGATTTTATTTAAAATAGCTGTCTTGTATACTTACAGTTCTTTTTGAAGTTTGAAGATTATCTCAACTAAAAAACTATCAATAAATTTTTTGGAAAATTGTAAAAAAGAATGTTATATTTTTCCTGAATGATCCTGTATATGTACGTTTATAATATAATTATAATATGTTGTTGTATCATATATCTTATAATTGTATTTCTCATCTTGTAGTTTTTCTATAGTAGGTATGTGAACAAAAAAAAAATTAAACCGGAATATTGAAGGTTCCTGTCTTATAATATATTAGTTACAGTTGTGTTCACCAAAGATGATCTCTGCGTCACTCATATATAATTCTATCAACGACATTAATATGAATAATTTTCATATCCAAATACCTACTTGTACGACAAGGAGAGCCTGGACGACAGTTTGTATTTCGAAACTTTGCCTAGCACAGACGTACGGCTCGTGCAATTTACTTGAGTAAGACAAAGGCGAGATTAGTACGTAGCCTGCGCTTATTCTATTTATTTCCGCTTGTTCACTTAGAAATTTGACATACATTGACAATATATTTCCGTAGATATTTGATCGAACTGTTATTTCGTCCTTATAAATACGTATTTATCGTTTTAACAATTTTTTTTAGTCAGTTCTTTTTAAAACTGTAATGGCAGTACATGATAGAATATTACGTTCACAGTCGCAACAGCTTGTTTTAAATCTGACGACCTGTCCATAAAGCCACATGCACTTAACCTGAAAATGGAAAGTGCCATAGCTGCCATATTCATTTTGATATTTACAGTATTTAACATGACGCCGAAATACTGATTTGATTCATACAAATGTAATTGATGACGCAGAGATCATCTTTCGTGAATAAGTCTATATTATTTTAGTAAAATATAGTACATACATTTAAACAGTTTATATTATATTTAGCAATTTATACAAACTCGCTTAAAATCCTTGAGTCTACAGATAACTAAACGCAATTTCTATAATTCCGATAAAAACTCCGTTATTAGTAGGTACCGTTGCGGCCAATATAATCTGGGCAGTGATTTGACATTTCATGACTTTTTCATGAAATTTGGTAAATCAGGCTTTGCTACAATTTACGTTACTCTGGATACGCACTTAGGGCATGAGCCATCATGTGATGGTTATCTCAATAATCAATAGTCACCTTAAAAAGTGTTGTCGTTTAACTGAAATTAGTTTGGTTTTGACCAACCATCCATATTATTGTTCTTAAACTAAATTGAAAATTTTGATGTTTATTTTAGAAACGAAAAACATAAACAAATGATATAAAAAATTAATATTTTGTAGCAGCTCCATTTTTTTCAATAACATTATTTAACCTTCTGGGCATTGATGCTACTAATTCTGCAGTATAATTTGGTGTTAATTCATTCCATGCTTCTTGAACTCTTTCCCAAAACTGTTCTGCATTTTGTGAGCGAAAATTATTACCTCTATTAATTCTTTTTACTGTCAAACCCACACATTTTCAATGGGGTTCAAGTCCGGGCTACGTGAAGGCCAAGGTAGAACTTGTATGTTCTATTGCTGCATCCAGTTTGAGGTCACTCTAGCTGTATGAATGGGGCTACTATCTTGTTGATATATAAAATTATTTCGGGGAAAGACTGCATTTACTGAGGACAGCATGATATTTTCCAATATTCCAACATAGACCTCTGAATTGCATCTACCTCTTATATGTATGTGTTATAACTCCGGGTCCTTGGGCGCTCATCCAGGCCCAGGCATTGACAGAAAAACGACCGCTTGTGTGTGATTTATGGGTATAACGTTCATCATAGCGAGAGTTTGGAGGTCTATACATTCTAACGTGTCCGTAAAACACGATTTAAATACTTTCTCATCTGTGAAAACAACATTCTGCCAGAAATTTAACACTTCTAAGGAGTACTCCAAAGCAAAACCTACTCTCTGTTCCTTATTTTGCGGAGTTAGAAAAGGTTTTTTCGCTGCAGAACGACTGTGTAGATCAGATCCATTTTTGATACGACGCCTTGCCGTTCGAGCAGACCCTGGAAAGTTTGTTTCAGCCTGTGCGTCTACCGCACAATGGAAGCGATTTTCGCGAATAAAATCAACCAAATTACCATCATCAATCTCCGTTGTAACTCTGGGCCTACCACTACCCAATCTTCTATCAAACGTTTGTCTCTCATCCCATATTCTCTTAATGTTATGTACAGTACTCTTTGGTATTTGGAATCTTAATGCGACTCGACGTTCCGACCACCCCTCTCCCAGTAACGTCACAGCCCTCAATTTCTCGGCCAAAGATAAATGTGGCATTTTTATAATTGACGTTTTTCATCAATCAATATGACAGTATAGTTTTCCAACCGACTTTTTTATGTAAGAATTAAAATCCATTTACAGTGAGAAATACTGCTGCCCAGATAATATTGGTCGCAACCGTACGTATCAGCATCACGAAATTAGTTCGTATCACATTATACGATCACACGTAGATATTTTTATGGGCTGTTTAATAGAAAGTCTTTTTATAACTATAATTGTATAAAAGGATAAATATTGATTTTGAGATCTGATATTTTCACGACATCTCACCATCCTCTACATTTGAATCATTTGTTTTGCAAGTAAAAAATCCGTGTTATTCCAAAAATATTGCTAAAAAATGACAACTATTAACAAACTTAGCCTTTTACAATATTATTACAAATGTTCTTTTTCTTGCCGTGAACAAGAAACATTACATATAGAATTAAAAAAAAAATTATACAGCGTAAAAGAATGTAAGGGGTAATTATATATACAAAAGTATGAAAAAAAGTTTATATCTACTTAAATCCGGAAATGCTTTAGAGATGACGTCACAAAACTGGTTTTTGGTCAATTAGTCTTAAACTACATTTAGGCCCGGTTTTTCAATCAGCGGTTAATTGTTTCTGTTAACTGGCTAGTAGTTAAACTTAACTTCAAGTTAAATTGCTAGCTTAGACTATATGTACTTTGACTTGTAGTTGGTTTAAACTGTGAGATCGATAAACACTTTAGCCAGCAGTTTGGGTTTACCTGTCAGTTAAAATTTGTTAACCAGCAATTGAAAAACCGGGCGTTAATTTAAGATACAAATCTTGTACCTATGATACAAATAATAATTTATACTTTTTTATGTTTATTGGCAGTGAGTAGGACTAGGCAATACCGACGTTTTCAATGTCGGGCATCGATACTTACCGATCTATCAATTCCGTGCACAGTATCGATTCCGAGTACTGGAATCGGTTAAGTATCGGCTAATATGGATACTTTAGAACCGATATTTTGAATCAGTGCGTTGGTATCGATGGTATAATAGCTCCCCTAAGAAGCATTTTCGGACCCAAGTTCATAGAAACATTTTTCATACTTTTCTATGTACAATCACCCCTTCCATTGTTCAGAGGTTGTTAGCTGGGACCAAACAATCAGCACGTTTGATATACATGATTTTCAATAAATAACCACCCACTGCTTCGGAGTCGATCTGAGCCTGTCCAACGGAAATTATACGCGATTATTCATTGAATTTCATATACAGCAAAACGTGCCGTTCCAAGTCGACCGGTCCAAGCCGCTTCAGTGCGCTTTAATACGCGAGCAGACGACACGGTTTTCAAAAGGTTTTGAATCGACTGCCTTGGATTCTCAAAAATCTGCTTCTGGCCTCTGTGAATAACTGCCAATATCTTGATAACGCATTCCCAAATGAACGCAAACCTCCCAATATGAAGTTAGCAGTTGTAAATTCTGGATTATATTCTTGGAACACAAAACATCGCCATTCTTTACAGAGGTAGTGGAGTAGCAGCTAGTACATTTTCTTCCGATTTTTTTTTTCGGGTTAAAAGTTCACACCCTGGACCTCCTCCTCCCTGAGTTTGCTTTTATGCGGTTTTTCAAACTCCTTGGTAAATGCTGCCGGCAAAGGTGCTAAGGCATGGATTAATAAGAATAATATCTGGAACTGCACAAAAAGGGTGGTTAGCTTACGTAGTCGGTCGAATTTGTTCTTTTTAACAGACTATAATACACAGTTTGTGTAGCTCCTATAGATTACTTTAGAAAGGTATTCACTTATACACATTTATGAACAGAAAATTAAAAAATATATGAAAAATGTGAAACTTCCATTAAATATCTCTCTCGATAATGTGGTGTAAATGTCAGTACATTTTAATGCAGTATCATGTTATTTTATGTGAAAATGTATTTCTCTTAAATTTTTTTTTTAGTAACTATTCTAATTTACAGATTCTTTGTTTAATTGGGGAAGCCTTCGAGAACTCTGAAGAGGTATGTGGTGCTGTCGTAAATATTAGAGGAAAAGGCGACAAAATAGGTAATGCATGTAATTTTAAACATTTAGAAATATTTAAAATATAGAGGTGTTTAGTAGATCAATCCTTTGACTATACCGGGTGTTTCTGGGAGGTGGCTCGCCCCTGTAATTCTAAAATATTTGAGATAGAAAAACGAAATCTGGGAATTATGTACGGGGCTTTAATTTACATTTCTTGACATAGTCGATACATTCTTATCACTTCCGCTTTTACCGGAAATGACTTTGATTTTCGATTTTTAAATTAAATTTCTACCTGAATATTTTTCGATATTTTGATTCGGGATAACATTTTGAGTACAACTGCAGCAAAAGATATTATTGTTTGATATAATTTTTTTTTCAATTTTTTTTTATCGAGAGCTTTGAAGTTAATATGCTCAAGTAACGGGGTGGGCATAAGTCACCTGGCAGCCTTGAAAATAGGGCATGCGTCAGTTAGTCAGTAAGTTAGTATGCTTGTCGACCTCGAAACAGCTCCATACCGGTATTGTTGCGTGGTTAGATAATTTTTTGTCGAATAAAATGGCACAAAATGTTCGAGTCAAGTTTTCGTTACAACCGCGTGTGTTTTTGTTGAAACAGTTTATTGTCTTGATCGCGATTATGGAGCTATTGAAGGGAGTTTGAGAGAAAGGTGACCTGATACACAATTTCCAAACCGCAATTTACTTGGCTTGAATTGCAAGGCGTACCGGGCGTCCACGTTCGGTGCGCACTGAAGAGAATACCATGATCGTAAATAGGCACAACTGTGTTGTGCCTACATTGTTTGGCCCCCAAGGTCTTCGAACCTTACAGTGATAGACTTTTCAATTTGGGGGCTGATGAACCGGGTTTTCGCACATCTGATCGCAAACGTCGAAGATCTCAAACATTGGATAAGAATCGTGTTCGATATCATCAATGAAGACCTCACGATGCTCGCCCGTATTGTTAATTCCATCGAGAAACGTTATTCGCAATGTATCGAGATGAACGGCGAACATTTTGAACACCTATTGTAAATATTTTTGCGATATAATGAACGAAAACCAACGTTTTTTAATCTTATGCTATCGTTTTTTAAAATTACTTAAATTTTTTAAATTTGTGCAAATTTGCCAGATGACTTATGCCCACCCCTGTATAAACATGATACGAACAATTTTTTTCATTTTTACTGTATGCCCAGTTTCTTAAGCGCATTTGTAGGTACAAAATTTAGTTTTTGTTTTAATATAATTTTTCCAAATGGGAACAGGATCGCTCACTAAATCACCACGAAAGAGCATTGAAGTACCTTCATTTTGATACCCTACATTAATACATATGCCGAACGAACGTTTATTAAGTATTTTTTGTGAAAAAAAAAATTACTTTTTAGTATATTTTTAGTATTATATTAAGGGCGTTTATTTTTTATCTTAATTAGGAGTTTGGACATCAGACGCTATGCATAGTGGAGCAATATTGGAAATCGGAAAAAAACTTAAAGAGAGACTACGCATTGCTCAAAAAGTAACTATAGGATACCAAGTGCATAAAGATACGATGGACAAAGCAAGCTCAGCCACTAAAAATTCGTATACCGTATAACAGTAATGTTTTTGTGAGCTTTGAGCTCAACAAGGTAGCCAATCTGTTACAATAATTATTTATTTCATATTCTCTCTTGTTCTAATGAATGATTTTTTACTATAAATATTACTCAACGGAATGGCATCGTGTTGAGCTATTTGTTTACGTTTTTTATTTTTGATGTATTGTAATATTCTTTTGTGGTTAACGTACTGCTGTACATTTACTTAAGAATTAATACTTTTCTCATGTATTTATTTCTTTCTTTCATTTAAAAAGCTTGCAAATTCTTTGATTATTTGTTAATACTCGCAGGTACAGCACACACAATAACATGCACATATACATTATACATAAAAATACATCTAGTGAGCAAGATTTTCAATATTTTTAATTCAAATCTTGCTTATATACATATTAAAAAAACAATGTAGAACAAATTATTTTTCCCTATATTTGCTTCCTATGTTATACGTCTAAATATATTCTTTAGTTTATTCACAATTATACTTTATTTAATTTATCTTCATAGATAACCCAACAAACAAAATTCAAATTTCGCGCAATTTTTAGTAACTTCAACGCTGAAACATGAAATGACCTATAAATTTGTTTCAGATTAATAGTTCTTTTTATACGATTATGTTGTAGTTACTAAAAATAATTGCGCGAAATTTGAGTTTTGTTTGCTGGAAAACACGCTTAAAAACTAAAATTCGATAGACAAACTTTACATACTCTTTTGTTTGTATTTACTTCTGTTAACAGGAATGTCAAACTTATCTAATTATCTAAATTATAATTGTTGAAAAAAATGTAACCAATTTGCACAACTAGTTAACTTTAGAAGTAAGACAAACTATTCTTTTTTTAATACAGAATTAAGTTTGAAAGAAATCAACTGGTTTATACCTCACAAGTGTATTACTGGACGTGTCACTTAAATTGTTAAAAATAGTCCTTACAATGAAATAAATGTCACATGATTAATTTATACAATTTACAGAATGTAAATGGTGTGACATAATAAGAATATTTACTAGGATACATCTTAGGAAAGGTAAGTGCAGAGAATCTTACGCTAACTACTAACTATTCTTAAATTAGTGACAGTATATTAATTATATTTTTTAACCCTGCTGTTCTCCTCGGGTCTATTTGACCCGAAATGAAAATCATGCTTTAATAACTTTTTTATTTTTCACTTTTTTAACTCAATATTTTATGACTTTGTGTGTTACCGGTTATAGATTATATAGTTATATATATTTTTAAAAAGAGTTTGTGGGTAATTTTTTAACGCAATAGTTACTCTGATACCCCTCGGGTCAATATGACCCGAAATTGTAATACCTCTAATAAGGCCGACACAATTTTACCGACACTTTTTGTTATTGCAAATACAATAATTTTGATAAACGCCCAGTACGAGCTGTCAGGTTTATTCAATCGTAGACAAGTTTGAACAAGTCCTGACAGGTTTATGAGTTGGCTAACGCGCATGCTCTGTGGGATATAAAAGTGAATTGCTGCGTTCAGACTGCCGTAGTTCTATTTATTACATTACAGAGTGTAGTACGATTTAGTTCAGTTTGCTTTTATAACACAAAATGGCAAGAAAGAAACTTAGCGATGCAGAAATAGAATACCTAGCCGAACATCTGAGCGATACTAGTGATATCGAAGATGATGCGTCCGTAGAAGAAGATCACATTAGCGAAGACAGTGATTATCAGTTGGAATCCGACGATGACTTCGACATTGTCGATCAAACGGCTGCTATACCACAATCAGTCCAATCTAAAGACGCACTATAAATTGGATGTTGAATGCATTTCCGAGGCAGGGGCGAGCTAGTAGTGCAAATATTATAAAAGTTGCACCTGGTCCGACTAGATACTGCATTGCAAGAGTTCAAGATATAAAATCTGCATTTCAACTACTGTTGAATAGTACACTGGAAAACATTATTATAAAAATGACTAATATTGAAGGTCGCAGGGTGTACGGCGATGATTGGGAAGAATTAGACGACATCACATTGCAAGCCTACATAGGTTTATTACTGTTAGCAGGTGTTTATAAATCACATGGTGAATCTACCAAAAGTTTGTGGAACGCAGATACGGGTAGGCCTATTTTTCGTGCAACGATGTCATTGAAACGATTTTGCAGTATATCGCGCGTGTTGCGATTTGATGACAAAAGTGATCGCCAAGAAAGAAGATTACAAGATAAACTAGCCCCCATACGAGTTTTTTGGGAAAAATGGATCGAAATATTACCGAAATTGTATAATGTTGGGAATAACGTGACTGTAGATGAACAATTAGTTGCTTTCAGAGGTCGTTGTCCTTTCAAACAATATATTCCAAGCAAACCTGCAAAATACGGAATAAAAATATGGACTCTCTGTGATAGTGCAAGTTCTTATGCTCTGACAGTTCAACCATATACCGGCAAGACACCTGGTGAGGCACCTGAAAAGAATCAAGGTATGCGAGTAGTACTAGACCTCACACGTGAGCTCAGGGGACAGAATGTAACTTGTGATAACTTTTTTACGTCCTACAAGTTGGGCCAAATGCTTCTCAAAAGAAATCTTACTATGTTAGGCACAGTTAGGAAGAATAAACCTGAACTTCCTGTTGTCGAAGTAAATAAAGAGGTACATAGTTCCAACTTCTATTTTACTGAGAACACGACACTGGTATCTTACATTCCCAAGAAAAATAAGAATGTCATTCTAATGAGTACATTCCATAAGAGTAAGGAAATAAGCAATAGAGATGATAAAAAACCACAAATTATACTTGATTATAATTCCACAAAAGGAGCTGTTGACACATTAGATCAGCTAATTGCTACATACACCTGCAAAAGGAAAACTAATCGCTGGCCTATCATTGTGTTTTATAACATTTTCGATACTAGTGCCTACAATGCGTATGTTTTATGGCGCGAACTAAATCCGGAATGGAATAAAAATGTGTTATACAGAAGAAGAATGTTTTTGGAGTCACTGGGCAAAGATTTGATAAATCCATATATTTTGGCAAGAAAACGTCTCCCTCGTACTGAACAATCTGCTGCTATAGTGAATGCTATTCAAGAACCGTTACGAGGAAATTTAGTTGCACCTCAACCTGGTACCAGTACCAAAAACAAACGAGCACGTTGCAAGTTCTGTCCTTCTAAATGCGACAACAAAACTAATATCATCTGTGTTAAATGCGCTAACTATTTATGTAAAGTGCATGTAACTTATTATTGCCCTAACTGCAAGAAATAAACTCTCATATATTACAGTATAACACTTTCTCATTCTATAGTTTTATTATTAGTTGGTTTATATGTATAAATCATTGTAGCAAGAGAATATAATTAATAAGACATAAAACTTGTTGTCATTTTGGTCATAGTTCGTATTTCAGAGCTTCGGGTCACCGTGACCCGAAGGAGTACAAGTGTGTAGTATTGCCGAGGAGAACAGCAGGGTTAAACAATTAATAAATGTTGCAAGACAATGTCAGACATTATCAGAGAGATAGTAGTATGATGATTTTAAAAAGTCTGATAGTCGAATGCTGTGTTTGAGTTAATTATAACAGAAAGCAAATAAAGACAATTCATGTATGTACTTACGTATATAGTGGGAAATAACAAATACTTAAAATGTAGCATTTAACATTTAGTAGAATATATGTACTTTTTATCGTTACAATCCTCACGTAACTCTCTTATAATAATAAATGCATTTACGTGAAATCCCTAATCATATTAAACTTTATCATATCATTCACAAACTTTAGTTGCATTTACAAACTGTACTTGCATGTTACTTCTACAATTTATTAACATTTTTGCGTGAAAATGCGTAAAATTCATATACAACTTTTATATTTTGTCCATATTTACTCTGATTTTGCTAACTACAATGACCAATAGATATTATTGTCAAGGAAGATGTAAGTGTGTAAATAAATAGACAATATACAATAATTATTCTTTGTTGTCACAATGAACTTGTTCGTCTAATTGAAAATAAATAACGTTGATGTACAGTGTGTTGCTGGATAGGTGTCCCAATGGGAAAAACTTATTATGGATTCAGCAGTGGATAAGGTTGGTCGTCGATTCTAATACCTTCAACAAAAATTTCCCAATATTTCAAATGGAAAACTTAAACGAGGGAATTTTTGTAGGACCCCAAATTAAACGTCTACAAGATGCACAATTTGAAGAAACTTTAAATGACTTGAAACGTAGTGCTTGGAATGCTTTTAAGAGTGTGACCCAAAATTTTCTAGGAAACACAAAATCTGACAATTACATAGTAATTGTTAATTAACTTCTTAAAAGTTACCGTGAAATGGACTGTAACATAAGCCTTAAAATACATTTTCCAGGTGCGAGTGTAGCACCTGGATTTCTTTCCCCCGAACCTCGGCGACGTCAGTGATAAACACGGCGAAAGATTTCATCAAGACATTTCTGTTATCAAAAACCGTTATCAGGCCAAGTGGAACAGTAAAATGTTTGCTGAATATTGCTGGAGTTTGTTAGAAAGTACTGTAGAATAGTATAAAAGAAAAGTAAAAACATTGTAAGACAGAACGTTTGTACCAAAACCTGCTAACGTACTAGAATAAAGTTGTTTTTATTGTTATCATTACGACTGTAAGAGAAAGTAAAATTGTAGATAGTTGCTAAATAAAAAATTAAAATTTGTTGCCTAATGTAATGGACAAGTACGATACAATTATTAAGGGTGTACTGCTCCTATCTCATAACAGGGTAAAAGTATTTCAAACATAATTTCCAAATTTGATAAAATATTTCATCGAGGATTGAATAAGTATGATCTAAGAAGATAGGCAGAGGTATCTACGAAGCCCGTTTATACTAATAATTGTCCTGAATAATTTACCACAAATTTAAAAATATCAAATTTTACGCTATCTTGAGGGCATTATAAATAATTCTACATTATATACTTTTAAAAATGGATTTCGTAGGTACCTCCATTTAACATTAGCGTATATAACGAGCCAAAGTTTTATTTCTTTTCATTAATAATAAGGAAGATATTTGTGAATAAAGAAGCAGTAGTTTTAATAAAATCTATATAAAATGTTCTGCACGTCAACGAACACAATTTTTTTTTCCGCACGTCCACTTTGAAAAACTGTATTTACTATCTCTTTCATAACTTTCGTCTCGCAGTCTACGATTAGATTCCAGTAGTGCAGCAGTACACCCTTAACGTTTGATACTTTTCTTCCTTTGGTCTTGTTTTTTAATGTATCCTCAACGTTTCTCAATCCTTATTATGATAATTTATTAACATTGAAATACTCCTTATTATGCGAGTACTCATACAAACCATCTTAAGGTGCCAATAGATTGGCAAGAAAACTCGTGGAAGTTACTGTCCGACACTGCTATCGCTAGTCTAAAGAAGGTCGTAAGTCGACTTGCTGAATGTTGTGAAAGTTCTCGCGCGAGCCTTTAGCTTGCCTGTCTAAACACGCATAAATCTACTTTCGCGATTTTTGTCAGCACTTCCAGTTTAGTTCGATATTGTGCGAGTTGAACACTGCGGGTTCATTATGTCGAGGGAGACAAGAATTTGGACAAACGAAGAAAGTAAATTAATTTCTGTTTATGCAGAAAATCCTGTGCTACGGCAGATTAATTCTCCTAGCTATAAAAAACAAAAAAAAACAAGAAACGTTACAATTAATTGCAACCAAATTTAATACAGATTGTAATGAAATCACTAGAAAATTACATAATTTTTGACGCCAATTCATGCATATTTTTTTTTTATAATTTATTAAGATATTTCGCTTTACAGACTCTTTTTTTTTATTAGAAAATTATGCAATACACATTCATATTGTCAACACAAGTTTTTTTTTTTTACTTTCTCAGGTTCCAACATATTGGCTTTCGTAAAATTCTTGAGTTTGCAATTAGTCAAACGATATTTATAATAGATTTTCATAGGTAAGTATCCTGTTTTTTAATACATTTACCAATATTTGACAACAGTTCTTCAAAATCTACTGCAGACATCCGAAAAAAGTTTGGAAACTGCGCTGTGCATCTTCGATTTGAAGTTCTTTCAATAAGTTATTGTATGCTCCATAATTTTCAGTCCTTAATATCCAGGGTCTCAGCCAACGCGTTCTATTTTTCTTTTTTTTTTCTCATTGGAGTTATGTAAAATCAATAATGCTGCTCCAGCACGTATACGTCTGACTGGAGCCATATATTACCTAAATTACTAAACAAACCTTACACTTGCAAAAGCGCATTTCTGCAAGCCAAAATCTCTCAGAATTTAAACAGATTCGCACCAATTCGGGCTGGTCTCCGGCCAAACAAGAAGAATACCCAAGAAAATCCCCGAAAAAAAATCAAAATTTATTTTTCCATACATTTTGTATGGAGTGATTTTACGACGTCATCTTTATGATAGATGACGTTTATGTTTATTTTACGTTGTGACAATTTTTTTTACGGGCGGGACACGGAGGGTGGTACGGGACGGCCGGGACACGGAGGGTAGTAGGGGACGGGCGTGGTACCCGTAACAATAAAACATTAAATATACAAACTAATACTTTTCTATGCAGAACGAAGTATTTATATAAATAAGAACTGGATGTCTTACGTGTTTATATTTTATTTAATGTTTATATAATAGTATATTTGCAACTGATTATGCATTCTGTAAACTTCATACACATAGATAAGAATGTATACTAATATTCTGAAAATATTATTACTTCTAGTCTATTCTATGCCATTAATCAATGTACAAGATCAAAGTAGATTAAGTATATACAAAACAGTGTATGATTTATAGATATTGTAAATAGCGTTAATATGCTGCATTCCGAGGCGACTACCAAAGTAAATGATTGAGGAATTTTGTCCATTTAAATTTGTAATTCATTCCAACGAGAATGGAGATCAGTATCAGAATTAATCTCATTAAAGATGTAGTTATGCTGGGGACTAATGTTTATTATAAAGAATGATAGTTGAACTTAGGATATAGAAAGTAAGCTTTACCTATTTCATATGCAATTCAGAAATGATTTAATGAAAGCTGCTATTTGCAAGTGTTCAAACTATTGGCTGCCGCAATTATAACAAATAAAATTAATCCACTTCCATAAAATTGACTATATTTTTTATATCTATGGCATAATGATAAATAATCCAATTTTATCTAGCCTAGAGAGAGAGAATAGCTTCTATCTATTCTAGGAATAAGCTAAATCAATAACATACATTTTTTTGGGGATCTAGAAGAAAGTAATTGAACTGCAGCAGGCAATAAAAATATCCTAGATCCATGCGACCTATCTGCAGCTTCATCAATACATGCATCTTTTTTGCTCTTTTTTTTATAGTACATTATAACGTGTGTAAAAATTATCGCAAAAGCTATATGCAGCGACATTCTCCGTTTCTAAATCGAAAATCTCAATGGTAAAATAGTGTACATGCTTCATACGTCTTCACGAAGTTTTTTTTGTCTCTTAATAAGCGCTTGTGTTCGATATTTGTCGGTACAGACAGCTGCAATTTTGAATTTAGACAACTTCTTATTCCTAATTTATCGAAAACAGTTTCTTCTTGATGGTAGAGTCTATTTTCAACATTTCTTCATTAGCATCCTCTCATGAAAAGCACAATTGGCAACGTTGTAAGAGAATGTGTATGTTTTCTTATTTGGTTTCAATCTGCTCTATATCGTGTTTTCTCATATTCTCTTGATTAGTTTTTCTGGTTCTGTGTTTTATCGTTGTTATTTTATTGTTTTGTTCTTTTGCGATGCATTTTTCATTTAATGAATATGCCAATATGTATATGACGTCACGTATGGTTTTTGTAATGGAAATGCTAACATGGCGGCAGAACAGGAATATCGCGTACGGTTCCCAAACCGGAGACATCCTACTGGAAACGTATTTCGACCACTGGACCAACGTCTACGTGAAATGGTTCGTTTTATAAAAGGAATCCCAACGCAGGTTGACCTACACAACGGCGTACAATACAACTGGAAAAAGAAATTCTAGACTCAGTACACGAAGATCCCTCCGTCAGTACTCGACAGTTGGCGTCTACATTCAATATCCCCAGTAATAAGACCGTTCATTCGGTTCTACGTGAAAACCTTTATCCTGACCATATAACTAAAGGTACAGCCGCTCTATGAAAACGATAACGTACATCGTTTAAACTTTCGTCATAGTATCTTAAATAGAATTCATGAAGATGGTAATTTTTTAAGAAGTGTTCTTTGGACCGACGAGTCTATGCTTACCAGAGATGGTGTGCTCAATATCTGTAATTTTCACCATTGGGCAGATTAAAATCCTCATGCTATTCGGGAATACGGTCACCAAAGAAAGTTTTCAGTTAATGTTTGGCTGGGCATAATAAATAACCAAGTCGTTGGACCAATCTATCTGCCAAATCGTCTTGATGCCAACGGGTACTTAAATGTATTGGAACAAGTTATTGACGAGATGCCATTAAACATACGCCGTAACATGTTTTACATGTATGATGGGGCTCCTGCACATTTTGCTCGTAATGTGAGAGAGTGGTTAGATGAACACTTCCCTAACAGGTGGATTGGTCGCGGTGGTCCTATCTTATGGTCTGCATCATCTCCCGACCTTAAATCCTTTAGACTTTTTCATTAAGGACAACGTTTGCGCTACACCTTCACAGGACACTGACGAAGTTAGAGGAAGAATTAACGCGGCAGTATTAGAAATTACACCGGAAAGGCTAGAACGAGTAATACAGACAATACCTCGTAGATTGCAACTGTGTTTACAAACGGACGGACATCAATTTGAACAGATGCTTAGGTAATAGTGATGCTAATTTGTTACAAGAGATGCGTTCAAAAAATCAAAACTACTAACTTTGTTTTAATAGTGTTTTTTTATTGCTTTGCCCTATGCATCAATTGCGTAATCCAATTTGTCGTTTGTAATTCCCGTTTGTCAATTAAGACAAGTATTCTATTATTACGGTAGTATAAAACTAGTGTTGCCAAAGGATGTTAGTTTCACGTGGTCCCCGATAAAGCATGATACGACATTTTACCATAAGAATTTTGTGACAAAATCGAACAAACTGTGTCGATATGTGTAGCTTTTGCGACAATTTTCTACACCTTGTATATTCGTAACTTCTTCGAGGTGTATCAGATTTAATCGGCTATAATATAACTGATTAATGCAGTTTTATCTGTTGGAAAGGTTAGTGCTTTGGGAAGAATTCACGGACAAATCTTTTGCTAATTTGTCAGCTTTTGATTCATTGATAAGAAAATCTTTTATTAAAGCAAATTTCGAAGATTTACATATAATTACCTAGGATGTTAGTGGCCCTGTCATGTAGAAATGAAAGTAAAATCTTCCAGAGTTTGCATACGTGTATTGTACAACAATAAATTAACAGTTATTTAAATTACAAAATTATCGAAAACATAAAGTATTCGAATCGAATAATAAACACAGTGATGGGAAAAATTAAAAAATTTAAAATCAACTTTAAAAACTAGATCAATGTAACCGTTTTATTAGATAATGAAAATCTATGACTCTAATCACTGAGTACAAGATATCTGTATGAGACAATATACTATGTATAACGTACCTATTTACCAAAAATACAAAAACAGAATTAAATTTATACTTACAAACTATAATTTAATAAATTTACATATAACAAAGTTTCTAACGGAATAAACGCATCAAATTTTGAAATTAAGTCGTAAATATATTCAAGAAAATACAGCAATGCTTGTAATATCCAATTGATAATGAAAAAACAACCATGTATGTTCTTGCACCTATATATGTATATTATATATAAAAAAGTTCTGTAGATTAGATTTCTTCCTTACATCGTGTATAAATTGTAAAGCACTAGACAGATCATTCACAATAACCTTTTTAATCTTAAATACTAGTGTTAATATTACAGTAGTAATCACTATCTTATAAAATATCTAACACTTAGCCTATACAAAAATAATTAAATGTTTATAGTCATATCTAACCCATACAGATAATCTTTAAAGTTATGCTACTGAAAACATGTACATATCACATATTTAAAAGGCCATGTTTGAGTTATCCATTATATTGGCAATGGTATATCTCAAGTCGTTTCTCCTGGCTTCATAAAGAGCATCCAGTAAATTTGTTCGAAAATAATTTCGTGGTGTCATTTGTCTGTATGCATTCAATATTTCACGCACACGTTCTGGAACGTCCCTGTATTTCATTTCCAAATTATCGATTTCGCCTTCGCGAATATTTAAAGCCCTAGCGAAATCCTTCCACTTATACCCAATGTCTCTACCAACGACAAAAGTTATTTTGTCGTATACATTGGTTGGCATTGATGATATCACTAAAAAATAAAATCTGATTATAGTACCTACTTGAAAATGTTCTCTTTACTTAGTTTCTTTGTTTAAATTGAAACATGAGTTTAATAAAGCTCAAATTAATGTTTATTCATATCTCTTGCCATTAGAAACGTGTATAATTGTCACTTATGTACATACTCATATTAAATAACATTAATGTATTAAATACATATGAAATTTTAATTTTTTACTTCAAAAACAAAACAACATACATCTGGATGTGAATGATACGTAGTTATACATCACCTAACTTTAATAATTCTAACTAATAAGTATCCAATAAACCCGATTGATAAGTATAAAGTTATGTAAAACAAACATATTGGGCATTATTGATGTTCCATAATATTAAATTAATGTGATGTATTTTGTAGGTATTTCGTTACATCGATACAATAGGACCATGGATATTGGGTAAGTAATAATCCAGATTTTGCGGTAAACTAAGACTAGTATTATCAAACAGTTAATTTATGGTGTGGAATCCTGAACACCCTATTAATTGGAACATTTTTTTAAAGATCGTATGGTTGCTGTTTAGTGTCTCAAGGTTTTGCAAAATGTAGTGGAACTAACTTCCCACATCACGTTCGTAGCAATATATATTTTCAATAGTAATATCACAAGAGAGTGAGAATTAATTAGAAAATAATTCGACAGATTTTCGAAAACTCGTTGCTAGGGAATAGACACGACAGCCCGTAGGGCTCGAGTGGCTATTCCCGAATAGCAACAAGTTTGAGAAAGACTGGAGAATTATTTTCTAATTAATTCTCACTCTCGAATGGTATTCGAAAGATTCTTTTTTAATGCTTAAATAAAAAATACAGCAAAAAAACTTTTTAATATTATTTCTGTACATTTACAAAATTAATTAGTGTTAAAAGTTTGTATGTGAAATACACAATTATTGTAGTCCGTGAGCGGTGGATTTTGCAACATTCTTCTGTTCTGTTGTGTTAAAAGTTATTCTCCCTTGTCTCTTAGATTATTAATCAAACTTGAATGGTGTTCATTATTCAACTGCAGGTACGGTCTCAATGAACTAGATGAGCTGTGGCCCGTAATTTTTATTATTTCCTGCTCGTTAACACCTGCTTTCGCTAGATGAAACACTGCACTTGACCTTGAAGAATGGTTCGTAATTTTTATTTTTTTGGTGTTCAGCCCAATCATGTCCGCCGATTCTTTCATCCACTTCGACATTATGTTCACCACCAACGGCATATTTTTGTACCATCCTGAAGAAGACGGTTTATCCCAAGCAATGTTTACTGTTAAAAAAAGCCCGTCAGTTTTTATATGTTCGTTCCTCTTGCTTAGCAATTTCTTGAGCAATCGGACAGGACACGCATCAGGCTTTTCAGTATTTGATATTAACCATTTACTATCAGTCAACTATTGTGCTCCACCTGGCGCTGTTTTAGAGAAAACCGGATTATACTCTACTCTTCCAGTGGCCAAACTAGCATTGTATGTTTCTTCTTGAAAATAACTAAACATTGACAACCTTCTCCCCCACGCCATGCTAGCTCATATGAAGCAATGTGATAAAAGCATTTTTGCAAACCGAAGGGTGTCTCCTCGTCGTGGCGATTTATTATTTCCATAATTTCTTCTTTAGTTAGAATTGGAGAACTTTGCCTTCTTTTTTCTGGCTCCTGTTCTAATACCTTACGTTTTGTATTTCTGGCTTCTCCCGCAGATTTAAATTCGATATCTTTAAAGGCGTCTAATTTTCTACTGAATTCGTTGTAGTACAACTCTTGTATTAATTTGGCGGTTTATTCCACATTGTTTTAATAACGGCTTCTTTGTCATCTTCTCCATTGCACCTTTTCATATTAAATCCCCAGTTTTTCAAAATGTTTGCCAGTTTTGTGACTGGTGTATTTCGTTCTAATTTGTAACCCCGTTCGTCGCAAAATGATTGGAATTGGTTCCATATTGAATTATTACTAACCATAGTATTTTTGTACGAATTTTCTTTAATCTGTGCGTTTATATCTTCCACTGATGATGAACTAAATCGCTTATGGTTCATTGCTTCCAATTGCAATAATCGGGAATAATACTGGTGACAGGTGTCAAAACATACGTTGTCAATAAACAGAAACAAAATACTAGAAAATATTCTCGGGAGAATAATGTATCAAGATTATTCTCACTATAATAATATTGTGATTGCACAGAATTAAACACGTACCCGCAAATACTGCTAAACGATTGGTTAATAAAATTATTAAAAAATAATCATTGTGATATGAGACCTCTTACTATTATCGGCTGCTATTTGAGAATAATTAGAAATAAATGTTAGAACTAAAAAAAACTACCTTATGGATTAACATGGGATTAACTGAAAAACCAAGCCTACAGCTACCGACTGTTTTGAAACTTATACCATTTGCTGAACAGGTTTATCAACGAATTTTGTCATTAATGCGTGGTTTACATGGCAAACGAAGGCGATTTTATTGAATGACGTGATTTTTAAGTACACTTTTTGGTTTAATTATTTTTTTTAATCGTTTGTCTCTTAATACCCAAATATATATACAGTCGTGGCAAGATAAATGTAGTACAAGCGTTTTTTTAAGAATTTTTATGGTGTAAGTTAGTATTTTGACATTTAATCGTCAAATTATTTTAAATTTTAAAACGTCAATTAGATAGTACATTTTTACGATAGTACGAAAGCTTACAGTAGCTGATAAAGTTCATATATTAATTCATTTACAAGCAGGAGAGAAATTTCACAAGAAATGCGGTTAAATAAAACCATTGTGATGAAGGTTAAGAAACAATAAGGTTAAGTAATGTGTTCCGGTATGATCTGACATTTGATTTTTATGAAAAGCAGCTTAAGCTAAAGCTCGATAATGAAATTTCAAATTTCTAAGATATATGAAATTTAAGGTTGTACTACATTTATCTGGCCACGACTATACGTTGCCTCCGTATACGATTGTTTTTAGTAGTACATTTTTGTTCTTAAAACTACGCTCTTCTTTAAACTTGCGTAATATTGTCCCTGACTTTTCCTGTATAAAATAAAAATTTCAAATTTTCTTGGTAAATAATTTATTGTTTTAGCGTAACCCAAGAACAAAGACATATAGATAAGTTTTCTATTCCCTTTGAGGTGCTTGAGGAGTCTCCTTACGCCTCACGTATCAGAGCGAGTGATTTATGCGAGTCCCTTCGCCTTTACATGAGTATCCGTACCTACTTAATAATTTTTCAATTATAACGTGCGACTTCAACACACTTAGATGACATAACTGACAAGTGTCTTCTTAAATTTCTGGACGGACATTTCTGATTCGCTAGATCATATTCCTATGTGTCGTTGGTTCTTGTTTGTAAACTATGTATTTATAATAGTCCTACAAACAGAGATCTGGCGATTTAGCAAGTCAAGTTACTAGACCAGCTCTACCGATCCAACAATCACTGAAATCACGATCAAATACTTCACGTATTTGATTATTATATTACTACCGAATGGTGTCTTGGACAATCACAATGTTAAAACCAGATGTTATATCACACTTTTAAGATGAAGTCTGTTAGCAGTTCACTATCAAAAAGTATCTGAAAGCAACGAGTTTGTTATGCATATTATTCCACACCACGCGTTAACCGTCCAAGAACGCTGGCGTTCAACTTTACGAAGTCGGTGCGGATCTTCAACACTGCAGTAATGCATACTGTGCCCATTAAAGTGTTAATAAAAAAATGTATACAGTCAAAAAGTTTGTTGAACAAATACATGCACAGTCTTAAGAATTATTATTAAATAAGTTTGTAAGTAAATTTGTTTTATTTTATGGAAAATAATAAACTCTTGTTATTATAATGCACTAATGCAGTAGTAAGTTTTGTTTTCATAAAAGCTTAATCCATATATTAATACTATTGACAAAAATAAAACACATCAAACATTAAGTGGGGGTGGCCCCTCTGTATTATTTTGCCCTGAGCCTTGGCTGTGCTGACGGCGGCCCTGCTTTCTATATACACATTTTCGGCATAAACTTAATACAAAAGAAAACAAAGAAAATAATGATTCAAATATCACCCAAATTGATGTCGATATCGATGACGTCATAGCGGACCACTAGTGGCATCACATCACTTAAATAAAATACAGAATAATATGTACAACTTAAAACTATAAAATTGATCTGTAAAAAAACTTTATTTTACGGTTTGACAAATAACAGTTATATTCCATTCTTCATACATATATGTACGTACTGCATAGATGATGTATATGTTCCCAAAGTTTCATAATTTTTTGAATTTCCGGGTTCGGGATTTTCCCTTGTCAGTAAAATGAGTTGTTGCTTTTGTACGTTTATAAAATAAAATACGAATAAAATTTATTCTAAAAGTAATTTCGATAACTTACAATAAAACATTGTATATTTTATCGGAAATGTGTTCTAGAATAGTATGCGTCCTTAGTGCAATATCGTTAATTATAGCCCCATCCATCATGAAAAAAATGGTTCAGGCAAATCCTACATACTTTTAGCCCCTAAAAAATGTAATATTTCAATCGCTCCACCTCATCTACAAGTAGGGTGAGAGAAACTAATCTTGGCACTAATGTATTCCTTCCGCGAGATAATAAAATTTTACTTATTTGAAAGTTTCAGGTTAAAAAAATCACCTGTATATGACATAGCTGCTTGAATTATGTGACCAGATAGATGTATATTTAAACTGCAGGGGAATTACCAAGATATATAGTGTTTTTGTTACTAATATTAGAATTTCGTACACACAACATTGGTAGTCAAGTATTCTATCGTCAAGCAGTATTATTGAATTTTCACTATTGTGTTCATTATTGAAATAAGGTTTTGTGGTGCATAAAAGTGTAATTGTAAAAATCAATTTATGAAGATTATATTTTATAACTACAGATATATGGCAGCAAGTACGTAAGTTACTGATAATATCAATAATCATTTACATTTTGTTATTCGGTTGAACCTACAATGAAATTATATAAAATCAATTACCAAGAATCTTTATCAAAATCTCGTTGATTACAAATGATAACAGTATGAGTCTACTTTTGTTTTAGTAATCCTTCATATTACTATGAAGTTTGTATGTCTAATCTAATATGTAATATTATACATATACAATATTTCCCGAATTGTTTGATTAAAATGAGTTGACAGTTAAAAAAAAATTATGTAGATAATAAATAATTTTATGACATAAAGTGGTATGACGTATAAAAAATTAATATAAATGATGGAATGAATAGAATTTCTAATTTGTTATCTACTCCTACTGTTAAAGTCTAATTGTTTTTAAGTTCTAGTTTGTTTTTATCAAAACTTGGTAATTTCCATGTTCCAAATCATATATTTCAGCTTAACAGTCGCATACGGAACGGGGAAGAGGGAATAGGGGGAGAAGAGGGTCAGCAGTTGACCCCAGCTAACATTGCTAGTTATAATTTTTGTAATAATTACTATAATGGAGTGGTATTTTTTTTATATTGTGTCTCTACATATTTCTGGATCACACATGCTTTTAGTAATGCAATTACTTCATTCAGAATGGTTGGAATGGAAAAGTATTTTTAAAACAACTTTGGAAAAGAACTTTGTAAAATTAATATGGAAAGGCGTTCTCAAAGTAGAGGATTACAAAAATTTTACATTAGTGCCTTGTAAACTTTTGGGTACAATTGCAATACAGCAGGAGCTGTGGTGTCAAGGGCAAATGTGACGGAACGTAGAGGTATTGCAACACGTATCGCCATTCAAAATTTACCTAGGAAAGGAAGATGTTTTCTATGTCCCAGATCAGCAGATAGAAAACATATGAAGGCTTGCAGTCAATGTGAAAAATATGTTTGCCCTAGATACATCAACAGTGAAGAGCGAATTGTTAGATTAAAATGCACAAATTGTTAACTTCTTTAGTTATTGAAACTTATTGTTGATTTATAAGTTTTAAATGCCAAATATAAATAAGTTAGTTGTGTTTTTTTCAACTTGTTATCAAGAAATGCAGCCGTTTATCAAATAAAATACTGGCGTTAGTTTAATAACCCCTGGTCTAAGTTTGTGACTGTTAGTAAACTGTAAATCATGCTTGATAGAAGTTACATCTACCAGTTAATTTTTGATACGAATGAATTGCTATAACTTAACTTCTTTCCTGAATTTTGATTGTTTGGTTAATGAAATATCATATTCCGCGTATGTTCGTTTAACTCTTTATTTTTGGCTAAGCGTTATCCAAAAAATTAATAAAATTCAGGCGTGAATTAAATTAAATTGACTGTAACTGGGAAGCACAACAGCTTGATAACTGAGTCTAATATGCACGTACGCAGGCGCAAGTCTGTTGTTATCTCAAATGTATTCTGTCGTGCTTGAGCACTTCGATCTGTTGATAGGGTCTTCAATGTGTTAGAGCAGGCATAGAATTTTAATATGTTAGATAAAGAGATACAATGAATGCATTCGTCCAAGCAAACAGTACCGATACACGTTTCCTGCGTTAACTAAGGGAAGTCTCTTCACAATTCTTTTTCATCTTACACTAAACGTATTAGCAGGTCGTACGCGCGCGCCCGGTATATTCTACTACTAAAGAAGAAAAATATTGCAAATAAAACAGACTTGAAACATGTAAACTTGGAATCAAATATCACCAGCAGTCACAGAAAATCTTATATGTTCCTCAAAGACTAAAATGTATAATAATTATCAACAAAATATTATATATACAGGGTGGTGCAACAAAGATGGAGTGGACTATTATAATTAAACGGTGAAGAATTCCGAAAAACCATTTTAGAATTCGATTGAGAGTTATATGGGCTACGTTTTAAAAATATTGTCTTTATACAGGGCAAATTACCAATTATATACGCCATTGCATGATGGTTTTAAATCTTGAAATGTAACAAATCTCAAAATATTGCATTTACGGTGAATTTGCTTAAAACCGTCAGTCAAAAGGTTAACTGATATGGTATTTTTTTCAAAATCAATTACGTTCTTAAGATATGGAAATAATATACAGGCTGTTCCATATGAAAAAACCAAGTCTGAAATGGAGTTACAAAACTCAATCACTAGTGCACAGTGTAGGCTATTATTTTATTCAACAAAGCACATTTAGTAATTCATATTCATTTCCGGTTCTTATAAAAAAAATGGACGACATTGGAGCGTTTCTTCAACTTTAATCGTTTTTCTCTCCGTAAGTATGGGTTTTAGACCCAACTAAAGTTATATCGAATTGTTTATAGCAATTAGCAGAATCGATTGTAATATTTTAATACCGGCTGCCTCATTTAAAAGAACATAAGTTTGGTTCGTCACCGACTGCTTCGATCACCCTGTATAAGAATTTTTTTTTAAACGTATCCCATGTAGCCCTTAATCAAATTCCAAAAAGGTACATGTTTTTCTATTGTATATTTTATCTTTGTTTATTGACTTTGAACGTTTATTTGAATTTAAATTTTGACTTGGATGATTGTCATGTATAAAATTTTATACGCAATTTTTAGGTCTTGCAAATTTATGATGTTGATATTTTGTCATTGTGTCTGTATGTAAAAGAGTAGGGTCTTCAAATATCTAAGTGATCCACTGCAGATAAAATAGTAAATATAAAATAATATTGATCATACCTAGAATGCTTATCATAAATCTAATCAGTTTCAAAATAATCCCGAAATCGTTTGCATCATACTGCAGATGTACACAGGTGAAACCTATTAATATAATTCAACATTTCTGAGAACTATTTATACGTAGCATATACATAAAAGTAGAGAGCTAATGCGTATGTAAAAATAATTCCTAGAAATATTTTATCGTTGCAGATAACATGATATAAACACATTAAGAGTGATAGTTGATAATATACATGTACATTTTTGCTTCTACTTTCATTTACTTGCTGTTACTAGACTAGTACCTAGATAATTGCACTGTTCAAAATATAAAAATATGTACGAAATAAATGGCAAATGTGGCATAATAAATTATTATGTCACAAATACTACACAACCCACCGAAAATATGTTACAATGTAGATATGTTTGTGAATACGTAACATTTGTGTTAAACTCTAACGAGTTCCAAGAATTGATGTTACAAAAATTGATATTAAATTTTCAATACAAGTATATAAACTTTTTGCTATGGTGATACGTTATAATTAGACGAATTTTTCTCAACAGTAAACTAACTAGACTAAAGATGAATCACATTAAATAATTTCAGTGACCTTACGATAAAACGTTCAAGGTTTTGCATGCGAATACATATAATATATTTTTCAATCTAACACGAGAAAGATGTGCATTCGGAATGCGTGTTGGGTAAAACCGCAGCTTAAATAAACAAATTAAGCGGAAAATGCGGTAAGCGACAATACAAAGACGGAAAGTGTTGGCTACCTAGCAAGTAAAATTTGCATTAATAGAAATCAACAGGAAATAGAAGTACATATTTATCTAAAGTTTCTATAAACTTGTTCACTATGTGTAATGTGCATAACTAAAACGATGCGTTTAAAAAATGGTGCCTACAAAATTAACAGCTGACTATAAATTTATATCTCAAATTTTATAACTAACAAATAAGTTAGTTTATTAGATGTTTAATAGATGAATTGAAAATAACCGAAGTTTTCTTTTAACGAACCAAGTGTGTCATGTTTTTAATGTTAGATTTCTGTGAAGGTGACTACAGAAAACGTGTGACAGAATATTCTAATCGTGCGATTCATCACAGGGAAATATTTTCACACTCCTATAAGTCAGGTTACAAGACAAAGAATTAATTTTATATATGTATAATTGAGGATGAACTGACAATGATCTCTCAATGCATTGGCGTGTCAAAAACTTACTGCTACACACATTTATTGCGTAGTAGTTGACATCAGTATTCTGATGCCAACTTCCTTCCGTTGGACCGTCGTTACTTAATTGGGTCAGTTCCTTTACCAAATTGGGTCACTGGCCAACTGGAATTTACTTAAAATATTTTCTCAGAGTTAGCTGACAATTTGCCATTGGGACGCAGGTTGGAACATTGATTTACGTATAATGAACCATCGCCTCCTTTTAGTATAGCTACCAATATTCTAATATACGGATTGGACGAGGAAACAATAGCCCGAGGTTGGACATAATCACGTGACCTTAACAAATACAATAAATTATTTTGGTAAGCGCCAAAGGAATTCGTTTATTCTTCGCCAGTTGCATCCTCGCAAGAATTGTGAAATTGCATTGCGGTGTATACAGGGTGCGGCTAAAGTATTGCACCAAGTGGAATAACAGGCAAACGCTTAGAAATTTAGATTTGATATTTGGTAGCGTTAAACTGTATATTATAGCCAAGATTGTGCGATAAATTTCACTTGTTTTGTGCAATTGATGTGGGCAGGACGACTCCATCTTGCCTTTTTAAAATAGGAACAAGGGTTTAACTGTAGAGCATTTGAGAGCTACTTACTCCCAAAATACAAAGACATACATTATAAAGTTGTTTATTGAGAAATAATTTAAAAAAATCGTGAAAAATTAATAATAAAATAGAAATACCGATGAATAAACTCACAACACCTCAAACACCTGCAGCATTCATTAGACGCTTTTGTAAGACGACTTTATTTGTGTCAAGAAGTGAACGGGCAGCATTTTGAACATTTATTATGAATTTGTTCATTTATCTATATTTCTATTTCATTATTAATTTTTCACGAAAATAGATGTTTTTTTCCTAAAAATGCTCAACACAGGTAGTAATGATTTCAGAGGAGAAGGTAAGTTGTTTCCCTGGAAAGTTTATCTTAAAAATGGTAAAACCATATGATAATTAGTTGGCCATAGTGCATATAAAATCGTCGAGTAATGTTAGGGCAAGGAGAAATTAATGAATTTTACATTTTCGAAAGAAAATAAGATTTAAAGAAAAGGAAGGAAAAATAGATTATCTGTTAACTTTTTATACATATTTATATTTTTATATCTTACTGTTATTTCTCTAATCTCTATCTATGATTTCTTGATTGATAGCAGTGGCTTTTGTTTCGTTTTCCTCGCTCTTTTTTGATGTTGTTTTATTGTTGTGATATTTGTATTGCGTATGTTAAATAAATTGTTCGTATGAATATTATCTATCTTAATACAATAATTTTACTGTATTTTATGTAATTAGCGGCTGTAACCAATAAAATACAATAATTTTATTTCATACTGTTCCAGGATTATCCCACATCAGAAGAATTGGTTAGAAACACAGAGTAATAGCAAAATGCCGAGCGGAAATTCATACATGACAATGCTTTACTATGACCAATCTTGAGTTGTTTACGTTTTTACAGATTGCTTAAAATGTTAAAATTATATTAAAAATGTCTGATATTTTTTGTTCGAAAGGTGTTTGAGAATAATAACGTATAGATCGTGGAAATGCTTAGTAAAAAAAAGATAACTTGCTCGATACGAAATGCTCAATTAGTAAAAAAAGATAACTTGCTCTATACGACAACTAATTAACTGATACAGCGTGAAGAAAATTGCCTACCGGTATCAAGAGCGGCGGTCAAAACCCGAAAACCCCACAATTAACCATGGTTGATAAAACTGGATCTCAATCAAAATTCGTATCTCGAAAATAATTGACGATCGAACGAACCTTAGTATTAGGTTATTTCTTATTTTTTCATCTACTATCACCCAGCAAAATGTGTAAAGTTTTTTCAGCACCCTGTATGTAGTGAAAAATAAACTAATAACGAAGGAAAAACATAAAAAAAGTTAAAGATAATCAAGTATATAGGAAAATCACTCAAACTTTGCGCGCGTTCGAAATGGTTAACTATTTACGAAACTAACACAAATTACCGCCATATTTTCATTTTCAATGAATTTATGCAGAAAATAGGAGTGAAGTGTAAATATCTGGTAAACAGGCAAGGGTACACAAAAATCCTATTGGACGCAATACAATGGGTCATTGGACAGGTACAAAAATCAGGTTTGGTAATAGAAAAAATCAACCAGTTCCTATGAACAGCAACTAATTAATTGGTTAATGAATACTCAGTCTTCATCTGCAAGCTCGGGTATTAATTATTACAGCTGCGTAGTTTATTATTTCCAGTGTAATTTTGATAAAAAATACACCTAGAAGTAAATGTAAAATAATTGCCGTGTACCGGATGGTCAAATAAAAATGGGGCTCAATCATATCTCAGGTACAGTTTTACATACAACTTCACGTAAAAAATACCATTGTCTAAAATAGTCACGAAAAAAATTTGGAAATTATATATTTATAGAAACGTATCGTATCGACCGCTAGATGGCAAGACTAAACATAAAAAATGTAAGTTCTGATTTTATACAAAATTTATCGCAAATATGAAAATCGAAATTTTCTGAAAATTCGGCATATTATACACACGGGAAAGTTAAGTGTATTTTATCAAATAAGAAGTGGTAAGGATGGGGAACCTTGTTTTGAAAGAACTCATAACTTAGCTTCAGTTAATTCGGTTGGATCAACGTAATAACAGGCATGTGCGAGGACGCTTCACATTTTTTCGAAAATGTTTTTTATCGAAAATATAAAATGAAAAAATGTATTTTTGACCACGGATTAAAAAGTACGCTAAATTACCAACAAATCAATGAAAACTGGGTATCGGAATCCTTGACCTATCTGAAGATATTTTAGGAAACGTGTAAATGGTAGGAATGTTTCTATAAATATAAATTATTCTGCTTCCTCTGCCCGGAATTTAGCAAATTTCGTCTTATTAGAATTTATCGTGTGAGCATTAATATAACATTCCATGAACTGTTCTTTTCAAAATCGCAAAATATACATATTTAAATTTCCTTAACGCTCTCTAACGGAAACAAACAGTTTGAATCACTGACAATAGACCAAGAAGAATCCTTTCTAATAAGATCATCATTTGCTAAATTGCGAATTGGAGAAGCAGAATAATTTATATTTATAGAAAATTCCTAGCATTTGCACACGCTTCTCAGAATATCTTCAGATACCCAGTTTTCATGGATTTGTTGATAATTTAGCCTACTTTTTCATCCGTCATCAAAAATACATGTGTTCATTTAATATTTTCGATAAAAAAAAAATTTCGAAAAAATTTGACCAGCGCCTCTGCGCATGCACGCTACTTATTACGTTGATCCAAATTTGTAAGCCATTTGTGAAGTAGAGTAAGGCTAAGTTTGAAAAATTGAGTTTAACGAAATCTCAGTTATAAGATTTCCTTCAAAATAAGGTTCCCCATCCTTCCCATTTCTTATTTGATAAAATGCACCTAACTTTTCTACTGTAAAATATGCGAAACTTTCAGAAAATTCCAATTTTCATACTTGCGATAAATTTTGTATAAAACCAGAACCTACATTTTTAATATTTAGTCATGCCATTTAGCGGTCGATACGATATGATTCTCTAAATAATTTCCAATTTTTTTTCGTGGCTGCTTTACTCCTGAGATATGGTTGAACGTCATTCTTATTTGGACATCCGGTACACTTAGCAATTCTTTTACGTTGATTCTAGGTATACTTTTTATAAAAATTACACTGGGAGTAATAAAATACGCAGCTGTAATAATTATTACCCGAGCTTGCAGATAAGGACTGAGTATTTATTAAGTAATTAATTAGTTGCGGTTCATACAGAACGGGTGATTTTTTCGATTGCCAAACCTGATTTTTATACCTGTCCATTGGCTCATTGTAATGCATCCAATAGGATTTTTTTTTGTACCATTGCCTGTTTTCCGGAGACTCACCCTTCACTCCTTGTCTTTTCTGCATAAATGCATTGAAAATGCGACTGCGACAATAGTTTGGATTAGTTTCGTAAAGAATTAACCATTTCGAAGGCGCGCAAAATTTGTTACCGGCTTGAGTGATTTTCCTATAAACAGGATTATCTTTAAATTTAAATTAAATTAAAAAATTAATTAAAACTTTAGCTTACGCCATCTAGCGATCCTACAATTCTCTAAATAATTTCCTTATTTTTATCGTAGCCACTTTAGGGAACGATATTTTTTCCATAGTTATGTTGTTATATTATATACATATCTTTTAATTCCTGATTTATTCCCACTTAGAGGTCAATAAAACAAAGATTGTAATAAATGTTATATCGGACAAACCAAACAATATTTAAAGAAACGAATTTATAACCATCAATACACTGTTACACATAACGTCACCGCTGAAACTGCTTTATCTAAGCACTCTAAAGATAGACGACATAATTTTGATTTTCAAAACACTAAAATTTTAAAAAAGGAAAATAATTATAAAAAAAGATTAATTTACGAAATGATATACATTAAAAAAGATGAAAACGCGGTAAATTTTAGAACGGATATTGATAATTTAAGCGTTATATATAACAATTTAATTCACGCCTGAATTTTATTAATTTTAAGCTCTTGACTAGGTTTTTTTGACCATGTTTTTCCCTAGTCCTTGAACAGAATTGTTAGAGCTTGACAAAAAATAGATTGATATACGAATAATTCAAATCATTTCAATTTCTAATGTTGTATTAAATCACTATTCCTTCATTATTACTTGTGAATATAATTAAAATTCGATATATCAATGTATTGTTTGTTTTTTAGATAATTTTGTTGATAGGCATGGCAATTTATATTTATATTATTAGTAATTTGACACATATTAAATGTCAATTTCTTCCACTGAAGAAGTTATTTAACGAAAACATATTATTATATGTTATGGAATAAATTGGTATTTAATTATTTATTGTTTTATTGACCTCTCTAAGTGGGAATAAATCAGGAATTAAAAGATAAGTACACAAAGGTCAAAAAATACATATATTAATTATATACATATGTATGTATATTATTAGAGTTATTGCCTAGCGACATTTTTATTTGGTCACCCAGTACGTTGCAATAAGAATTGTTTTCAATCGTTTCTAACCTTTTATCCTATAATTCGGAGAATATTCACCCAAATTGCGCGTTTTTCTTCAAGCTTGTTAAGAAAAATTGCATTCTGTTATTTCTGTTTTTGGACAATCTTTATGCAATACGCACGGCATCATGCAAAATCATCAATAATTTTGATGCATTTCTGCAATTATCCCCAATTACTATTCTAGCTCGTGATATGTATATTATATTTTCTTAGTTAAGGAGGTATTGAGTAAGTTACCTTAGTCATTTGCAGTTGCACTGGAAGTTGTTTTTTTGGTATAATATGATTATTCTTATAGTATACTTAAAAGTTGGTTGTATTCAGTACATAAGTGACAATTTTACATATAATTACAATTGAACAGTCAATCTTAACTACTCCAACTAAAAAAATCGCCAGACCTTATAAAACAAACTATAAATACTAAGTTTGTATTTAAGATTGACTGTCATTGATATAAGACAGAAACTCTTTTGTTCATTGTTTCTATTGAAACTCTAAACAAAAGACACGTAAACAAAATTTCATAATGGCAATACCTTGACTGGCTTTTATTGTGTAGTTGCCTTCCTTGTTCCAAATTTTCAGCAACTGTATGCTGGCTATATTAAATTATAAGAGCATTTTAGTTTTATTTTTGTAACTATGAACTAACTTATTATAATTAGTAGTATTCTTACACTAATTTATTGTTATTCCAAGTAAGCCGCTAATTCTGCATTATACTCAATTAAAATTATATTAACAACTACAAAAAAAAAAGAAGTAAACAACAATCAGTATTTAAGTAAAATATCAAACGTCAAGTTCATATTCATATCTTTAGTATAATCTAGGACGTGTGCCCTTTAAAATCGATAAGTTATCGATAAATTCGTACAGGTACATTCTATAGAACTTTGTTTCCATACTAACCACAACCTATCTTCTACTTTATTGATAGTCGATAAAATATGACATAATATGAAAATGAAACATGTCCTTTTTGTTGATGTTATCAAAATATGTAGTAGACGGAGAGCTGACTACATAAAAAAGCTTGCATCAGCTACACGATTAATTCCTATTGGAAAATGATATTCTAATGTAGCTAAGAGTATGTGCCATTGTGATCCAGTAGGTTAATGGGGAATGGGTGATCAAAGATGTCTAACTATAACATTAAAACTTGTACATACACAAGTTACATAGACTATATTTACGAAAACAGCTTTTACTTATCCTGATAAAACACGGAAAATTATTGGCAGATACTACTGGCAAAAGTGCCGGGAGAGGGCTTTAAAGTGTCGTAAAATTTTGAAACAAAAATTCATGAAATACAATATTGGTCAATATTGGTTTCATATTTTAAAAATTTACTCCTATTTTTTAAACTATTCTTTAATTTAATTTGTTGTGGATTACAGAATTTACCCCTATTTCTATGATTTTTCCCTAAATGCCAAACAATTCAAATTAAAATCCAAACGAATTTATATTCCACTGCCTTCACTATAATCCTAATAACTTTAATAACCTTATATTTGTATATAAGAATTCTTTTTTCTTACTTTTAGACTACTTAAGAAAAACAATAATATCATATTATACATAACCAAACATTAACTACTTAATAACATTTAATTAGTATTACTTTAAGGAGTTTAATTTAAATAACCTTTCTTAAATTTTCCTAAATATAGACTTCACTTAAATCTAAACTTAGAACCTTTAAAGTTCTTAAGCCTTAAAACTAAACTCACTATTAAATTTACAATTTAATGTTCTTTTTAAACTATAAAACTTAATAAAAATTTCGTATGTATATTTACAGTTTACCGCCTATTAACTCGGCCATTTTATAGAACTAAATGGCTATTCTCAACTAACCACTAAGATATTGAAACGTTATATTTCCTATTTAGTAGTTGAGCTAGTATAGTAGGAACTTCATGCTGCAAGTAATGCCGATTATAACTGGAGAATTTGGAATCTGAGTTTTTCCTTTTGCATTAAGAGCCCCAGATATAACATTTTCTCTAATAAAAAAACTGGTAGCTCTATTCTCTATCACCACCTATTTTGATTTTTTATGTAAACTAAACGCAAAATTAAGATGATCCTAATTAGTGGGGTTAGCAGCCAATGGTAAATTCCTAGAAAGAAATAAAACTCTTATTTCTTCTTTCTTTCTAAGAATTTACCATTGGCTGCTAATCCCACTAAGTAGGATCATCTTAATTTTGCGTTTAGTTAACGTTGTGACAGCCGTTACTTTCCCTCTAAATATTTTTTATGTATCTTATTTTTATTTTATGTGAATTTCGAATAATCTCACGCATTATTAGACAAGCAAGAATACTTTTGGAAGATTAGGTATAATTTACATTTGTAAACTTTTTTTAATATGTGGTGGGCGCTTAGTTGCAGTGACTCCGTAAACTGTATTGCTTGTCTAGCTTTCATGCAACTCTCACGGTGTAGTTTTGTGTGTGTAAATTGTATTCAAATGGCTTTGTGACAGCATTATACCGCCTTTTACAATGCCACCCCTGTTTCAACTCTCTGAAAAAATGTCACCGTTTCTCCAGAGAATTGAAACCCGGCTCCTATCGTTCAATTCAGTTACAATAAGTATTGCAGTTCCTACAGAATCAATATTTTTATATGACTAGCAATTCTGCAGTGTACTTTATTTAATTACTCCCCATCCTTATTACGAGCCCTAGTAGATATATTCCTGTTTACCATGGAGGGAATTGGTGGAGTAATTCTAGTAAATTCATCCATTGATGCTATTTTTCATGATACAAATTATCTTGTTATACATTTCCATCATGTACTTTCAATAGGGAACATATTTGTTATTATAGCAGCATTTGTATATTCCTTTATTTATAGGTTTAATTATAAACACAAAATTTATTCAAATGCAATTTATCGGCGTAAATATATTTTTCCACATTTCGTCGGATTAAGTAGTATACCACAACGATACTCTAATTACCCGGATGCTGATACATCCTAAAATATTATTTCTTCTTATGGACCTTTAATTTCCTCAATTAGATTTTTTCGCCATTTAAGATATATTTATTTCTATAAGAAAAAGAATTACATATATAATATCTATATAAATTGAATAACTACAAAATATGGCTCCAGCTAAACATAGTTCCAATGGTAATAATTAAACTTGGCCAATTTCTTACACGTACAAGTGGCGTACGCATGCAATTTTGCATTTAATTTAATTACAAGAAAAAATTTACGCATTATACATATTCACCATTGGACTGTTAAGTAAGCTCATCGATTGTGGCATATTTATATACGACAGAACTGCATACTAATTTTCAATTCAAGGTTTTTATTCTTCGGCCATATGCTGGCCGCCCTCAACTCCCCTAATTCTCCTACATTGCATGTGGTACGCGTGAGTCATGTTTACTAATAATTTCTAATATCGCAGAACAGTGCAATAGATTTAAACCACACATACAAAGCTCAAAAATCACAACCTAAAATACCTTATTACGAGGGAAAAGCTACAATTATTGGGGATTGAAAAATCTAGTTACCCGTGCAAAACAAATTGTTGTTTTTAAATAGTACATTATTTTATCTGTCAATTGCAGTTTAGTTTGTGCAATTTGGTTGAATAGTGTCTGAGAAGTAATCCATCTTCCGTTATCGAAAAAATGAAGTGAGTATGGAGGAGTATGAGTGCGAGGAAAGTTTAAAATCGACATTTGGGGATCTCGCACCATCGTTGGCTACTGTTTATAAATGGAATAAAGAATTTGGACGAGGTTGCAAGTTGGTGATACACAGAAAAGGAGCTGGCCCTCTTTTAACTGCTGTTAACCCCGAAAACATTGCTGCGGTGAAAAAGATGGTGGAAGAGGACAAGCGTATTACCTCTGCAATGATAGAGTCCAATCTGAAGATTGGATTCTCGCAAGTGAGATCAATATTGTATGAACATTTACATTTGAAAAAGGTTGTAACTAGGTTTGACACATTTACATAAAGCACAAGGTGTTAGAATTTGCTAACAAACTTTGGATATGTTGAATGCTGGATACCATCAAATTATTTCTAAAATTGTAACTGGCGATGAAACGTACATACCGTTTTTGATGTTAACACTAGCCAAGAAAGCCGAATCTGGATACATGAGATGAGGAAACCCTACGATTGCGAAAAAACAACCAGCAATGAAAAAGTTATGTACACAGTATTTTTTAAAAGTACGGGTTTGGTAGCTCCAATTAAATTAGAAGATCAGAAGACAGTTATCGCTAACTGGTATGTTGAAAATTGTTTGCCTACTGTGTTCAGTAAAGTGTCAATCATGTTACATCATAATAAAGCGTCCTCCCATGCAGCAGGGACAATTGTTCAGCATTTAGCGGAAAACAAAATCAAAATTACAGAACATCCTGCTTACTCGCCGGATTTGGTGACTTCTGGCTATTTTTTGAGCTCAAGAAACGTTTGAGAGGGAATAGGTTCAAGTCAGAAGAAGAGATTGACACCGCCGTTAAGTGTTTTTGTTATAGTACCCCTAAAGACAACTGATTGAACGCTTTTAAACTATGGAAGGAGAGAATGGTTAAGTGCATTATTGTAAATGGCAATTACTTTGAACATATAGCGGAATTCGCTTACTACAAACACTGTTACAACGAATTATCTGTTTTTGCGAAGTAAGCTCATGATTTAGGCTAAGTATTTCGGATACAGCGAATTCCTTTACTGCGAAATTTCGAACGAAAGCAATTGAATATAGCCGATAAAATGACCATAATAGAAGAAGTAAGTTGTGTTAAAAAGGCAGACGTATGTCGTAAATATAATTTACCACCCTCATCGCTTACCATACCTTATTAAAGAATAAGGAAGGAATGACTAAAAGTTTTGCTTACAACTCCAAGGAACGTAAGAGACCGAAAACTACAACGTTCAAAGTTCTAGATGGAGTTCTGCGTAATTGGTTCAAACAATAATGGAGCTCCAGCATACCAATTAGTTGACCAACACTTGTTGAGAAAACAACCTCTTTCGGTAAAGCATTAGGGTATGGCGATCACTATCGATGTTCTATGGGCTGAATTTATAAATGGAAGAAACGATATAACACTGGACTTCGTAAAATATTTGGAGAGGCTATGTAGGTGAATAAAAAAGTAGCTTATGAATGGTTATGTAATATATGGCCAATAGTTAAATCCAGTTACATGGATTGTGATATATTCAACACCGATAAAATGGGGTTATTTTATAAATGAACTCCCGACAAAACCTTGAAATTTAGAAATAAGAACTGTATAGAGGGTAAGTTATCCAAAGAAAGAATTACAGTTCTTGTGTATGCAAATACCAAGTCCAAATCACCGAGATGTTTTAAAAATGTGACCAACTTACCGGTTTCTTATACAAATAACAGAAATGCCACACATTGCGTGTAAAGTGTTTAAAACAAAATTTGAGAAACAGTTGGTACTGCAATTGATTAATGGCGATTGATTGATGACTATTGCAATTTCGTATTCAACGAAATTCGGTAAGAACGAAGTAAAATCATCGGTCCTCTACGCTATCGCTGTAACTGGATTCCACTACTTAAAATAAAAATTCTAAAAACTTGTATCAATCTTTCTATTCTCAATAATTGTAGCTTGTCGCCGCATTACAATTACACTGGAACCTCGCTTATCTCCGCGCTCACTTATATCCACCCTCATCCATATCCGCACTATAGCGCTCATTTATATCAGCTCGGCATCCACAACCCTATAGTGCACGTATTCACATGAGCCAATCAGCGCGTAGCACGACCTTTCCTCTCCGCTAACGGGATAAGAGTGGGGATCCCTCTTGAGCGGATGTAAGTGAATGTTTACGTTTCCCGACCGCGGATATAGACGAGGTTCCAGTCTATTACTATTATATTAAGATTGTCCCTATTAATAGAATAACTTTCGTTATATCACAATCATGCTTAATCAATTTTTCTTATGATTTACAGTAGATGCACATATAATTGAAATTATGTCAACTATTATTCCAGCAATTACATTAATATTTATTGTTCTACCAACGTTACGTTTATTTAACCTTCTAGATTAAGTAAATAACCCCTTAGTAACTATTAAAACTATTAGACATAAATAACACTGGTCAACAGGGTTTTTTTTTCTTACACTCTGATACACGTACGTTATGGACGTTTTCATTGTAATTCTGAAAATATTTTCAAAAATTGGCTATCACGTCAGGTTTCTGAGAAATATTTTTTTTTATACATATATGTATTAAATGTACTATATGTCTAAAGATATTTTTTATGAGTAAGTTAAAAAAAACTGTCAAGTTATTATCATGCTAACGGGCATCTCTGAACAGGATTTAGCATGTTTGGGCTTCATTTGTACGTCATAGTCGTTATACCACTCCTTTTTTTCCCTAGAACCAATCAAATCAAGGAATTAATAGATCTGTGCATATGTGAGTACATACAAGACCCTACAGACACGTTATTCCACTCAAATTAACTCAATGTATGATAGTAACATTAGTTAAACGGTTTTTGAATTCACAATGTCCCGTAGGTGTGTAAACAATCCTAACAGTTTTTGTTATGTATGTGGAGAATTCACCGTTCAACAGCATAGACGAAATATTACACCGTTAATAGAAAAACCTTTATTTTAAATTAAAAATTACAAATCAAGACAAGTTATGGACCCCTCACAATGTCTGTGCACGATGTGCTGTTACTTTGAGGAGTTGGATAAAGGGTAAGAGCATATCTATGCCATTTGGTAGACCTATGATTTGGCGAGAACAAAAGGATCATTCGACAGACTGCTACTTTTGCTGTACAAAGACCTTCGGGATTCCAATAAAAATAAGGATAAAATTACCCCTCCTAATTTATCTTCTGCCACTCGTCCAGTTCCTCATTCGGAAGCTTTGCCAGTACCAAGTCCGGTGGATGTTTCGAACCAAGAACATGTTGAAACCGAGATAGAAGAATACATTTCAGAGTTGTCGAACACAGATGAAGAATATTTGCCATCTCAAGAGGACACGCCTCATTTAATAAATCAATTGGAATTAAACGACCTAGTTCGAGATCTCAATTTATCAAAAACTCAGGCAGAAATATTAGGATCAAGACTGCAAGGATGGAAGTTGTTAGCTCCGGGTACTCGTATTTCTGTATATCGAAATCGCCAGAAATAACTGTCACAGTATTTTTCAATTGAAGGTCTTTCATTTTGCAAAAATGTTGACGGTTTAATGCGAGAATTAGGTTACAAACATCAACCGGAAGAATGGCGTCTTTTTATAGATTCTTCTAAATTGAGTTTGAAAGCTGTCCTTCTACATATAGGAAACATCTACCCCTTCATTCCTGTTGGTCATGCCGTATACATGATAATATGACACGTCTCCTTGATAAAATCAATTACAAAACCTATAAATGGTACATCAGTGCTGATCTCAAAGTAGTAGTAGCAATTCTACTTGGTCTACAACTTGGATTCACAAACTATTGCTGTTTCCTTTGTGAATGGGGTAGTCGGGAAATTTGCACTATACTGTTAAGCAATGGCCAACCAGAATACAATATACTCCTGGAGAAAAGAACGTAGTCCTTAATTCGTTGGTGGAGCCTCATAAAATAGTTTTACCGCCATTACACATAAAATTAGGTCTGATGAAGAACTTCGTCAAAGTATTGGACAAAGAGGGACCAGAATTTCGATACCTTAAACAAAAATTTCCATATATATTTGAGGCAAAACTTAAAGAGGGGATTTGTATAGGACCCCAGATTAATCTGTTACAACAGGATCAAGAATTTGACGTACTCTTGAGCGATTTAGAACGGACTGCTTGGTATGCATTTAAAAGTGTGACAAAGATTTCTTAGGAAATAAAAAATTTGAAGAATGCGAGGAAATTGTTAGTGAACTTCTTAGAAGTTACCATTAATTAATTAATTTTTGAATTTTTTTCTCAGAGACCTGACGATTAATCGAAACTGACGGTCAAAAGGGTGACGGTTAATCGAGACTCTACTGTACTTAGTTAGTGTTAGTATTGTATGATCAATATGAATTTCATTTGTTTATAATACTACACGTGATAGAAGATATTTGTTTTTATAATAATTATTAGGAATATAAAACAAAATAAGTTTGTATATAATTCATAAAGAACAATAAAAAAAATGAAAATTTGTTGTTCTGTGTAATTGATCATATGAATATAAAGATTTTATAATAAAGATTTTATAAATTTATACACTTCTATATCCATATTTTATAATTGTTAATCATTTTTCCCTAGTTGAATACAAAACGCGCGGAGCGTTCGAATGAAAATGCAGTTTTTATAACTGTCTCCCGCGGTTTCGGCCAACGCTTTTTTGTCTATTTTGGTTTGTTTGATATATAAATAATATAACATACATATTTTGTTTCAAAATTTTACGACACTTTAACGCTTTGCTTCACGCGCTTTTATCACTAGTCGGACAACAATTTTCTGCATTTTTCAAAAGGAGTAAAAGCTGTTTCGTTTTTAATACAGAAATTTGACATGTTTGACCACCCGTCCCCGCTGTAAGCCACAGAATCACACTCATTGGTTAACAGGGTGCTTTAGACACACGAAAGGATCCTTTTCCAATAGGAATCAATCGTATAGCTGTTGCAAACTTTTTTTTATGTAGGCCAGTTCTTAGACTATAGGTAGGAAATAACGACGTTAAGTTGAAGTTATTTCACTTCATCTACATATCCTATACTACATATACGTATGTTTCTATGTAAATTGGTTAAAGCTAATTCGGTAGTATTGATAACTGTACTATTCGTAGAGCTAAGAAAATAGATAACTCTGCTATTAATGGAGATGAGAAAGTAGGCTAAATTGGCAAATATGTAGTTTTTTTTAGAAGGAGCTAATTATTCTGAAACGCGGTGGCTCAGATTCATAATCATTGTAAAAAAATGACATGTTTACCAATTTAACTTACTTCACAATTACAGTATGTGCCGAATTAACTTTAAATAATCTGTACATCTTCATACCCACATAAACTACATAGACAAATGACATATGCAACATATCATGACTTATGATCTTTGACTAATCGTAAAAGCTACACAAAGATAGGTTACAATGTTGACAATGTCTTTTATAACATACTAATTAGTATCAAAGTTTTAAGACATGTACCCATTATGCATCACTATTCAACAACATGACGTAAACATCGGTTTACATGATCATGCCGTTCTACTTAATTATGCAATGCATTGGAACACTAAACACTTCAACCCACAAAACACCAAAAAACTTTTTACTAAAAACCGACGGGTTTCGATAGCGAAGCTGTCATTATCAAGGCGTTAATAAAACTGTTAGTTAGTTAGTTTTATTATAGCATTGATAATGATAGCTTTGCCATCGAAACGCGTCGGTTTTTAGTAAAAAAAAAAAATTTGGTGTTTTATGGGTTGAAGTGTTTAATGTTCTACTCCTGCATCAAGAGATCCAGTAAAGAACCTATGCGATGCATTGTCTCTTAACGAGAGGAAAATTAGAGTTTCTTAATTGCCCAAAGTAAGTTTTTAAACGCAATCAGCGCATGTTAGCAAAACCATTTTAAAATTTCGTAATTCAGTTAGCTTGTCTATGTCTTACTAATCTCTTACTATTGACAATAATAATAGCCCTTTAGTCGGTAAGGTATTAATTGTATTACTAAAATTTAAATTGAAAACACTTTACAACTACTAAGAATAAGCGTGATTTAGTTACACTAAGCCATACCTGTCCTTGGTAATTACGTTCAACGGTTAGAGAAAAAGTCCCTTCTTAATTATATGTATTCATATAAATATGTATATGAATCAAATTTAGAATAGAAATGATTTTATTGTGTATTTTAAAACAAATCTGCCAACAGGATATTACTTTTAAAAACTTATTCTAGGCAATAAAAAAAACTTCCAGATTAAGTTTAATCTAACTTCGAAAATTCGAAGGCATATATACATGTACTTGCAGCTTATATCCACAGTACCATGCATATATGTAATTGCTATTCTAGCTATAATGCTATTAATATACACTACTCTATCTACACACATTTACAACACACACATTCATAAATGCATTGGCTCTTGACGTAGTGATACAAGTGGATTTGCCTTAGTAAATTATATAGAACAGAAACAATAAACCGTGGATGCAGTCTTTGCATATACATATTGCAAGATAAGAGCTATTGTTGATTAATTATATTTTTATGAAATTCATCGCTTTTCTATCATACTATGACTACGAACATACTAACGTATGTTCACTTAAACATGTGTATGTTAATAAATGACCTTGATGGTTACCGGAATTTAAATAATATCGAGTGCCGATCATTAATTTTTTTTATAGTAACGGAGACTTGCAAATTCCGCTCGTTTATAAAACTAACATTGAAAAATCACTTATAATTATCTTCTCATCAATTTATTGTACTTGAAAGATAAGGACATATACCATAGAGATGTAATTCAACATGGACAATATACTAATATAATAAATTTGTTACACATTAACAAATACTATACTCATATTTTCTACCACGTTCAGGTTAAGCGATTGCCAGTTCATTATAAAATTTAGTAACAGTCTTCGCAAACGGATCGTACAATTGGGAAGCTATAAACTAAGTGTCAAGCAATATATAAGGAAACAAGTTAAACAAGATATGCAGTTAGAACATACAAAATTATCAAATCATCGCCAAGCGACGATGTGTGAAAAAAAAAACTAAAACTCCAAACGCCAGTAGCAGACCATAACAAAAATTATTCCGAAAAAAATAAGGGTACTGGTTACTTCCAATTAAGTGATCTGACTAATGCTGTTGAAAGAGAAATCACGAGAAAGCCCATAAAATAGGGCGCGTTCCTTGGAAGATGAATATTTGACTTTGAAAATGCAAAATAAACTTATTTTAGCTCATGTAGTATTATTTGTATTTTTTCAGCAAGTAATACGTGGCGAGACTCCTAGCTAATGATTTAGTAATTCAGGGATTTAAGTGCGACGAGCGATCTTCTGATAGCTCATCATCTAAATTAATACGTACTTGCAAAATATTTTGGCAAACATTTTTCTCGATAAAATTAGTACATAAGTTGTCATCGAAGATTGAAAACAGTTTCGTGCAATCAGCGGTAGGAATATCGTTGTAATTTGAAAGTATTGTTTATAAACGTTAATTATATTAACATTTACAAATGTTTAGTAATATGATATCTCGTGGGCAATATAATTATTTTTTTCTACTATTATCAACAGTGGTTTCCATTTAGAGTCTGTGATAGGTGTCGCTCTCTTTTGCATATATTTTACGGATATACATACATATGTATATACAATTTATCTATCAAGAAATTCAACTATACTTCTCAAAACAGTTGTTGTATGTTCCATCTAACGGAAAACAACATGACAGCAAGAAAGGGTTAGTACGAGGGTGACGGCGTAGAACAATAGTGTTCGTTCTCGTTGAGCAAAAGCGAGATTTATTGATTCATTCAAGTTTGCTATATAAAACAATTAGCCATTAGAGTTCGCGAGCGCTGGGTCATCACTCTCTAGTATCCAGTTCCTAATTAATACACTTCCACAACACTGAACATTCGCCAACTGGTTGTCGCACGAAATATCATCAAATGTTTTCAGTTATGCTCTGGTTATAGTAACAATGTTGGTCCAATTAGTGCGACGTGTGGCAACGCAGTTGCTGACATGCCTATTTGCAACATATACTACCGTCCATAAATGTGATCTTAACATAAAACTATAGTGTTACTATGAAATACAGTAATGTTCACAAAAAAAACTACATACACTAATAAAACTGATATATAAAATTTCCAAAAATTTACTTAGCTTTCTGCCCGTGGCTAGCGTAAACTATAAAATTTTTGATTTTTGTTTATTTTAATCGAATTTATATGTTATCTCATCCGTCGTCCATATATAAATCAATAAAGTGTATATTGTATACCATAGAAATATTATTTCCTATACAAACTACATCCCTGTCCCTTCCCAGGGTTAAATTTTAAAACAACACCGAAAAATATATTTTATTATTGTATCAAATACCTTGCATCACAAGGTTTTACTAAATATGACCATAAAAACATTATTTTCGATACAAACTTTGCTACCTCCTTTCATCATCTTAGCAGTAAAGTTTCATTAATTGGGTCAAAGTGCAAATTTCCAGTAGATTTGGCCATAAAAATACTTTTCTATACAAACTCACTCCGTTAAGAGTGGAAATTCGAAAAAATTCCAGCATTTATAAAATCAATAACTTCTACAAATTTCAAATGTCTATCCTTAGCGATTTGGGGTGAGCGATGATGAGTCAATCGAGACTGTCTTCTATAAATACAAACATATACAGATATCAGAGCAATTGCCTTTTTCGTTGATATTGTTACATTATTTATGTGCGAAATATGGTCGATTAATTTTTCGTTATTTCAGGCATTTTATAAGGCAATCCAAAGATTTCCCTTACTTATGAGTATATACGTATCTCTCACGTCGAAATATTTCTATAGTAATTCAATAGTCTTACAGTCTGGACTTTTCAGGTGATCGTGCAATCAAATCAAATTCTTTTTTCGGATTGTTTTTCAAAACAGTTTTTTATTATTTTGGTGGTAACAGTTTTTTATTATTTTGGTAGTATGTCTGGCATCGCTGCCCGGTTGCTAAATACATTTTTACAACACTACAACCCCCACTTTTTTGATTTTCTGATATTTAGCTTGATCTTACAATATGACCATTCCCAGACTATAACATTGCCCTCATTGTGAAAGAACCGGTTTTGGGTAATCGGTTCTGGAGCCGGTTTTGATTGTACAAGAAGTTTAGAGTAGCCGATTCTGAAATCGGTTCCGATTATAGAATCACTGGGTTATCCAGAAGCAAGTACTCCGCTGGACTAGTACTTAGAAACCCGGTACTCGAGAGTACTACTTGTTACACCAATTGTTTTGTGATTGTAATGTCTGCGTCTTAGGAGCCGGAAACCGGCAATTTTGTAAACGTAATACCTGTCTTTAGTATTTGTTGTTGTTTTTGGTTCTTCACTGCATCTACGATTATAGTAAAAGTAACCAATTTTGCTCTTCGACAACAAATAACACGAAACTAAATTTAATATCAACAATACCTCTTTACATTACCACGTTCTGAAATAAATTATGTTCAAATGCAAGATAAGAATTATATACAGTTAGCGATATTCATAAATCCCGCATCATAAATCAAACAATATCTATTGCAGAACAGACCATTACCGCTTCTGACCTAAATCGCCCTTCTAAATTAATCTGCAAATTTCGTATGTATTCAAACCTATACATATTTACGTGTAAAATAGTTTATTTAAAAAATTCTTGTACATGTTTTTGTCTGTTATACCTGTATATAGTAAATTCACAGTTTTAGCTAATGCGATTAAACTTAAGGATGGTAGTATATGTAGGTATGTACCACCGTCATCAATATGTGCACTACATACAGGTGATGTGTAAAACTGTTCGTTTGCGTCACCAGCTGCTACCACTACTTTTGGTTAGTACTTTTGTCGTTACTTTGTATAGCAGTAATGATATCTCCCTTATGAAATCCCCGTGAATGTATATAAAGAAAATATTTCCAACAGTAGTGAGCAAAATCATCTGCGTAATCCATCCCGATTGAATTCAAGAAGTTTCCAGTTTGCCAGATATATTTCGTCTCAACTTTAATCTAGAAACGATATAATGTTTTAATGACTCGATAGTCGCAAAGTTAAGAACGGCCGGCAATAAGTAAAGCAGTAGCTATGATCCGAGGTTCCAATCTTATCAGTAACGCTTACGGCAATATCTAGCTAGATCTGGACTCTGATTGAGCTGCTATGGGCTATTGAGATATATTTACAACGCATTTATGGAGAAGTAATATTGCAACAAAACTATGAAAACATATTTACATACATAATTTACACGGCAAGAGGTGTAGTGGGTTGTCTTGCAACTCGCCACAAAAAAATTGGGGCGGCAATTCTTCTTTGTATAAACATAGACTGTATTAACACGTACGTTGTACGTTTCAGATAATGATGTAATTGCGCGAACAGATAGTAAAAAATTACAAGTGATTTTTTAAAATAAGTGTTGTACTACTTATACTCAATTAGAACAATGACCAATGCATGTTTTACGATGTTAGTTGACCCACAGTAGTATAAATTTTAGTTGGAATCGTATCTTTTCCTTTTTTTATAAAAATGCATGTATGTACAGTGATCTAGTTACTATTATCAGCGTGCCATAATAGTAATATCTGTGCATTTAAATATCCATACCAGAAAATGTATAGTATAGGAATGGTAACGTAACTTATGACGATGGTATATACGGTATTACTTTCTAGCACAAAATGCAAGTCTTATTAATCACGATACTCTTACTGTTAAAACAAAATTAATTTTGTGGACAACGATACATAAGAAAGCTTCTCTTACGAATGATTGAGTACTAAATGTAATTAAAAGAAGTGCACTCTTTTTTTGTTTTTTGTCATAATTAATATGTTTCCAGAATTAACTGTGATAGTGTTTTATTTTATTATAAATTAGACTTGCTTCATATGTATCTTTCAAATTGTGCGTACAATACGTGAAGTAAAAAATAAAGTAACTTGTTTCGTTATTTATACTTTTTTTGTTCTTAATTTATATAATTTCACATCTGATGAATCCACTGTATCACCGCGTTTTATCATATACGAGATGATTAGTCGTTGAAATGATAAACAAAACTCATAAGTAAGCATGGCATATTCGGTACATATGGCAGCAGCGTACATATGCAATTTTGCATTTACTTTAAATTATAAGAAAAAAATCCTCATGGGATTTGGAATTTACAATTCAAACCCGATAACATTCGAAATATATCCCGCTACCTATGCATGTGGTATAAATATGCCATGCTTATTCATAAGCTACTAAACAACTCCATACATTCTATAAATGTAAATGCAGCATCAAACAAATACAATTTAAAAATATTCATTGTATCAGCTGCATATTAAGTTCCTTAATTTATTATGCTCATCTACTTTAGCATAATATAAAGAATTAACATTAATATAAACTGAGCACCCATAGCCTATCATAAGCATATCATACAGTTACCAGGATGAAAATGTAAACAGATCTACACTCTTCTACCACACATACGTCTACCACACTCTTATGTTACATACAACAAATTCATGGTGCAGAATGAACAACTTTCTTGTGTACAATTTAAACAATAAATAATGTAAGAATACCTAACGTAATTTATGCTTACAACGTAAACGCAATACTCGATTATATCCATCAAAAATAGACAGATAAACAGGTAATGGAGAACAGTGTAAACATAGACTAACAATAGATATATATCTTACAGCCACTTAACATTTTCCTCATATTGAGTGTAAAACTTCTATATCTCAAGCATATAAAATCATATTAATTAGGGAGCTACGTAAAAGTTCATAACAGGAACAGAACGTTTCACATTTTCGAATAATAATTTCTAACGATTGCATAAATAATAACAATAACTGTACGTTCCATATTTAGAAATAGTAGGAATTTGCTGGAATGCTTTGAGAAATTAACAATTATAATAGCTGGTATCATTAAAGGCTTCAACTGTAAATATCAGTCACTACACTCAATCATAAGCTTTAGGTCACAGAATACAAATCGTTTACATGCATGTCAGTTAAAGCCTTTAAGGTACCCGATAAACTAAAATACTACTATTGCGTAAAAGAGAGTATTACAATGTAATATTTTCTGCATTCGTAATTTTACAACCAATTTTTGGGTGTAAAATTGGTTCTGTAAACAGAGCTATTATCATGCAGATAATCTATTAGGCGCTGCCGCACTATTCCAACATCGCTTCGCATCTCGTTTAATAAGGTGCTTGAGAATACTCTTACGTCAGTTTTAGAATTATCGCGAAAATTGTCACTGTGAAGACAACAATGACAGCGGACAGTTTGTTGTTGTTAGCTCAGTCTTTACTATACTGAAAAAAAAAGCTCGAAATCGCTACTATAACAATCATCTTTCTGGAGCCATCCCACCGTCATTATCCTACTGTTGCAGCGACAGCCATGAGTGCTTCACTTGACAATACGATTTTATAATTAATTTTCATCATATTAATTAGTGTATAAAAAGGTACTTAGAGCTCTAATCAGAACAGTTTAACATGTTAAAAGAGAAGCAAACTAAACAAAAGTAAAAGTGATATTCATACTCAACTTCCAAAAACAAGTCCAAGGAGAAAATGTAAATTACATAATATATTCATTTTGAATAATAATTGGATGTATGACATATGCAGGAAGTTGTCTTATGTTCTATTGCACTATTGTACTGTCAGATACCAAAGAGCCCATTTAAACAAACTTGTTAGCTTTAAATTTTAGTAAACCAAATCAATTTCTAATAATTAAATTAGCAGATGTAGATAGGTCACAACTACGATGATGCAGAAAGATATGTTACTACTTGTTAGAATCCATATTTTTGTCCGTTACTGAGTCTGCACTATCAACAAGTAATCGCAAACAATTACATCACAACGGCAAAACTGTGTGATTCTCGCCCTAAATCGAGTTTTTGGGAGTCGCTTAAAAGGCATTTCAAAATTTCATTCAGTAGCACACATTGTGAATATAATTTGCCTTCAACAATTAATACTATAAATCTACTAAGAAATCTCTATAAAATACGATTGAAAATCGTACATTTATGATTTTTAAGGCAAATTACATCCACAAAACACCGAATTTTGAACGCGGAAAAAACTAACTACTACCACCGAAACATGTTAGCTGGTACAGTGTGTGCTCCATAGATATAATACTTACACCTCATACACAAGATAATTGGGGTACTATCCTGTAATTAGATTTTAAAAAGCTATATGCATAGGAAAAAAAGCGATATGCAGATAGGTTACATACTTTACAGTTTATAGATAGCACAATATGGTAATTAAGTTGATTGAGGAGTACATAAAGATGTGCAATCCATAACAGTTGGCAGGAATTTCAGAACCCATAAAATGCAGTTTTGCATTTGATAAGTTCGGAAACTACTCTCAAATGTCTTGCATTGTGCATCTTTATGTACTCTTTCAATCAACGATAACAATCTATCTGAATTAAAATAATGTATCAACTTAAAAAATAACGGCGATTACTTTGCATATGATTTTTTGCTTGAAATACAGAAACTTTATACTTAACATAAAGAAAATTGAAAAGTGGCAGGAGATACATCCGTACAAAATATAATAACCTAGAGAGGACTAGTAATTTTATTACATATATGATTAGATTAATAGATACCAAACACAAAAGAACTACAAAGTATACTATGTATATGGCTTTAAAATTTGGTTCGTGTTCAAATAATACATCAACAAATTGCATAGTAGGATTTGTAACATGTTCACGAAAATTATTAGAAATGTATGTAAAATAATAACGATACAAAACTCGTAAAATGCTACTTACAACATGATATAACCAGCATACATTGTAATCGAACATAATCAGCAATGTGCTCCCAAATAAAAGTATCCGACTATTTAATTCGGTACCTTGTATCCTAGAAGGTTCGTTTGAACTTTGAATTATATATGTGCTATTTAGAACAGCAGCGAGATCTTTTAAAACTTCTATATTTTCTTCGTGGATGACATCTCTTTTTTCCAAAAGCTCGATTAAATCTTTAATACTTCTACATTTTTCCATCGCCCTCGGGGATGCAATGTCATGACTATATTTCGTTTTGATTCTTTCCAGTAACTCATATGGCACTGCCACATTCGATAAGTGTTGAATAATTTGCAAGTATTCAGAACTTGTTACCATAGTTTTGATAAATATGTTCTAACACTTTAACACTACACCCATTCTGACACAAACGAAAACAATCAAGCAATCAAACGAAACGAATGAATCATTCCTCAAAACGGGACATTACCACGCATGAGCATTAGCATGAGAATGAAGTTAGCATGATATTTATAATAATAATATACGTCATCTTTTGTAATTTATAATTTATTCAGATTCTAAAACAATATTTAACGTACAATAAATATTTCGATTTTATTTATGAATATATTTCAAACGTGTACTGCAAAAAATTAAGCAATAACTTAATTTTCCCGACGAGTTGTTTATGCCCATATGCTCATTTATGCCTATAGAGGCAACCAACGATGCACCTTATTATGTTTTTTAGGGAGCTGTAGTGTAGGATAGCTGAGTGTAGCGCTATACTACACCAACTTTACATCACTAATGTAGTTGATAAAAAAGAAACCATATACAGTAAAGGCTCTTTTAACCGGCATTCGAACAACCGGCACGATCTATTAACCAGTATCAGCTGAGCGATTCACGAATGGCTTTTTTCCGGTTACGTTCGGGCCGCCTCGGGCACTGGCAGACGTAAATGAACACTTCCCGCCAATCTATTGGCAACCTATTGGTCTTTGCACGCCATTCTCTTTGTCATGGAACCGGAAAATTCCCCGAAAACAATTCACCGACGGAAAATTCCCCGACTACAATTCACCGACAAACAATTCCCCGACAGGAAAATTCCCCGAAAGGAAAATTTCCTGGCAAACAATTCACCGAATGGAAAATTCCCCAACAATAACAAATTTCTCTTGCCACTTTATCTCAGCTTAGAACGAACTGGCATGTTTAGAATTTTTTTTTTGTTTTTTTATAATAGAAGTTTTTTGCCCTCTTTTTTGTTTTTTATATAATAGTAATAATAACAACAATAATCGAGAAGGGTTTTCGCTTATGTATGTACAAGGGCAAGACAATAAAAGGTAGTTTATTGTCTTTAATAAATAAGGTTGTGGGCTATACCACGCAAGTAATCGAAAAGATTCAAAAGAATACCGCCAATCTCTTTAAATAAAATATAAGTAACGTATGTATACCTGTAGCGGTGAGATCATCTTAAGATCAGCATTAGATCATAATTCTAAGGTACACAGAGGTTTTGCTTAGTTAAGGTCTTTTTAGAGTATAAAAACCGTGTAATTAGAAATTAAGATCAGTCGGGGAATTTTCCATTCGTTAAATTGTTTGTCGGCAAATTTTCTTTTCGAGAAATTTTGCTGTCGGTGAATTGTTTTCGGGGAATTTTTCTAGATCCGTCATTTAATGTTCCTCGGTTTGTCTACGTCTGATGAAATACTTAAAATACAGATTGTGCACAGTGTATTATCAGTGATTTGATTAGTTTTGATCGTAAACATCACTAGTTATTCTATCTATTATCTATATTCTATTAACCGGCAAAATCGATTAACCGGAACGGCCGTGGTCCCCAACGTGCCGGTTAAAAGAGCTTTTCCTGTATTGCACTGCATTAAGTACTCCATTTTCCAAATAAAAAAAGTCGCGGTACACTTTTCAGTCTCTGCTAACATAAACGTTATTTTTTAAATGAAAAATCTTTACTATAACAAACACGAAAATGTGGCTAGTCTGGATATAACATATCTGTTATTATAATTTCACTATAGAATGTATTCCAATCAGAACAGACAATATTTCAATACATACAATTAGATATGCAACTCTAGATCTAATTTTTTTTTTGAAGCAGCGTGACCACAGTATCGCCAAAGGGGGTGCTGTTAGTTATGCAATATCTGTCAAATGCATCTACCACCGATTTGATAGATTGTAACTGATATAGCTACTTATCACCATAGATTTATATTTGTTGATCAGAGCAATTCATGGCCAGATTTGTTGATTTTTCACTAGTGATTGAATTTAAAAGTGATTTAAAGACGTATACATACTTATATTAGATAAGTAAGTAATTAAATTTAGCATTCAGGTGGATACATCAATTCCTGACTCGGCTGTAGTGTCTGACGCCTATGAAAGACGTAAATGCCTTTAAGAATTTCCTTAATGTGAGCAAAGAGCCAACGTTCGTAACAAGGATAAGGAGGAAAGCACTAGATGTAATATTTCGCAGTTTTGGTCTGAGCAGCACGATAAAAAACTGAAAGGTCTCAAATAAATCCCCTGTATAAAACCTGTTTAAGGAATAATCTGAACCGGCTAAATACAGACGGCACTACACATTTTCTCAAGCTGGAACATGATGTAGAATGTCTTAACGAGATCATACGAAAAGCCTTTGAAGTTAGTTACCTGCTAACCTCGAAAAGCCAACCAAGGACAATCCTTGGTGGAACCGAACTCTGACAAATATCAGATCTGAGGTCCGTTCAATAAAACAAAGGTTGACGGGGATTAGCAGAGGTATAGAGAAAAGTTTACTGTAAACAACAGGAAATAAGGAAGGCTAGAAGACAAAATTTTTGCGAAAAGATCACTTCCACTCCGTTAGCAGCAAGACTGCACAAAGCCATGGCAAAAGGCAGAACAGGACCTGCGATGGCCTGCTTGAAGAAACCCGTTGGTAACTACACGGAAAGGGAAAAGGACTCGGCTAACCTGCTGCTTGAAACACAGTTTCTTGGTAGTAAGCAAACAGATGTGAAAGAGGCAAGTATAAACAGCACCAGGAAGTCCAAACGGGAGGACTTGGAAATTGTCAAGCGCATCTGCACAAGATGGAGTGGGTGATAAACACCTTTCAGCCATGCAAATCGCCGGCAGCAGACGGGATCTTCTCTGCGCTCCCGCAGAAAGAACAGGAAGAAATGATACAACATTTAGCAAGTATAACAAGAAACAGTGTGCTGTTGGAATATATACCCAAAAGCCGGAGAAGGGTATAAAAGTCACCTTCATACCAAAAATTGGGAAGGAGGATGGGACTAACCCCAAATTTTTCAGACCCATTAGTCTGACATCCTTCCTATTGAAAGCGACGGAAAAAGTAATTAGATAGCTATATTAGAATGGACGTTATGGAGAAAGCTTTACATCACAAGAATCGGGATGCGTACAGGGCGGGCAGATCGACAGAGACTGCTCTGCATGAGGTAGTCGGAATTATTCCGAAAACTCGGAATGAAAGAGAAACAGCTATCTGCGCTTTCCTAGATATTTCGGGTGCGTTTGATAACACGTTACATGACGCGATTGAATGTACACTAATGGAAACAAGGGGAGTGAGTAAAACAGTAAGTCGATGGATAAGTAAAGTACTCTCCACAAGGACAGCTGAAATGATAGTAGGCGAATAGACTATTGAAATCAGAACCACCCGTGACACACCTCAAGGCGATACCTGCTCACCCCTAATGTGGAGCTTGGTAGCAGATGAACTGCTCAACAGGCTGAGAGCTTTTGTAATTTGTAACAATAAATCTCTGTGACCTAGTACAAAGGAGCCTTAAAAGCACTATAGTGGATTGCATGGATCAGTGAGGCTGAGCATATCAACTCAGCGAAAACACGATTGTATCTTTCACTACGAAGAGGAAAATTTCAAACATGAAAGACATCCATCTGGATGCAACAGTGACCAAATGCAAATCACAAGTTAAATATTTAAGAATAACCCAGACACAAAACTTTCGTGGAAAAGACATATCGAATTAACAATAAATAAGGCAACAATATAGCCTTAAGGATATACCGGTACCTAGCAGGTAAAACGTAGGGTTGCAACTCAAATATACTGCGATGGCATGTATATACATCAGTATAGCAGGACCTATGGTAGACTGGAAAGAGCGAGACTCGATACCAGAGAGCTTGGACACCTCAAGCGGGGCTCTTCCCACTTCCAAGTCTACAGAACGATGAAACGGTTAGGAAATATAGCTGCGAAAAGAACTTTCTTATGACGCTAAGTAAAAAGACAGAATGGGCAGGAGAATCCTCCACTTACCTCCTAAAAGAAAACACCACCAAATAGTATGTCACGGTGCTAAAACCGACAAAGGAACAGGTGCAGGGATATTCGGGTCAGGCACGACCGGGCACATATTTTGAGCCAATGGGAATATATCCTAGAGTCTTCCAAACGGAGATCCACGCCATTGTGGCAGATGTGCTCAATTGAACGTAGAGGAACTATCGAAAACAAAGCATTGCAATTGTCTCTAATAGTCAAGCAGCCATAATGGTGCAGAGTTCTAACGTCATCAGCTCGAAATTCGTCTGGGAGTGCTTTAACATAGCTTTAACAGATTAAACAACCTAGGGAAGGAAAACAGAGTTGCATTATGCTGGTTACCGCGACATACTGGAATCTGAAACAACAAAGAAACTAATCTATTAGCAAGAAAGTCCACCACAACTTTGTGGAACTGGAACCATTTTGCAGTATAGGGATGAGCACCTACAAAAAAATTAAGCCAAAAGTAAGTCACATATCATCTATCATTTGTCACATTTTGTTGCTAGATAGTTGTCTATCTAGCTCTCTGCTATATTCAGGCCGGTTTCACTAGATTACCATGGCTACTACCAATATTTTTAATGCGAACGTCCCCATGAGAGGCGCTGCAATGCAATAAAGCTGTTCAAATGTTAATTTGTTTAATTTTGATTTAATTGACATTTGTCAAATTATTGTCAATGTATAATTGCGTTAAGCGTTGTGTTCAATATTATTGATTATTTCAAGTTATTTTCTTTCTTCAAACACAATATTTAATTACTTTGGTTTTATTGTTTCATTTTGTATTTAGTTGCATGTTAATTATTTTAGTGTTCTAGCACATTATCATAATTTAATAATTAACTAATATGGAAGGTCCACGTTGCGTTATAAAAAATGATTTTGCAGTAAAATATGGTAGCAGACACTGTTTTCCTAATCCAGCGAAAAATATGGATATGTTTAAAAAATGGATCAAGTACTGTGATGATGAAATTCGTAGTTTGCCACCAGAAAATGTATATCAAAATCGACGAGTTTGTAGAAATCATTTTACTAATGATCAATTTGGGTCTAATAATATATTGTTGTCTACTGCATATTCAGTTTTAAATATTCCAAGTAAGCTTTCGGCCTAATTCTCATTATGCGTTTTGTTGTTGCGGCAAAAATTTTAACATTTCAGCGATTGTGCGCTTTTCACCTATTTTTATCAGTGGACTAAGGTAGTTTTGAATTGAGTTATTAATATTATGTCGTTTTAGTATGATTTGAATATTTTTTATATTATTTCTATGGGCGTCCTATTTTGGTAGACATCTACGATATTGCTTCATACTAATGAAAAAAGGTTTCACTTACAATCATTTGTCGGAGTATTTTTGAAGAAGTTCCAGCTGAGAATTTGCCAAATTATAAGATAACAATATATGTAGTGAAAATGTATGGTCTCAACCTATAGCCATGAAAATCTTCTTATGGAACCGGATCTGAAATACTTTCCATAAAATGTTCGTATTTCTCTGTATTTAAACCGGCCACAGCAGTAAAAGCATCAACTCCGACTTTTATTCATATAATAAGCAAATTGCAGCAGGGGGCTAAATGGCTTATAAATAATATAATTACTCATCATTAACTCAAGTTTTTGTTTCTTTTTTCTATTGTATAGAAAAATTCTATTGTATACAGAATTCTTATGTACTTACGGTCCGATTTCATAATAATGTCCTTCATTCGGTTTATTCTCGGTTAAGTAATGTGTATGGTAGTTTAACGGTACATCAAAAAGGACTTTAGGAATATATCAATTAATGATCGCATAACACTATTTTTTTATGAAAGTCAATTTGTATTTAATAGTGACTTTAAATAATAATACGGCATTAGGTTTTATTACGAAATCGGCCCTTATTTCTATCAAATATGTTATCCTTTTGTAATTTACTTTATTCATAAAAATACAATATAACTTATATATACATATTTGTTATTTATGTTTTGTATTAATTCATTAAATATAAATTGAAATAATATGCATCGTACGCTTTGGTATATTTAAGCGTCGCGCTTTCGCATAATAATGCGAACGTACTCAGTAGATGGCGCAAAACATGGTTATGATTGACATACGTTATCTGACGCATCTATATTATATTTCATCTATGGCTATATTATATTAAGGGTGCATTCCGAAATATGCTGAAATAGCTGTTACTGCTTTACTGAGATCGAAGAGCAGAGATCGTTCCAGTTCAGTAAAGTAATTGAACATATGCCGTCACGCAATTTCGGAACGATTTCAGCCATTCATTATAGTTCGGTTGATGTATTAGTGCTTGACAGCATATAAACCATAATATATAAACTCTACAATACCCAGTCAACAGCGTACACATTACACATGGCACACCCAGTTCAACCAATATCAAAATGTGAAGAATCTAATTAGATAATAAGATGTTTTCTTTCAAATAGTTGCCAGCCCGTTTATATGTGACCTTGACTTCACCTCATAACACCCAGCAGTTTCAGCAGTAACGTATGACGTCACTCTTTACTGACATGACGCTTTGGGTGCATTCCGAAATCTGCTGAAATAGCTGTTACTGCTTTACTGAGATCGCAGAGCAGAGATCGTTCCGTAATAGTTCAGTAAGGTAATTGAGCATATGCCGTCACGCAATTTCGGAACGATTTCAGCCATTCACTATAGTTCGGTTGATGTATCAGTGCTTGACAGCATATAAACTCTACTAAAATGCACAGTCCACAGCGTACACATTACACATAGCACACCCAGTTCAACCAATATCAAAATATGAAGAATCTAATTAGATAATAGGATGTTTTCTTTCAAATAGTTGCCAGCCCGTTTATATGTGACCTTGACTTCACCTCATAACCACCAGCAGTTTCAGCAGTAACGTATGACGTCACTCTTTACTGACATGACGCTGCGCTATCTCAGTAAAGAGTGATAGTTGTATAGTTTCCTCAGCATGTATAAACTGATTAGGGAACGCTAATTCAGTACTGTCAATACTCTCAGCAGATTTCGGAATGCACCCTAAATGCTGTCAGGTTGATATTTTTAACCTCATTTTGAAAAGTACATTTCAATACATCGAAAAAACCTGGAAATTGGCATAGGACTTGCACGCAGATTGATTGCAAGCGACTGTACTTTAAAGTGGCACTTTATGGACGGTAAAGTAGCTCATAAAATAGGCAACTATGATGCAGTGGAATATATATAAGCATTTTATTCTATGGTTCTGTGATTCTATGGTACAAGTTTTTCTGATTCAGTTTAATTTTTGACTTGAAGTGATCTCTGTTGGGTTTCCTGAGCATTAATTCGTTGAAACTTGTACGTATTACAGTTAGATGGCGTCTCTTATCCCTTTCAGGTTAAGTGCCTAATCCATCATTCATGGTAATTCATGGATTTGTGAACTAATGTATAAACCTATAATAGATGTATTATTTTAGAATTTAGAAGTTCGTTTTTTTTAAATTTATTCGACAGTATTAAAATATGCCGAATATCTACTAATTAGTCTATCACAGTATTCGTATAACACAAAATGGTTTGATACTGTCATTTGCCGTGAATATGCAACAACACACGCAACACTATGCAAATAGGAATTGCTGGAGCCGGAGTGTGGGATAGTACGGGAGAAATTCTAATTGACATAAAATGCCGGTAAGAAGGGACAACGCATGCGTTTACAATGGCGGCTTGTTTGGGCGTAAAATAAAACTTGGTGCTCGTGCATATATTCAAACACCGATAGCATTATTGCTTTCAGTTGTCGGAAGAGTTAGAAAGTGTTACAACAGTTTTACGGTGTGTCAAAATGCACGGATATACGCAAGTAACGTTGCCAAATTATTCATACATGTTCAATTTTGAATCAGGCTTCAAACACCAAGATACACGCACGTGGATGACTGAAAATTGGACCCTAGGATTTTATTATGTAGGTGCCTATATGGTACTTATATTTGGTGGACAATATTTGATGCAAAACCGTCCTAGATTTGAGTTACGAGGTGTCTTGTGCCTTTGGAATACTCTCTTGGCCACATTTAGCATTATGGGTGCCTGCAGGACAGTACCTGAATTCCTCCATACACTTACTCACCATGGATTATATCATTCAGTGTGTATACCATCCTTCATTGAACAGGATCGAGTATCAGGCTTTTGGAGTTGGATGTTTGTATTAAGTAAGTTGCCTGAACTTGGTGATACTATTTTCATAGTACTAAGAAAACAACCATTAATTTTTCTGCACTGGTATCATCACATAACAGTACTATTATATTCTTGGTTTAGTTATACAGAATATACTGCCAGCGCAAGGTGGTTCATTGTAATGAACTATTGTGTACATTCTGTGATGTATTCTTACTATGCATTAAGAGCAATGGGATATAATCCCCCTAGACAGGTTGCAATGTTCATAACTTCACTGCAGCTCTTGCAAATGGTAATTGGCTGTGCGATAAATATATGGGCCCACCAGCTCCTACAAAAACAAACTGAATGCCATATTTCTCTATTTAACATCAAATTGTCAATTGCAATGTATTTTAGTTATTTTGTTTTATTTGCTAGATTCTTCCATAAAGCTTATTTATCAAGTGAACGAAAAACTAAAACTCGAAATCCACCAATCACAGCAGATTACCCGTTGCTCAAGTCAAAAGTACATTAGTATTGTTTTTATTTCATATACTGATGACATTCCTTTTAAACAAATACTGTTTACTTACAAGAACAAATTATTTGCTTAATAAATTGCCACAATGTACATACCTACATGAATACAATTAATTTTAAAGTAAAAATGATGTATCATGTTTTAATATTTTTTAGAAGCTACAAATTTTGAAAGAAGTAGCATGTTTATGTAGGTTTAAAATTATTTCATTAATGAAATGTAACAAATTTAAAGCGCAGACAAAATGTATACTGGTTATATAAGGATAAATAAATGCAGTTTTTATTTTTTTAATCAAACAGATCAAATTTCTTCTATTTTTTTTAAATGAAGGCCTATTATTGTAACTTCTACTTATGAGTAGTAATAGTATATTTACTTTTTGTCAGGGTACACGTTTATTTCTTTTTTATTGTGTCACACTAGTCATTTGTTATAAGGTAATCAAGTGGTGTTAATCGTGAATTACAGATGTACTTAACATAAATCATATATTGGGAAATGTGATATAAATGAGCATTTTAATAAATATGATACAAGTTATAAATCTATTCTTAATTTGTACATTTATTATATACTATTTATATATTAAATTATTGTAGTAGGTACTTTATTTTGTATTATATTTGTTCCACATTTTTTCATTAAAGGATCAAAGCTTCGATAATGTTTTATTTTACCAAAATTGCACTATTATTCCCTAGTAACATTTCTAAATTACAAAAATTATTCATGGACTAATTCGATCTACTACTGCTTATTTGGCCTAAAATATGATAAAATGTGCACCGGCATTTTTTATGCTTGATAATGATATCTATATATGTTTTAGCAGATGTGGAAAGGTCAAGATCCTCTGTACAATAAATTGGGAATTAAGCACATCAAGTAACTTATACCAGTTTTTTAGTCTGAAAATCATCAACACCAACTTTCACTATAATTTATTTTACTTAATATCACTATGCCTTCGAATTAGTATCCCCAATCGAATATTTCAAAGTTACTAAATATTACGATTTAAATTGCACGAAAAATATTCTGAACGAAGAAGAAGAGATATTTAAAGAATTATGTTCAATATAAATTTTAATTTATAAAAACTTCAAAATATGCAGTGTTACAGTGTGTACAAACAACGTTATTACGTCCTTACAAGCGTTTATTGACATATACATATCAATTAAAAGTACAATTATAATTAAATTGCTTTGTTTATTGTTATTATTTTTATTACAGTATTTTAAAACAAGTTAATCTTTAAACATTCGTACAGAGGTTTAAGAATAAGTTTTTATGAAAGTAGAAATAGAAGTTTGCGAGTATATGACAATCTTTTGTAATATCCACAAACCATTTGAAAATTTAATAGTAGAATATGATAAAACAGTTTCGATTAATGCAGTACATACACTAGCATATAAACTGATACTATCGTGTGTACAATCATATGTTGTAAATAACAAGTATTTGCATTGGGGCTATTATATTATGTATGTGTATATCAGGGCTTATAATTTTTGGTTGCAAATTTTTATTTAATTTCACAATTTGATTTAATCTTATTAAATATGTGCACATGTTTTATCTAGCATGAGGATGAGCGTAGATTCGTAGAGTAGTGACCTTTTCGCACAGGATTGTAGGTGATCTATGCAATTATTTGGTGTCTTTTACCTAATTTCGCAATTACCAGTCTCACTGTGTTTGCTTTTAGTATTTGAACAACAATATATGTACACAGTATGGTAACCGCTTATAGAATAAAATTATTATTATTATTTTGATGTTATCCTAGAGTTTTATGACAAATGCTCGATCACGTCACTTTTAATTTTAAAGGTACGGCTTCTTAATGAAATTTGAAGTATATAGGGCGATTCATGTAAGTGTAGCACAAACTAGATGATCTTTTTTAAATTGAACGCCTGTATATTTTTTAATTTTCAAAATCTCCTTAAGTAACTGATTTTAACGATATATGAGACTTATTACATAAGTGGTTGATTACATTAATTACAGGCATTAAGGCTGAGATTATGAAAAATTTTATTAGAATTACTGTTGCAGTTTAACGTTTTAAATGTTCGACATGTTCTCCGTTTACTTGTTGGCAATAATCAAATCTATAGTAAAAAACTGTACTTTCTTAAAGCAAAAATTTTGTTCCCATAATGCTTGTCACCCAATTGCAGTACATGCCAGCGAAGAACAGCACTACAAAAATAATTTTATTCCATAAAACATTACCACATTGTATAATTATCATAATTTCTTATAACCGATAAAATTGTTTTCGAGGAAATACAGAAAATTTCAAAGAAATTCTACGAACAAACAGCAGTATTTCACCGCTAAGAGGTCAGTGTAGTAGTTTATTCCACTAAACAACGCTCGAACTTGCATATTCGGAGCCTCAAGTTTGTACTTTTGTCTGGTGGGTATCACGACATTTGGTCAGGAATGGAACACGCAGTAAGCAAAGATGAACTATATGATCATCTTCGAATATATTATGAGGATGCGCTATTTCCGCTGGGAATGTTTTCGTAAATATTCAATGCCCTTGACCCTTTAAATGTGGATATAGTAGGTACGCAGAAATTTTAAACAGAGTATTTGCTGAACATTTTAAAAGTGGGAGTTCGTGTCAAATAGTATTTTAAAAATAATAGATAAAAATAACTTGTTATTAGAAATTCAGAATTATTCAGTAATTTTCCAGTAATAATTACGGGATATTTTATTAATTTTTGTAAATACAAGCATGTTTGTCGAAGGAAATGTTCGATGACTACCTATTTTGGTTATGAAAATTGTTTTTGTTTCGCCCATTACTATTTTTTTGCATATGATTTTTACGGTCAACTATTTTTTTACGAATGCTTCATACCGACTACATGTTTAAGTGAATTGTTTTTTTACCAGTTGAAAGTTTTAGCAGACCAGGTTAATAGTCGGTTAAAGTTAAAAAAATAATCGATCACAATCAATTCGATTGTTTAAATTTAGGCGATTTCGTCCATCACAATTTTATATTACGTACAAGTAACTTGAATTGATATGACGTATGTATGTTCTAAAATTAACTTCGCTGATACAGGCTGTTCTATTTTCGCTGAACAAAGTCCAACTTTGTTATTTTAAATACAACGCTTGGACACACTAGGGAGACGATCTGTGCATACGGTAGTTTTTTTTTGTGATGGGTACAACTGTAGGAGCTTCCTGAAAAGTTGTATTGTCTGTCAAAAGTGCTACTACAGTTTTATGATTGCCATTTATTGTTTGTAGAATGTTCCTTAGCTCTTTTGTTCTTTGAGCGAAGTACCTACCTACCTCGTAGAACGAACAGTGGGTTCTGAGGAGATTCGACCTCGTCATGTAGCAGTGCCACTTAGCTCTAGTAGCCAATTTGAAATTAACTTATATCGCAGTTAGTACATTTGATATTTTGAAGCGATTTTATGGTAATTAAGTTGTTTGTGTGATCCTTTTGTTCCCCAATAATACCTCAATGTAACCTCAAATTAACATAAGATACAACAAAGAAACTACCTTGTGTGTTTGAGAATATGAGGTCAAGAGTTATTTATTGTCTGGAAGATATATGTTAATTATAAGATAATTAACGCTTTATTTATATTAATAATGTTTCATTTGTATTGTATACATAAAGTAATTAGATTGTACGTCCATATACTTGATATCAGAACAGTTAGCGTTCCAATATGTTCACTATACAGGATGGTCCATTTAAAGTGTAACAGATTTTGAATTGTTCGGCATACCGTACTTTTACTAATGTGACGATCCGGATAAACAGTATTAAAGAAAATGCGAACGTTGACGATCACCGTACCCACGCATCATTAATATCTCAATTCGTTCTGATTCAGTAAGTTTTACTGCCATTTTCAAATGTGTCAATGTCTAAAATAAGTAAATTTATAGCGATCCAAAAGTTAAAACGCATTTAAAATTGTCAAATGTGACGGCAAAAAGAATGCAAACACTAAACAACAACTTTTTTCAAAGGTACCTTGTTTTTGCAGTATTAGGACACTTTTTTAATTTTTTAACTGTTTTCTTGTGAATAAAAATAAACATCTTAATACTTTCTGAACGTAGTTTTTTATTTTGCATTCAAAAATGTTAAAAAAATCTGGGCGTTCCGTTTAAAAAAAAGTTGGACGTATTGCGGATTAAACCGGAAGTGAAAAAAATATAAACTGTATTGCATAAAACGCATTTATATTAACTATACCCCCATACCAAATTTCAGAAATCATAATTTTCAAATAACAAAGTTATTCGACCGTTCCGGGACTTTTTACTAACGCTGTATATTCTACAATACTTAGTTAACCATTTTAACGCTGTAGTGATATTACTGATACTGATCAATTTTATGCTAGAATTACTACTATAAAATTCTTATTAGAACTTTTAGCCACTTATACCGAAAAAATATCTCACTTTAGATTACAATATATTCTATTAAATTAAAGTACTTAATGCAATAGGAGCGTACTTGAACGAATTACCTGATAAAATACGAGTAGTTTATTTTGTTAATGATAATTGGAATTGGTAATATAAGCAGATCGTTTATAAATTCAAGAAATTTCTTTATTTTGCTAATTTGCATTTTCTCGTTTTTGGTGGATTTTCTGTCAACTTGTAATAAAAAATTCTGTATGCTACAGGCAACAGGCTTAGCGAGCTGATTATTATTTGTTCATTGAGGTTCATTTAAATAAGCAATACAGAAAGTTTCCATTGAAAATATGTTTTCGAAGTTTGAATCGACTAACTACTTGGACATCCTATGTAACAATTCGAAAATGTTTTTTTAATAAGCTTGCAAAAAATCACGTGTCTGCTTCAGTATATACATACAAACATCGTTTCTTCTTTCTTGGTGAAAATTATGAAGAAGAGTAAATATCTCAAGAATAGTGCAAGATAGAGACATAATTGCGTTTAGAAAAGCACTTTAAAATGAACGAGGATTTCAAAAATGTATAAATATACTGGATGTTTCGTTTGAAAAAGTAAACATCTTCAAAAATACTTAGGTGATTCGGTATATTTTACGTAACCATGTACGCAGATGACATGTACTTATTAATTCTTTTTGGCACTGACGATGATACAGAGAGACTGGCTAACGACATCATTAGCATGTTACAACAATGCTTTAATAATAAGACAGAGAAGCTCTACTAGTATGTCACTGCAACTTGATGGGTAAATCCTTACCCACTGCTAGTTGACAAAGTTTCCGGGAATAAGTTTACAAGAAAACCTATCGTGGAAGGAACATTGCTAAAAACTAGCAAACACAGTATCAACAAAATCATATCTCTTTCGCCACCTGCGTTCAAATCTATCAATAGATACACTCTTACGTCTGTCCACTATGAGGAAGTAACATCTTGTATGAGATATGGAATTCCACTTCCGTCATCCTGATCATATTTAACTTACTTCTTTACAACATTTTTTTTGTTTGATTTTCTTGTTTGTGCTTTTATATTTATATTTGTTTAGGTCTTTTTCATAAATTTGGATATCTGTCGTTAGATACTCGACATATACTAATCACAATTCTATTACATTCTCCAGGAATGCAAAATAAATCTAAAATATCGGTTCTCTTCTGTAATGTATTTCATTTTCTATTTTGCTTGATAGATGTAAACTGTGTTTTTATAGTAAAACTACAATATCAATTATTTCGACGTTCAAGGATTATTAAGATTTTAAATACATTAAAAAGGTATATTTTTTGGTCTTTTACTAGAAAAGCTGTCACAATTCGAAAATCATAAAAGATATAAGCTGATATGTCTAATAATAGTCTCATTTGTAATGATTCCCGAAATACAGAGTTTTTAGCATAATCTTGCAGTTGGCCAGTCAAAAGCGGCTGATTCTAGGTATAAGGTATCTTCATAGGTTTTGATACAGAATTATATACGCAGTCTAAAAAACTGATAAAAAATGTACAATGCTATTTAAATGAACAAAGTTGACGTGAATTTCCGGTAAACCGGAAGTGATACAAAAGCGTAAATAATTTTGCCAATCAGACCAGATCACACTATCCCTAACTACAAGATTTCAGAATTGTAGGATTTCTGGAATATCGAAAAGTTTTAACGAACCAGTTCCGTGAATAATCCTGTATAATATTAAAATAAGAATATAAAAATAAATGCAAAGGCATGTATAGTGTAATTAATTATTTTTTTGTTATACACAGTAACGTGAAAGTTACAGCATTAAAAATTATCCAAAAGTTTGAAATCTGTTTTCGTCTGAAATATTTAACTAAGTTGGATGATTTCTGATATACAGGGTTAGTCAAAAGTATGGAATAGGCGGTTTATATCCGTAAATATAAACTTTATAACAAAATGTTTTCAACAAAAGTTTTTTACTAATTATTCTCCATGTCTTAGACTACTCGTGGTTTTTTTATGTCAACGTATTTCCATGGAAATGTATTAATTTTTTTTTTAATGGCAACCAAGTGATTTTTTGCTGATTTTTATTCCTCTTCTTTTTCTTGAAATGACTTGATATTTTTTTCATATGCTTTAATAATAAAATTTTAGAGAAAATACTCATAATACTTTATTCACTCAAATAATATTTAACTCAAATTAAATGTTCAAACTGAAGATCCTCTGCAGCTTGACAATAACCTAATCTATCACAAAAATTACGCAACGAATTTTGCAGCCAGTTAGGTGGTATTTCTTCAATTTCATGCCTGATTCTGGCTTCTAGGTCTTGTAAATTTTGTGATTTCTCTTTGTAAATTTTATTTTTCAAATGACTCCAGAGGAAAAAATCTAAGGGACTTAAATCGGGCGACCTAGCAGGCCATTCGGTAGATCCTCAACGTCCAATGCAACGACCTGAAACTATTTTGGTTAAATTAACTTGTTAACTTATTGAAAGGTACTTCACAATGACATGGAAACTGACATTAAGAAAACAGAGGCCACTATAATTTTTTGTAGAATTATCCTCACATGAATAAAAAGAAGTATTAAAAACTGGAGAACCTGTTTTGAAATCACATTTTGCCGTTTATTGGAAACTATGATTTTATACAGAAATTTTGTTATTAAGGCATATGAAAAAAATGTCAAGTCATTTCAAGAAAAAAAAGAAGAATAAAAATCAGTAAAAAAATTACTTGGTTGCCATAAAAAAAATTAATACATTTCAATGGAAATACGTTGACATAAAAAAACACGAGTAGTCTAAGTCATGGAGAATAATTAGTAAAAAAAGTTTTGTTAAAGACATTTTGTTATTAAGTTCATATTTACGGAAATAAATCGCCTATTCCATACTTTTGACTAACCCTGTATGTATAGTCGATTGTATATGTATATTTTATTCAGATAATAATTACAAAAGTGTAAGTTACACTAAAAGAAGTGTTGCATACATTCATCGTTTCTTTTTAAATGCGTTTATTCACGCCTGCTGATGAAAGGTATAGTTACTATACTACTTTTTTTAAATGTTCCTAAGCATAAAAATCGACAGATGTAAGGTCATGGGACTTAGGAGGCTAAGCAGTTGCACCACTTCATTTTATCCATCTCTCAACTATCAACAACCTATTCTTAACAATAACAGTTCATTTAATTAGGATATACCGATTTAATTCGTTTGCATGAACCTTCATGACGTAGTTGTCAAGATAAATTTGGCAAACAGGTTTTTTTCCAAATATAAATTTTAAGCTATCAAGATAAAAATTAACGCATAAATCTATTATTTGCTCGGTAGTAAACGTAATCATCTACACACTTTTTTATTCTTAATTATTGTTGATTAATTAAAATTACTTCGATAATACGTTTTGCACTTGATAGTATAACACTTTTATATATCTGTTCTACGAATATTTGATTAGTATACTGGTATTAAAAAAATACGAAATGAATGCATATAATAATATACTATATAGCAATTAGGTCTCTTTAGCAATTTAGTTATTTAGATTGTAGCGGGTTTTCTTTAGGTACGTATGTTTATTTCGGATGTATATGCACATATATTGTAGATGATGTAATACATGGTTGACGATTTTTCGCTAATTAGACATGATAATACAGCAAGTCAAGATTAAAATGTACGAGATTCTATCTTATATTAAATATCTTAATCTAAGATTTGGCTATCGTAATCATACTTTATATAATAAATAATCAATGTATGGCTTGTTTTAACAACTTAATTTGCGATGTTTTTTTAGATATTCAACTGTACTGTCTCTAATCGTATTCTTACACTTGGTTATATTTTCTTCAAATATGGGATAATTTATATATTTCGTTCGTAGTAGTTATGGTGCATTCATTGTCTTACAAAGTTGAAAAATTTATTATTTATCAGGTAAACTCCTAATTGAAGTTTAATGATCTGTAATCTATTTATGTGTTCTCTCATACGCTATGAACTGTCAATGTTATTGAATATTAACGTTGTAAATTTTATATACTTATTAAATCAAATACTTTTGTGAACTAAATACAGGATGTAGTTGCTAAAACTATTGTTGAGTTAAAAAAATTATACTTTTTTAAAATTCATATATCGATGTAGACAAGTCAAGATATTTATAAAGTTCAGGTTCGTATGAGGTATCTCTGTACTAAATTTATCAAGTTCTGATTGGCATCAGTGCAATTATTAGTATTCTAATAATACAAAATACTACTTCTCGCTTCTTTCTCTGTCATTGAAATAACCGAACAGTATAGTTCCTTTAAGCACGCCAAGAACAATATATATTTTTATTAGCCCAATCCGCAATTGAATTTAATTGAATCTTGGAGAATCTCTGGAGAGACATTGAAATAATTAATTCGATTCAAAGGATAGAAGCGAGTTGAGAAACATCACATTTTAAACCTTGTTAGTACCTACATTCATCAAACTATAAGATGTATGTGCTCCAATCCCCAAAGTAGAAACGCCTGAAATATGTGTATTATTACATTTAGAATAATGATACCTTGTATTTTATTTTATCAAGAAAGATTTTGACAGAAAAGTAGTTTTTAATAGTTAGGATAATTACAAATTTCTAATAATTGCCTAATTAGTAATTATTTGTATTTTACACTGTAGTATTGTCTGCCTCGAAAGTATGGATTACATGAGTGAGTTCTATTCACATTTGATATCTAATCCATTCGAACCGATTTCAGCAGCTTGAGTCAAATTTAAATTTGAATGACATGTAGTATTGAACAACGAAGTACAGCAGATTAAGATTACTGTTCAGTTAATATAATAAATAACTAGTTGACCCCACCCAAACTCTTCGAGTTTGGTCTAAGCTGACCCATCCCAAGTATTCGAATTTAGACTGAACTCTTCCGGCCCACCGACCAGCATTTCCGCTAATCTTAACCCGCTCCACAACTTTTAAGCGTCTTCAAGGTAGCTAAGCAAATTCAGAAACCAGCGCCACCTCTAAAATTATTTATATAACAGTAGCCCTGAGTACCTACAATAATATACACGAAACATGCGTGCATTCTGTTAATCTAAACTCCCTCAATAACTTTTAAGTGTGTTAAACACTACTCGGCCTACGGCCTCGATACTTATTTTATATTTTGTCGATTTTTTTCACGAACCATTTTAATAAATGTCAATGGCGTTCTATGTAGAAACGCTATTTACTTTACACACTGTAAAGTATGACCGTTTCATTACCAGTTACCCTGTATGTTGGTTGACCAATTTTTTAGTGTGTTAAAAATTATTTGGGAAACGCTCTCTTTTTATCCCATCGTACTTACTCTTATTCGTTTGAAAATAAATAATAATAATAATATTACTTATAATAAAATCAAAATACCGTTGATCTCTTAAATACTTAGATAGAGGTATCCCTGTATATATTTTCTACTTCGTACAGATTTTTAATCGACAGAATATGTCGAGAAGGTGTCCCAGCTAATGAACTACTAAAATGAAAAAAAAAAATTGTTATACGAATTGAGCAGTATGAAAGCAATGTGCATACTTATTTTATTTTTAATCGATTTTTTTCACGGACTATTTCAATAAATCAATGGCATTCTATGTAGAAACGCTCTTTATTTTACATAACTGTAAAGTATGGTCGCTTCATTAGCAGTTACCCGGTATACTTGCTGAATTATGAATTTAAGTCATCATTCTACGATTTATACATTTTATCAAACAGAGTATTGACAAATGTGTTTATCAATATTTTTAATATCGTTGGGAAGAAATTAAATTTTCCCAGTAGTAATATGAAAAGAACTAATAAACTCTATAACCTTCTAAGTGTAAAAGTCCGTCTTGACAGTTCAAATTTTGATCGCAGACGCGCTAACGTCAACGATTTATTATGAGAGCCGCCTAATGATTTTTGCTATAGTTATTAAAGATGGTATTTTGTACGTATTTTAACATATTTAATTTTTAAATATATTTTTTTGGTAATAAGTAAATTACGTCATGTACTATTTTTTCCATTATTTTACGTAATGAGGTTTTGACGATTACAATTTGACTTTTTACGTTTCGCGTTAGATGTATTTTTTCAACTATTTTCATTAATAATAACGGAATATATTATTTATAGGTGAAATGTGTATCTATTAGTATATTGACAAATGTTTTTAACATGACGTATATACTTATATTTTTGAAGAGATAACATGTGTTCAGAAATACCATAATATTCAAATTGCGCGCTTGATACCTTGCACTAAACATATATACGTCAGATATGCTGCCATCTATTAAGATACAATTAAGTTATTTGGTAAAGTGCAGTTATATCTACGATTATTTAATTAATCTCAATATTATATGTATATATTATCTTAATGACAATCACAAAATGTTTTACCGAAAAATCAACTCATGATCTCGATGTAAACGCAGAATAAAAAGTCCGTCTTGACAGTTCAAATTTTGACGGCAGTGGGGCTAACGGAGGCCGCCTACGATTTATTGTGAGAGCCGGGAAAGGTTTAAAGATGGTATTTTGTACGTGGTAGGTACCTAATAAACGTATTTAACGTATTTATTATTTAAATATATTTTTTTCGTAATAAATAAAAGGTGAAATATAGTATTTCTTTATTTATTTTACGTAATGAAGTTATAAACGCTTATAATTCGATATTTCTTTCAAGTTTTTTATTTAATAATAACGGAATATATTATTTATAGATGAAATGTGTATCTAATAGAATATTGACAATTGTGTTTATCATGACATATATATCTGTATATTTAGAGAGGCAGCATGTTTTAAGTTATTTCATAATATTCAAATCGCGCGCCTGCTATATTTGTCTTCTCGCAGTGTTCTAAATAGTTTAAAAGAAAAAATCACTAACGTCCTTGATTAAAAAGCTGTCGGATTACGTATTACAGTAACAAATAAGTCCTTACGGGTAACTGTATAGGTGTTAATGTACAAATATTAAATAAATCTCGTAATTTTTAGAAGAGAGGAAATTTGTTAGGAATTTCAATGTTTACCTGTCAAAGTCGTTGACTACAGATCTTTTTTTTTTTTTTTTTTTTTTTTTTTTTTTTTTTTTTTTTTTTTTGCTGGACGTCGCGGGACCGTATACTACTCGTCATGTTAAAGAGAAAACTTCATATGAACATATGACCTAAAGGTCTTAACTTTTGAGATACAGGGTGATAAAGTTTTCGAAAATAAATAGTTTTTTATTAATTCCTGTAATACCACTTTAGATATTTTAATGAAACGTGGTATACGTGTAGTATGTATCAAGAGGCATTATTGAGTGTTCCCCATTTTTTTTTAATTCCACCAGTGGCGTTCGTACGGAATTTCAGCTACCTACTTTGACAGACGTTTAGGTCACACGTTCATATATAAGTTTATATAAGTTTCCTTTTTAAAATACATCATAAAATCGTTCCCTAAAATATTGACATTCAATTTCCCCTGTACATTGGAGAACGGAGAAAAAAAAAATTGACCCCCTTAAAGGCGCGCTGGAGAGAAATAAAAAAAGAATGTATACACATAAGACTTTTTGGCTCTTTCGAAAATATGTAGATATATACTTAGTATAATCTCGATAATACACTGACATACAGATAATTAAACTATTCTTACTTGTTTCATATTTTTAAATTACTTTTAGACATAGAGAGATGTTTGTAATGATTACTACTTGTGTTATTTATTGAACCACAAAATAAGAAACGATTTTTAGTATAAATAATAACGTTTTTCCAATCGGACTATTGTAAAAAATTGGAAATTCTTTAACGCATTTAATGATTCCTCGTGTTTTTTTAATTATTATTTCTTGTGTTTCGTCGCCGTTGAAATGAAGACTTCTTTATTTTATATATTATTCTTTTCAATCATTATTAAAAAAAAAAAACAAAAAACGAAAGAAAAAAGCCATAGTACCCCTCGTCGAGATTTGAACGCCGTACCTCTACCGCCGTGGGCCAGCGTCCGTTCCTCTACGCCACGGAAGCTCGTAAATTCTCAAATCGTATGGCGATATAGAAATGTGTAGTATCTGTTTTGACGTATTTTGGGGATGTTTTGCAAAAAATAACCGGTTTAGAAAGGCGTTGGAAGTTTGAAATTTTGGAAATCGTCATTATAAATACGGCCGGTTCGGCGGTCCCGTCTGGGAAAGCGTCGTCTTATTGGGCGTCGGCGCCCCGACGCTGTATTTTTTAGTTTTAATCGGAAAAAATTTTTTCCCCAAAATAACCAAGTACTCGTCGAGGAGAATATGTTCGGACATGAATAGTTTTGGCGTAGCGTTAACCGTTCGGGAGATATAAGCGCTCAAAGTTCGGTCAAACGCGAATTTTTAATTCGTATGCTAATCTTACAGGATTCGGACGTTGGCCTGCGGCGAAATCTAATAATTTTTATAGAAAAATCCTTTCCCCGTCGATCGGCACCCCCTTTTCGAGTTTAGTCCTTCCGTAAGGTCGCAGGAGGGACGCCCATTTACCCCTGCGACAGCTATTATTATAGTAAAAAGAGCGGAATATGGCCGACTTTGATTGAATAAAACCCGCTATACAGGCACTTTCCAAAATGAATGTCCATATTTCAGGGAACGTTTTTTTTTTGTTTTTTTTTGCTGGACGTAGCGGGATCGTATATTAGTCGTCATGATAAAAAGAAAACTTCATATGAACATATGACCTAAAGGTCTTAGCTTTTGAGATACAGGGTGATAAAGTTTTCGAAAATAAATAGTTTTTTTTTTTTTTTGCTGAGGTAGCGGGACCGTATACTACTCGTCATGTTAAAGAGAAAACTTCATATGAACATATGACCTAAAGGTCTTAACTTTTGAGATACAGGGTGATAAAGTTTTCGAAAATAAATAGTTTTTTATTAATTCCTGTAATACCACTTTAGATATTTTAATGAAACGTGGTATACGTGTAGTATGTATCAAGAGGCATTATTGAGTGTTCCCCATTTTTTTTTAATTCCACCAGTGGCGTTCGTACGGAATTTCAGCTACCTACTTTGACAGACGTTTAGGTCACACGTTCATATATAAGTTTATATAAGTTTCCTTTTTAAAATACATCATAAAATCGTTCCCTAAAATATTGACATTCAATTTCCCCTGTACATTGGAGAACGGAGAAAAAAAAAATTGACCCCCTTAAAGGCGCGCTGGAGAGAAATAAAAAAAGAATGTATACACATAAGACTTTTTGGCTCTTTCGAAAATATGTAGATATATACTTAGTATAATCTCGATAATACACTGACATACAGATAATTAAACTATTCTTACTTGTTTCATATTTTTAAATTACTTTTAGACATAGAGAGATGTTTGTAATGATTACTACTTGTGTTATTTATTGAACCACAAAATAAGAAACGATTTTTAGTATAAATAATAACGTTTTTCCAATCGGACTATTGTAAAAAATTGGAAATTCTTTAACGCATTTAATGATTCCTCGTGTTTTTTTAATTATTATTTCTTGTGTTTCGTCGCCGTTGAAATGAAGACTTCTTTATTTTATATATTATTCTTTTCAATCATTAATAAAAAAAAAAACAAAAAACGAAAGAAAAAAGCCATAGTACCCCTCGTCGAGATTTGAACGCCGTACCTCTACCGCCGTGGGCCAGCGTCCGTTCCTCTACGCCACGGAAGCTCGTAAATTCTCAAATCGTATGGCGATATAGAAATGTGTAGTATCTGTTTTGACGTATTTTGGGGATGTTTTGCAAAAAATAACCGGTTTAGAAAGGCGTTGGAAGTTTGAAATTTTGGAAATCGTCATTATAAATACGGCCGGTTCGGCGGTCCCGTCTGGGAAAGCGTCGTCTTATTGGGCGTCGGCGCCCCGACGCTGTATTTTTTAGTTTTAATCGGAAAAAAATTTTTTCCCCAAAATAACCAAGTACTCGTCGAGGAGAATATGTTCGGACATGAATAGTTTTGGCGTAGCGTTAACCGTTCGGGAGATATAAGCGCTCAAAGTTCGGTCAAACGCGAATTTTTAATTCGTATGCTAATCTTACAGGATTCGGACGTTGGCCTGCGGCGAAATCTAATAATTTTTATAGAAAAATCCTTTCCCCGTCGATCGGCACCCCCCTTTTCGAGTTTAGTCCTTCCGTAAGGTCGCAGGAGGGACGCCCATTTACCCCTGCGACAGCTATTATTATAGTAAAAAGAGCGGAATATGGCCGACTTTGATTGAATAAAACCCGCTATACAGGCACTTTCCAAAATGAATGTCCATATTTCAGGGAACGTTTTTTTTTTGTTTTTTTTGCTGGACGTAGCGGGATCGTATATTAGTCGTCATGATAAAAAGAAAACTTCATATGAACATATGACCTAAAGGTCTTAGCTTTTGAGATACAGGGTGATAAAGTTTTCGAAAATAAATAGTTTTTTTTTTTTTTTGCTGAGGTAGCGGGACCGTATACTACTCGTCATGTTAAAGAGAAAACTTCATATGAACATATGACCTAAAGGTCTTAACTTTTGAGATACAGGGTGATAAAGTTTTCGAAAATAAATAGTTTTTTATTAATTCCTGTAATACCACTTTAGATATTTTAATGAAACGTGGTATACGTGTAGTATGTATCAAGAGGCATTATTGAGTGTTCCCCATTTTTTTTTAATTCCACCAGTGGCGTTCGTACGGAATTTCAGCTACCTACTTTGACAGACGTTTAGGTCACACGTTCATATATAAGTTTATATAAGTTTCCTTTTTAAAATACATCATAAAATCGTTCCCTAAAATATTGACATTCAATTTCCCCTGTACATTGGAGAACGGAGAAAAAAAAAATTGACCCCCTTAAAGGCGCGCTGGAGAGAAATAAAAAAAGAATGTATACACATAAGACTTTTTGGCTCTTTCGAAAATATGTAGATATATACTTAGTATAATCTCGATAATACACTGACATACAGATAATTAAACTATTCTTACTTGTTTCATATTTTTAAATTACTTTTAGACATAGAGAGATGTTTGTAATGATTACTACTTGTGTTATTTATTGAACCACAAAATAAGAAACGATTTTTAGTATAAATAATAACGTTTTTCCAATCGGACTATTGTAAAAAATTGGAAATTCTTTAACGCATTTAATGATTCCTCGTGTTTTTTTAATTATTATTTCTTGTGTTTCGTCGCCGTTGAAATGAAGACTTCTTTATTTTATATATTATTCTTTTCAATCATTAATAAAAAAAAAAACAAAAAACGAAAGAAAAAAGCCATAGTACCCCTCGTCGAGATTTGAACGCCGTACCTCTACCGCCGTGGGCCAGCGTCCGTTCCTCTACGCCACGGAAGCTCGTAAATTCTCAAATCGTATGGCGATATAGAAATGTGTAGTATCTGTTTTGACGTATTTTGGGGATGTTTTGCAAAAAATAACCGGTTTAGAAAGGCGTTGGAAGTTTGAAATTTTGGAAATCGTCATTATAAATACGGCCGGTTCGGCGGTCCCGTCTGGGAAAGCGTCGTCTTATTGGGCGTCGGCGCCCCGACGCTGTATTTTTTAGTTTTAATCGGAAAAAAAATTTTTTCCCCAAAATAACCAAGTACTCGTCGAGGAGAATATGTTCGGACATGAATAGTTTTGGCGTAGCGTTAACCGTTCGGGAGATATAAGCGCTCAAAGTTCGGTCAAACGCGAATTTTTAATTCGTATGCTAATCTTACAGGATTCGGACGTTGGCCTGCGGCGAAATCTAATAATTTTTATAGAAAAATCCTTTCCCCGTCGATCGGCACCCCTTTTCGAGTTTAGTCCTTCCGTAAGGTCGCAGGAGGGACGCCCATTTACCCCTGCGACAGCTATTATTATAGTAAAAAGAGCGGAATATGGCCGACTTTGATTGAATAAAACCCGCTATACAGGCACTTTCCAAAATGAATGTCCATATTTCAGGGAACGTTTTTTTTTTGTTTTTTTTGCTGGACGTAGCGGGATCGTATATTAGTCGTCATGATAAAAAGAAAACTTCATATGAACATATGACCTAAAGGTCTTAGCTTTTGAGATACAGGGTGATAAAGTTTTCGAAAATAAATAGTTTTTTTTTTTGCTGAGGTAGCGGGACCGTATACTACTCGTCATGTTAAAGAGAAAACTTCATATGAACATATGACCTAAAGGTCTTAACTTTTGAGATACAGGGTGATAAAGTTTTCGAAAATAAATAGTTTTTTATTAATTCCTGTAATACCACTTTAGATATTTTAATGAAACGTGGTATACGTGTAGTATGTATCAAGAGGCATTATTGAGTGTTCCCCATTTTTTTTTAATTCCACCAGTGGCGTTCGTACGGAATTTCAGCTACCTACTTTGACAGACGTTTAGGTCACACGTTCATATATAAGTTTATATAAGTTTCCTTTTTAAAATACATCATAAAATCGTTCCCTAAAATATTGACATTCAATTTCCCTGTACATTGGAGAACGGAAAAAAAAAATTGACCCCCTTAAAGGCGCGCTGGAGAGAAATAAAAAAAGAATGTATACACATAAGACTTTTTGGCTCTTTCGAAAATATGTAGATATATACTTAGTATAATCTCGATAATACACTGACATACAGATAATTAAACTATTCTTACTTGTTTCATATTTTTAAATTACTTTTAGACATAGAGAGATGTTTGTAATGATTACTACTTGTGTTATTTATTGAACCACAAAATAAGAAACGATTTTTAGTATAAATAATAACGTTTTTCCAATCGGACTATTGTAAAAAATTGGAAATTCTTTAACGCATTTAATGATTCCTCGTGTTTTTTTAATTATTATTTCTTGTGTTTCGTCGCCGTTGAAATGAAGACTTCTTTATTTTATATATTATTCTTTTCAATCATTAATAAAAAAAAAAACAAAAAACGAAAGAAAAAAGCCATAGTACCCCTCGTCGAGATTTGAACGCCGTACCTCTACCGCCGTGGGCCAGCGTCCGTTCCTCTACGCCACGGAAGCTCGTAAATTCTCAAATCGTATGGCGATATAGAAATGTGTAGTATCTGTTTTGACGTATTTTGGGGATGTTTTGCAAAAAATAACCGGTTTAGAAAGGCGTTGGAAGTTTGAAATTTTGGAAATCGTCATTATAAATACGGCCGGTTCGGCGGTCCCGTCTGGGAAAGCGTCGTCTTATTGGGCGTCGGCGCCCCGACGCTGTATTTTTTAGTTTTAATCGGAAAAAAATTTTTTCCCCAAAATAACCAAGTACTCGTCGAGGAGAATATGTTCGGACATGAATAGTTTTGGCGTAGCGTTAACCGTTCGGGAGATATAAGCGCTCAAAGTTCGGTCAAACGCGAATTTTTAATTCGTATGCTAATCTTACAGGATTCGGACGTTGGCCTGCGGCGAAATCTAATAATTTTTATAGAAAAATCCTTTCCCCGTCGATCGGCACCCCCCTTTTCGAGTTTAGTCCTTCCGTAAGGTCGCAGGAGGGACGCCCATTTACCCCTGCGACAGCTATTATTATAGTAATGTTTAATTATTTTAAGTTTAGTTTTATCCAAGCGCTGCGTAATATACGACAAGATTCGTTTACCAAGTAAATAAAATTTGGACATTACTATATATGAACTATATGTATGTATATGTAACTACTTGTTTGTTTTCGACAAACTAATGTCTATTCATGCAAAGAATGAAGTTTATGGTAAAGTGCTGAATTTGTAAAAAAGATAACGTTGTACGTTGCCTTTTCCAATTAATATATTCAAAAAAAGATTCTGTCAAAATATAGTTTTTGTCATTTGATTTTATCAATACAAAATTAAGCATATGTACTAATACAGGGAAAATAATTCATGCTATTACATAACTGAACTAACTAAAGCTTATCTAAAGCACATTATAAATAAAGCAGTTTTAGATGAAGCTCATGCTATCGTTACTGATACTATGGCATGGCCGTTGTTTGCATATTGGACTCGCTACATATAATCTGTTTACTTTATTCAATCCTGATGATAGCACAAAGAGCTACACACGTAAAATAAATAATGTTAAATCAATACAAAAACTATCAAACTTTTTGATCATAATTCGTATCCGTTATCAACACTTCAAAATTATTATTAACTTCCGATTAACTTCATAAATATCAATTAAAATTGATTTGCATTTTTATATACTGTCCAGATTCAAGTAGGATCAAATATTATACAATGTTATTTAAATCATTGCAAGTAGGACCTACATATGATTGGTTATTAATTTCTGTAATTTCTGTAAATGTGTCAACTCAACGTGCCCAATTATATAAGTTTAATGAGTGCCAACTAGAATCACTCTATCATAATGTTGCATTCATTGTGTTTTTAGTTAACATGCTTCTCGATATACATACATATGTCTGCTGCCTTCGCTTTAAGTTTGACATAATATCAATTGTGATTGAATTTTACAAACTTTTTTTTGTTGGTTTTAGTAAAGTAGGAGTTTTAATTAGAACTTGAGGTTGATGTCCCAAATTAACTAAGTGCCAAAAGAATTTTATAATTTGGTATCCCGCATTATTTTTGTAAGTATATAGTTGAGTGTCTTGAAAATCTAAATTACTCTCTTCTGTAATATTTTTTGCACATTTCATATATGTCTAAAGATCCTATAAGATGTATCGCGAATGGTGAGTGCGGTGATAAGAAACATCATACAATATAGGAGTAATAAGAACTGCACCTGTAGAATGATTTTATTAGTCTTTATACATATGTACTGGCCAGCAGTTCATAGATAAAGTAGATAAGTGTGTAGTCTATACGATTGCATTGCTAGTAAGATGCAAATTCGGATATGACTAACTCTGTATACTGAAACGTCAATGTTAATATGCTATAAGCATAGTTTTTACAAGATTATGATAACTACACCCTGTAAAGCTGTATTTAAATTAAAGTGAACATAAGCGAGCAAACGAACGAACGAATTCGAAGGAATTTCCTAATTCTTTTGTTCTTTGCACGTTTTAATTGAACTAACATTCTTGCTCTTCATTTAAATTGTGCGAGCTCTTACCGAAGATAATGTTGTGCTGTTAATTATTCTCAACAGCGAATAATAACTCAAATGGAATACCGATCCAGTGAGACGTTGCCACAAGCGAAATCGATAAGATTCGAACCCTGTACCACAAGTTCTATTCTAGTTGTTATCAAGCTGTTTAAAGCAATCACCACTCACGACTTAACATTTAAGACTGCTGTATGTTTACCTCATGAAAAGTGATCGTACTTCAGATAGGTCTCGGTCAAATATCTTAGATGCGCTTTATATGAAGCTATTCACGATAGATCAGGCAGGTAACAAGTGTTGCCGTGCTAGAACTAAGTATTTAATATAGGTACTTTAAAATATAAATTAAAACAAGCTGGCAAATAAAATTATTTAATTACATACAGACACTTTCTATAAAAAAATTAAAAAGAGTGAATGTTAATAATATAAATAAAAGATTTGGAACTGGAGAAATTATATATGCGATGCAAATAAGCACACGGTGCACGGTGTCCTCTCACGACTATCTGTAAAATTATAGATTTCATTTTACTGTCCGATATTTTATTCTTAAACACATAATTCATTGGATAATTTTATTTATCAAGGCGGTAACGTACTTAGTGGCGAAATCATCGTCAACGTCTTCGTGAAGAAGGTTATATCAATAACCTTCTTCACGAAGACGTTTCCAGTCCATATTTGAGAAAATTAATCAATGCTTTTTAGAGGTAAGAGAGATGATATCGCGTTAAGAAAAGATAACTTGTTCGTTTCTATTACGAATGACAGTGAGGCTCTGCAGTTAGCAGACCTCGTTTTGTTTGCTACAACCATCGTGGCAACTTGCCTGATTTCTTATTATACCTAAATTAAATATTTTACCTAAACCAAATATCTAGTGACTTTTAAGAATCTCAAAAAATACCAAGTCAAGGTTCTTAGAAAAGTTTCAGGCTGTCAAAGAAAGAAGTTCGGAGCGTTTAGAGCCAAGAAACCACAAATATTCAGGTTGAAAGGGGCGGAAGTTCTGAGCGACTTTCAGAACCGGTCAAAAAAAGAAAGGGGTAGACACTGCGAATCAAAAAACACACTGATCGAATAACTCAAGACTTCCAAATAGTCTTCATTTAGGAAGACTTGGAAGTCAGTCTATATCAGGAGTATACGCAGGAAATAAAAAAAAACTGGCTCCTTCACGAGAGATAGATAAATTTAGAATTTTAGACTACATATGATTTGCTCGGGTGGGCCCTGCAATGGGCTGGGTTGAGTAAGTTCATTCTACAGACGACTTTCTGAGTAGGTGATTAGTTCAGGTTTGCGCTGGAGAAGGATGTTCCTGAGCTAGTTTGGACTATGGTCTGAGTGGCGAGTCCAATAATGGAATTAATGCGGATACTAGCCCGGCTAGCCAAAGTAAACGCGTGCAACGTCTCTAATGTATATAAAAAATTATTTGCGACGAGAATTAAAAGGTTCCGCAATTGGCTGTTCTTTTAGACCAACTTCGTGGGATAATGTCGACTCCGTGACTATCAGCCATACCTTAATATTACGCTGATGAAGTTTAAGCTTCTGACAAGAATGACATTGTTATTACATCAGAAAGAGAGAAGGTGATCATCGGTATAGCATGTACCTATTGACAAGTGAGACATTGGTATGTATCAAAAAAAATTTTTTTATGCGATTGCAGGTACATACATTTCGATATAGGTGGGTTTTCAGGGATGTTGTGGTGGAAGGTCTAGGTCTAATCTCACAGAATTTCAGCCTGTTGGCCTTCCCTTTTGTGTACACTGCTAAGGACTAGCTTGGCATTAGTTTACACTCCAACAATATGGAAGGGGTACTTTCTCCTCTGATGTGGTGCCTTTTAAAACTTTCTTCATACCGTTTAGTTGAAGAAAAGGGGCGTACTGGGTTAATGATTTGTACCTACCTATTTGGAGGAAAACTAACGATGATACTGGGGGTAAAGTAATTGAGAATTGCGCTTGACAGAACTTTTATATTAGAAATCTATTTGTTGAAAGAGCTGTCAAAGCTTTATTAATATGTGGGGAGGCTCACCGAATACAAATACGCTTTTGATGTAACTGTAGACACAATCGCTAAATAAATAGTTACAAAGGTAGCGATTGTGTCTACATTTTCATCAAAAGCGAAAGTTTTAATTTTTTTTTTCTTTTAATTTGTCCAAGTATTTAACGTAATTGTCACCGATAGAAAATCTGTGTTGAGATCTCCTCTAGCCAGACAAACTGAAAAATTGAGGAAAAGTTCCATTATTTTCCTAAATTTTAAGTTTGAGTGAGAGTAAGTAGTGAACTTCGAAAAAAACAAAACAAAAACATCGTATCTCGAAAACGGATAACTTTTGGATAAGGCAAATTGGCCTGTATCTGTTGCAAATGAGTTTTACTAACACGGTGTAAAGTATGATCGTTTCATTATCAGTCACCCTGTATAAATGTTTACTGAATTAAAAACTATAAATACCTTTAATAAATATAAAAGATAAATAGCCGGTTCTTTATATACATACATGAATGGAGCATCTTTTTTGTAAATGATAATTAACTATGAGCTAACAAAGTCGATATGTGAAGGATGTGAGTAAATATTGCAAAGGTTATCGATATATATCGCAAAATTTATAGAATTCACGTCCTTATCTATATGATACATTTCTAAAAATAATCTTATGTCATAATTCAATTTCGTATCGAAAGTACTGATCTCACTAAATTTTAATTTCATTTTGTTGATGGTTTGTAACGTAGTCCCAATGGAAGGATTGGAATCTCACTTGTATGGTCTTTCTATTTTTAATTATTTGACTAATGTTCTCTAATACTGTTATAACTGTCACAAGACTAGCATTGAGATGCATTCAAGTCCTTTTTATGAGTTGAGATTTTAAATATGAATTTACGAATTAGTAATTTATTTATTTGTTGTTGAAAGCCAGAACGTTGAATTATTTGCAAAACGGTTTCTTTTTCTTTGTAGAACCTATAGTTGAAAAGAAGGAGATTTTTCTGCTACTACGTATACTACTGGACAGATATAGTCTTAATTTGATGAAACGAAAAAGCTTTATGAATAGCGTTAGGTAATGGTATTAGTTTGCTTAAATTATTTGGTCATAGATGCAACATACCAATTGCAGTCATTAAATGTGGCTGGAAGATTCGTAACTACAGCATACCACAGTGAGCTTACGCGGAAAATATATCAAGCATCGTTTGTAGAATAAAGTTTTTTATAAACCGTGTTTTTGCTGAAATATTTTCAGAGTTGGCAGATTTGCGGTTATATTGGAAATGAGTACAAACTTCGTTATTTTCGTTTAATTTTTATTTCAACTTTATGTAGCATTTGGTATACTAGGTGCTTGAAATATATCGCTAATGAAGTTGGAAAATTGAAATTTACAAATGAGTCATTGCTGCAATTTAGCATAATTCGACATTTAATGTGTTTATAGTAAAAACGACACAAGGTAGGTATAGGGAATGTTACATGAAATTAAACTGAAATTTAATGTAGAATTCAAAAAGACGATGAAATATGGAGGTTTCTATTTGGAAATATGATTTCTAAATTTTGAATGCTTTGTATATCTATTTAAGAGTGCAACTATACGAATAAATCACTTTCTTATTTTTTTACATGTCAACGAAATTAGGCTGCTCTCGTCTTTACCATTATTTGCTAGAAATCATGTTTTTGACATTTCCAAATTTGTATCTAAATTTTGAACACCTTGTATCTAAATATCTAGATATGTATTTAAGAGTGCAATTATACTAATAAATCACTTTGTTATTTCTTTACATGTCAACGAATTTAGGCTGCTTTCGTCCATTTGCTAGAAATTTTTTTTTTTCAAAAACATTCTAGCTGCCAAAAGTTTAAAAAATCAAGAGCCAATATTTCATTAGTGATACATTTTAGGTATATCGAATGCTACTATAAAGTTGGAATAAAATTTAATGGAGAACTCGAAGTTGTCATAAAAATGGGGCATTCTATTTAAAATAAGGAAGTTGGTACTCATTTTCAGTATAACCGAAACTCTGTCAACGCTACTTGAGATACTTTCTGTGTAAGCTAGTCGTGGGAAACACTGTATGCACATTGTTTTTAGAATGTAATCCGATATTAATTTAACTGGATATATTCCTAATTTCCCAAATGAGGATAACTTCGATACTGCATAGGCTAAAACCTGTTTTTATTAGCAATGTTACTGTGTTACTGTGGTATATTGTAACGTAATATATACATAAAATATATGTTATTTTGAAGGCGTAACGGTTGTTTCAATTAGTGATAAAAGGGTTATATCTTGTAAAAGTTTAATTTAAAAATACGGAATCAAAGTTGGTGGATGCGCTGGTAAGTACGCACTTTTTTACGTAGCTACTGGCTTGCTTGCGTAAATTTATTCACCTTAATGTCTAATTTCTTTCTTATTCCGAAGATGTTCAACCTTAAATTTTTGATTACATTTCACATTTTCTTATATTTACAGTCATCATTAGAGCTACCAAATTGTGTTGGCAAATTAGTGCGCGTAGTGTGTAGTTTATTCACAGAGGCCGATCATAGTACATAACGACAGTTGTGAGGGAATTACGATGACTCATTCTTTATTTGATTTTCTCGGATTTGCTAGAAAATATTTATTTCAACATAAATATATAGCAAATACGATAAAAATACCGATAAACTAACTCGAGGACAGCGAGAATGCGCTACATGCCAACATAAATTGGGTGGGGATTATCTATTAGTTCAATAATGTGGATGTACTGGTAATTGGCACAAGTGATTACACTTGCAAGGAGACCTCAAATTCCTCAAATTGAGATGGTGATACTTAATTCTCCAAGTGCGAAACGTTAATGATTAAATACTTCCTTAAAATGTTCACGATTATTAAGACAAAAATCATACTGTAGTGAACATTTAGAAGGATGGAGGATATATTTGATAAATTCATGTAATTAAAAGAATCGGGATCACAAGTGCGTGCAGTTAGTGGTGGTACAATCGTCAGTAATTCGATTGAATTAACCGGAAGTGCAAACAAAAAGTTAAATATACGTAATATATTGTCACAGTTTACATAAACACACCTTTAATTTCAGTAAAACACGTTTTTTATGAGTATTCATTTCAACTATTAGTTGCAAACCAAACACAGTCAATTACTAAAGAAAATGTCACAGAACTGGAAGATTACGTAACATTACCTGTCGAAATATTTATTTGTGTATAGACTATACCAAAAGTAATATGATTGTTGATAGTATAAGTCTTAAAAAAGCTCGATAGTTGCAGAGGTAAGAGCGACTGGACCTATATAGGGCAGTGACTGTGGTTCGGAGTTCGAATGCTGTTGATGATGCTTGCGGTATGTTCGGCTGTATCGGTTGAGCTACCGTTTGCTATTGGAACATAACACCGCCACTTACGACGAGGAAGCCAAGTAAATACAGTGTACACACTAAAATACACAACAAGTGTGGCGGCGCTAGTCCGACAAGAAATATAGCTTAAAAAGTGGCTGCAGCTGCATACACCACAGATAAAAAACAATTGTGATGTAATTACGGTACTATTGAGGTCAAACTGCTATGAACGAACATGAAAATATCAGTTTTTCTGTGATTGATTAAAATTATATTGCTGTCACAGAAGTTACAACAGCACACATGCGCATAAAAGAAGTTCGATTATTATTTTTGTTCCTCCTGGAAAAAAAGATTTTCCATATTACAAATGTATGTACTTCTATAAGATGGGGATCTTACGGACACATCACCATATGGTAAACATATTCCACATTTCCAGGTGTTTATTTATGGTAGTTAAGGATCTTTTAAATTCAAATTTGTCATTGCTACTACTAATTGAATTATCACAAAACGCAAGTAATGCAAAATAAATTATCTTCTAAGTCGGCTGATTAGTCGCCCACTGATATAATTATTCAATGCATATTTTTGATCATTTATTTTATTATGTAATGTATGTATATAAATTCTAAGAAAATTTTGAAACAAGAATATTAGTTGTATAACACTATTATTCACTTAGATAGTTTATTTATTGTAATTTTGTGTTAAATGTGTTTTAAAGAATAATTTTTACACTTTTGCACTTATTCGCACCATTCTCAGTGGCTTACATTACATTTCACTGTAAAGTTTTCTACATAATATTTTTAAATAGCTTATCGTATTACGGGTCAAGTTATCAGAATGGTGCAAGTATAATAATCGAACCGATGTAAAAAACATTTAGTATTTACTTCATAGATATATTTATGAAATTATATTAAAGAGTTAGTTTTTGCATAACATTGTTTTAATGGGATAATAGTATTCCAAACGCTTCTTTAAGAAGGAAGAAGGCAGCAAGTAAAAATACAAACAAAAGAGCTGTATTATCAAGTAATGCAGCTTACAATGACGAGTCAAATGTTTCTCTAAATGCAAAGACAAAGAAAACAAGGAATGTAAAAAGAAAAATCAGATAAAAGAACCCTTTAGCAAGAAACGAAGAAGCAAGTGCAAAATATTATGTCCCACTGGAAATGAAGATAGTAGCAGCACTACTGTAGACGACGCTGCATATATTTACTATGAAAGTAATTATTCGAAAGGTAAAAGCGGAAAGAAATGGATTAACTGTTTATTATACCAGTACTGGATATACGATGTCTCTTTCTCTCATTCCACGTTCTCTTGAAATCTCCTTCAAGTTTTGCACAAATATAGTAGATTCCGCTTATATGCATCAATGGTTATAAATGGTTATCACAATGTTCCAACGTGATGCATATAAGCGGAATCTACTGTACTACCAAATAAGTCATATATAAATCCATAGTGGATCCTAACTAGACCATATAAATTTGAGGCATAATCTCTGTAGATTGACTATTTAATGTACTAAAATCACTAGGTATATAGAATTCTATATTATATTCGAATTAGTAACTATTAGCAATAATTCAACACAAAAATATTAACTATTTTAGATTGGCTTAACGGTAAAAGCTCAATATCCTGCGTGTACAACCTGGTTTATTTTATGGAATTGATTTAAGGGTAGTGATGCCTTTAAATCATGTACTTATTTACAAGAAAATATTAATTACTTCATTGGACTAGATGTATTAATTATTGCTCCCAAAGCTTTTGTGAAATCAAATGACTGTCGCAATTTTAGTACAAAAATCACGCTCAAGACATAACATGCCTTATTGCGACAGCAACTTCATTTATTGAGTAAGCAGGGTGTGAAGATCTACTACAAGTGCGATCCCATCACGCGATCCGGAGGATTGAAATCCGGCTCCCATCGTACTGCCACAGCAATAGTCAGCTGTCTAACCACTGCGGCTGTCGTCCTGTTTATTATTACATCGGCGTTTATTAATTAACCGTTTCATGACAAAAATATAAACCTTTCTCTCAAAGAGTTAAAATTATTCAAGTTTTATTGTCCATTACTTAAATAAATAAATCCCTACATGCTTGAAATAGATATCTTTATAATAAAATATCTCTTGTTGCTTCAATAACTCATTTTTCTCGTATAGAGATTTGTATGAAAAAGTTTGTTTTGGCGTTAAATATATTCGTCACTAGTAGTTCAGATTATTCTTCAAATTGAGGTTGAACATTCTCGTTGGAATTTTGCAGTTACATAAAAAACCACCAACAATAACATTTTGTAACGTAAACATTTGTATTCCATTGGTCAGTACAAGTTATATTTCAATAACATTTTGCATATTTACTTTTTCAATTAACGAAATGTCGAATTAAGTACTTAACTAAAGATGACTGGATTAGAATATTTACGATACAATTTAAGATATTTTTATTAACCATTTGCATATATGGTATACGTACATATATATGTTTAGTATTTTCTGTATAAAATTAAAAATATGGAAAGTCATGAGATATGGAGCGACACATTTTAAAACACGTGAAAGTTGTAGATAACAGACTCGTGGTAGACAAACACGTGATAATGGATGGGAGAAGTATTTAGAGATAATATTATATAATGGTTATCAAAATATCATACATAACAAAAAATTATTTGCATCGTACTAAATCTTCACGAAAATGTATGAATGCGTTAGATAAGGAAAGTAATTAACCAAAGTGAAAGTGTTTAGATCCGATAAAGTACTTCCAAACGTAGAAAAAGGAAGTGCTTACTAATATAGCAGTAAAAATATTTGGTAAACCGACGTAATCTTCTAGTATTGTGAAATGATACAATACAAATATAATAATGTATATATAAAATTCAAACCATTGCGACGTGTGGTATGATAATTTGTTTAAAAAGTAAGTATATGTGCTTTCCTTTTATAAGTAAGCTGACTGTGGGATGGTAGTCATATACATATGTATATGTACATATGTTAGACTGACTGGGAATACATAGTTTCTAAACGCACTTCACTTATTGTGAAAGAAAAGCACTTTATACGTCAAAAAAACAATATTTTTACATATAAATCTACTATCGAAAAGTTTTTTTCTGATATAACGGACATCCTATTCAAATTAGAAAACTAATTGAATAATGAGAAACTACATATTTGATTATATGAAGGTACATTGTGATTGAATTGGTATTTACCTGTTGGAAATTCATTTTAATAAAATGGACAAAAACACTTGAAATAAACAAACTGTTTTAATTTCCAAAAAAATTTTTATTTTAATTTTTTGGAAATTAAAATACGTTTGTTTATTTGAAGTGTTTTTTGTGCATTTTATTATATGAAGGTACACCGGATATTAGTCGGTTACTAGCATGGCTATCCAGCAAGTAGTGTAATACTTATCCGGGGGCTGTCGGGTTCGAGTATTGGTATGTATTTATCTTTTGAATTTATTTTTCTGTAGTTTTCTAAATTCTTTGGAAAATATGAAGAGAAAACATCAACATTATCGGTCCATAAGCGCAAGTGTAAAATATCTCACGGCTAACCGATGCTCCCTGTGTGTAACTGTTGCAAACACTGTATTAAGAACAATTTTAAAATAATATAAAGAAACGAATGCGTTAACTAGAATAGTAGTTTTCTTAATTCAGAAATTGAAGTAAATATAACTATAAAGCGTTTTTTAAAATATAACCGTATCTAATGGTAATTTGAAGTAGTGTTTTGAAAAATAACACGAGCCTTGATAAATTAAGAAAGGAAATTTGGCTGCGAATGGCTTCGGATAATCCATTAAAATTTGAGTTGGAATAACGATAGGTCTATGTGATCATTTAATTTTATGTAGAATGGTATTAATTTAATGTTTTATAAAGAGCAAGCTAAATATATTACTGTCAACAATGTTATACATGAAGGCGAAAGCGCAATCCAATGACTTACTAGATGTTAATAATAAGCATTTATGTCATTTCTTTGCTCTGTTTATGAATAGAACATTGCCAACCCTTGATCTTGAAAGCACTTTGAGCTTAAGTAATATATTAGAAGTAATGTCTAACACTGGTGAGATAGTAAGTATGGGTATTGGGTATAATTGCAAGCTATATCTTTAGAAGTGAATTTGCTTTTTTTCATAAAAATGTTTTAAACACAAATAGAGGTTGCACAGATTCTTATAATTCTCCACAAGAAAAGTATGTTCTTATAGTTAAGCAGTCGTTCTCATTGAGAAGACGGTGTTTTTAACAAAGATTAATTTAAGAGTATGGAAGTGGAATTATGAAGTTAGACCAACTTAGAATTTTTATCTGCTCACTGCAGAAGTGATCCTTTAAAATGTTTTGCGTGTTATTGGTTGAATTTCATTGTTACGTAGTCATATTGATGCGTAGTTAGTCGAATCACTGTAGTTGCAGTTTATCCGTTTTTATCATTTATTCAATATGTATATCAATTATTTAATAGGAAACTATCCAAGTTTGAACTGCGACTATTAGGAATCTATTTGGGTATATTATATTAACATATTTGTTAAGAAGAAATATCTCGATTCAAATTAAAAACTGCTAAAACTTACAGTTTGAGAGATACGGATATACTCTGTTTAATTTGATGATGATTTTCGACAATCCACAGTTAAACAATAGCTCTTACAAAATCTGCATCAGTACATTCATTTGTTGTCGTTTTTAGTCATTGCTTTTTTTATCTGTTGTTGGTGCTAGTTGCAGCGCCGTCCTAAGTTGTATTATTTGTCTAACTAGTGCTACAACTGATGCTGTGTTCAATTAACTTGTTACAGAACTACCTACATATGTATGTATATCGCTGTTTATAATGCTGCGCTGGTAATCACTTTGTGAATCGTAGATCGAATTGAACCCCGTTTGAAAGAACAATAAGTACAAGAGTCTGCCCATGCTTTAGGTAAATGTTTATATTCCCGAAATGGTTTTATTATTACATCCATGAACGTGTTCATTTACGCTAAAATATTACATAGCACCAGATGAGAATGTATTTGTTTACAATATCAAAGAAAATCACTGGAATACTACAACTTTCAACGCTGTATTTCATACCGGAAAAAATTTAGCCAGAAAATTGGCAGCATACGTAGATGACTTACTAATAGTGGTAAGCTTAAAACAAGAATTTATATTAGCAATTGAAGAAATAAACCAAGAAGCTAGACAATCTAGATAAAAAATGTGTAAATTAAGGTAAAATACAATATCAGCACATTAATATGCAAAGGTTTTTCTTCGGTTATTTGTGGTTTTTAATATATAATTAAGACCAAACGTTTATGTAACATTTTCAAAGCACCCAATGATTCTGGTATGGTTTGTAAATCTCGAATGTAAGTTCATAATGAGTTGTTATAAAAGCTAACTTATTACGATAACTTGCTAGCTACATCATCAATCAACACATCATCAACAAATATATGGGAAACTTTCTAAAATGTAATTAAGATAAAGGTGCCGCGAAAATTTCTATTAGTAAAGAAACTGGCAAGTATGCTGATAAGGCTACAAAACTGGTGTTTAGCATTTTTTTATGTATGTTAAATAAATTTAACAATTTACAGAGCACTAGCAGGCAGGCAATAAAAGTTATTGTATTATGTTTTATGTAAATGCTCGGTAGTAATATATAAAGTTTCAATAAGAAAACGGCAGGCATGTTTTAATAAAGTAAAATTCTTTATCACTATATAGGTACATATTTCTCAGTTATCTATGTTCAGATATTTACGCAAAAGGATAACATATATGAACAAATATAGTATATCAAATAGTATAGTTAGTTTCTACACCAACGAAGTCAACAAATAATTTAATATTTGAAAGTATCGATCGAGGTCTATACAGAACGAATATTTAGACTTAACAGAGGCATTGGATTTCTTGATCGCCATCTATTGTTGAAAGAGACGGAATGCTATGGTGTTGGTGGATTTCACATTGTTGGCAATCTTGTTCATGAATTTGGTGTTTATTCTTCATAATTATTATTATTTCAGGTTAGACAACATTGTAATGCCAGATATCCAAGTAGATGATTACCGCATCATCGCAAATTTCAAGAAATTTTCAAGAGTGATGTCATGCTCAGAAAAAATGCTGGACATTTCTTCAAACAATCTCTTTAATTTTTTTTGGGTGGGCACCCTGTATATACGAACTTGTTGAGCTTTCTTCGAAAATATAACAATATTCACATTAAAGAACTATATAATACTATACATACCCGCACCGACGATTATATTCTTATTACTCATAATTCTGACTTCGAACGGAATTTGCGTTACAGAGAAACTAAACCATTTATCAAATTATTCGCGGAATTATAAAATAGTCTACTTAGAGATGAGTCCAAATGTGATTCTGCATTCATAGATATGTACCATTAAAAAAGTCATAAAGTAGCAGATATTTCTACTGAAGATAAATCATCATATAAAGGTATGTACAGAGGTAAATTGTGTATATGTATGTATGTATATACATATCATATACATACATGTATCTCAATTAGAATTATGAAACAGGATCATGTATACATATATTTTAATATCGGCTATACATGTTTAGTCATCAAATTTCGGTAGAAATATGAAAATATTCTGTACATATGCTATAAAGTATTGTAAATGTAATTTATGAGAAACAACAATTTTAGAGTTTATACACAAAAATTAAATGAAAACTTGTTTTTCTCAAATTTTTATTACGGTCATTAGAAATAAAGACAATAGATATTATTATTGCGGTATTTCAGTTCGTATGTTAAAAGCAGTTAATTGTCAACTGCGATGTTGTAGTACCATTTGTAAAAAATTTAAATAATTATACATTGAAAAGCGAGCTCTGATAGTGTCTTATTACAGTATCGATAACAGTGATAGAGAGTCATAGTAAATTAGTTATCTAATAAAAAATGACAAGAACACCAAAAATAACAAAACAAACAGAAGACCATTCAACTGCAGAATTAAGTAAATGTAATACAAGAAGAATAGGACAGGATATTGCAGCCGAAATAAACACCATATCTCGTGGTAAACCGGTTGATTTGAGAACAGTTAAGCAACACACGTAGAACTGGTTTGAATAGATGAATTGCTATGCGAAAATCACTGTTACACAAGCAAAATAAAGAAAAGCGGTTAGCTTGTATAAGACAATATAAAGAGAGTTTGAGATATTCGGCTCAAAACGTGAAAAACATAAAACGAGTACTGCACTCGTGAGCATCTACTGTGGTAAAACATAGAGGATGATCAGAATGGTTTGACGTTGTTTTGCGAGCACATCTGTATATGATTTAGTTAAATAGCTACCGTATTAAATAAAGAACGCAATAGAAAAATGTTGCAGACCAATATTCCTCTGTCGTATACAACTATTCAAAGAAAGCTTTATGATTCAACAGAATAATGAACGCAAACGCACGTCGAAGTTAAAATGTGAGTAGTTAAAACAAATGAAGCGAGAAGAGAAAATTGTGATTATGACTTGACGTAGTCAAACGCTCGGCCTAAATCTCATACAGTTATTGTGGGAGAAACTAGACCGACAGGTATCAAAATCTGCATAACATATTCACAAACACGTTGGTAACAACTACAAGATCCATGGTTGAGAATAGATGCACACAAATATTCTCCAAAATATTAGACAAGCGAAGGATATCGACGAATCTAAAATTTATATATCAACTGTTTGATTGACTCTATAACAGCAACATAATTGCTTTCTGTAATTGTATAATATATAATATATCAAATAAGGGCTTTGGTCGGTTTTTATACTTATAAATATAATTGCTTACATTATTTCTATATCACGCTCTACATATTCTTTTTACATACCAAACACGCTATTTTTCTCGTATGTCATATCTAGGAATTCCCATTATATGAGAAAATTGTCGCTTGTTTTATGTTGTCGTAAATAATATTCAGGAGTATTGTTTTTAAATAATGAACAAATTATTTTAAAACGCGATAATTTATTATCGTATTACTAGAATTACCAGAACCTACGCATTCTACTCATTTGATTAGTTTCACCTAGTTTCTCGAGATAAAAATCAATTACACATAAATTTTAAGTTCACCTATGAATTTTTGTAATTATTGATTTGCTGATAACATTGAAGTATATTGTAAATGATATTTCCGTCATAAATGACTTGTTATAGGTATATTATTGATACTTTAATAGTTAACTAGTTTCAAGAAAAAACAATCAAATGAAATGCATAAACGTTTGAAGTAATTATGTTAATGTAATTACTGCCAATGCTGTTTACTGGGAAATTTGAAATAAGGCAAATTTTACTTGCAATAATTTTTGTCAAAAATTAATAAAAATAATAAATTTATAGCAACAACAATCCAGGATATTTATATTACTTTTGCATTTTATTTCCAATAGCTAAACAAGAATAAGCATTTATAAAGAACAACATATATAGAACAAATAAAATGCAACAGGATGCATTTTATTTGAACAATTGCATTTATGCAACGCAAAAATATTTGAACACTCGACACGACTTAGTCTTCTTCTTAGTCGTGTCGAGGTATGTATTAATTAGTAGAAGATATAGGAAAAAAAAAATCGACATTGCTCTGTTAAGCGAGCTTACTGATCGCACATATTTATATACAACCCGACTGCATACTAATTTGCAATTCATAATTTCTTTCATGCACACCGCTATAGGTTGACCAGAATGCCGTGGCAGTGATGACACGTTCTGCGCATAGGTGAAGCGTATACGACAATATAACAAGCGTGAATGAGCGCTCTCAGTACCTCTCTGTCTTAAGCGCAACTGTCACGGGATTCTGGTCTGTCTATAGCTGCTGATCGCAAATCCGATAACACTCACAATATGTATCTTTGGTTATGTATGTGGCATCAATATGCCAGCTCTATTGATTACATAAGAGATAATTTATCTGCTTTTTAGATGTCCGCATCTTGTTTATGTAAGATGTAGTATTTCTTGGTATTAAATTGTTGATTTAAAAATAATTATAAGGTGATCCTTAGTAATATATTAAAGCGAGTAAACATCATTATCTCTGTGTATATATGATATTACCGAACCCTTAAATCGGTAATTTTTTAATTTTTTCTCGCCGCAAGCTCGTGACACTTTGAACAAACTTAGAATTAGAAATTAGAATCAGAATGTGGAAGGTGTGGCTTAGAAAATGAACGTATTTAAAACATGTTTGACCAGGGATAAGAGATAATTTAAAACGTATATTTAATTTTTTTGATTATCATAAAAGAAACTAGAGTTAATCTATAAAAATGAATAAACAGAGATTGTTTGTAACAGGTGGTAGGCAGAGAAAATAAGTTTCTAGAAATGTAGGATTATATTGCCCCTATATGTTTAAAATATTGGTAGATATAGCTACAGGATATTATGTAACTGCAGTATAAAGTCAAACTGTTTTGTTTTAAATACAATTACTGCATTTTTGAAATTTTTGGTTGGTTTAAAACACTCTAAACCATAAAAAAATTATTGTGCTAATGTACAACGATTGTCGATGGCTATTTATACCATTGGCTGACGTTGAAATATTAGCATAAGTATTATTTCCTTTGTAAAGTTTTGCACACTTGTTGTAAGTTGTAATGTTGGTGTAGCGTTTTACAGAAGATTTTTAATCATAGTATGTGTACATATGTAAATCCTTGGAATATGTATATGCCAACGCAGTACTTTCTTGGCAAATTCGGTAGTTTCATGTACAACTATCAAACGGTAATCTGATAAGATAGACAATATCCAAGTTATCATGCTTAATCATACTGCACAGGATTATTTCTGGAATAGATCGTTACATACTCCATACATATTTATTCAAATCAAGGATATAAACTATTAAATATAAATAATAAAGCACATTTATTTTCAAATAATCATATTTAAAGTTTCAAATAAAATATCCGTTCTCGTTGATTTAAGCTATAAACGTTATTTGTTGTGCATTGCATATCACATTGAAATAACATTGCAATTACTGTTTAAAACTATTTTTTTTAATTAAGCTTTAGTATTTTATACAGGTTACAGAGATAGTTAAAATGTATTGCTAAGAGTTAACTCAAATTTGTAGTTTCTTAGATGCATTTTGCATTGATGTAACTATTATTTTTCTCAATGTAGAGGAAGTGTAGCATTACTCTATTCATAAAATCATACAAAATATTTTTTTATCGTCCAGTACTACCACCAGACCAGGTGATATTTCAGATTGCTATACTTCTTGCTTTTAGAGACTCCACTGGGAGAATACATTCAAAGTGTCTCTGAATATTGTTTGATATTTAATTCCATAAGGAATCTGTACTGCGAATAAACAGTATTGTTTGTTTTCGTTATTTTGTGATTAATATTTACTTTACTCTAAAGAATCTTGATCTCTAAGGATATTAACTTGTGCTATTCATCTTCCATCTATTAGACCATCAAGACCTGCTATCAGAACCGTATGACTCTATTGTTTCGGCAAGTAATATTGCTAGATATTTCGTAGTTATCTCTTTGTTCTGTTTGCAGTATTCAGTGTTAGCCGCAAAAAAATGTTTTGAATAAAGTATAGATTCTACCAATAGAAGTTATAAGAGTAAATTTTGATTCTTTTCTTGGAGACTTTTGCAAACTCAAAAACCATCAAACGTTTCCTTCATTGTATAGGTATGTTATATTTCTGAACTAAACTGATCCAGATCTCTTTCTCAGTTCCAATTCTTTCTTCGTCGCTGTTCTTTAGCGTATGCAAACATCTTTCGTTTTCTTGATCTAAGTCAGGTCTAGTCTTTCACAAGCAGATCTATAGCTCCTTCGTGTTTTACATATATGATATTTTTCCTCATCTCTAATTTTTATCGCTTCGACGCTTGGATGCTTGGATCGGATTTTAGTAAATATTTTTTATCAGCATAAATGGGTCGCCTGATATTATGGCTAACTACAGCAGGAGAACACGGCGTTTGGTATGATCTTTGCCTGCAACAATTTATGTTCTAGCTGAAGGTGAATTTTGCTAGTAGGGAGTTAAATTGCTGCACAACGTTATTACTTACATCATGAATTTGAACTTTACGATTGATATGCTAAATAATTATTACAAAATAGGAACTTACTATACATTTCTGGAAAAGTTTCTTGTGAAAACATTTATGCTTTTTTGTAGAGTAGATAACCACAAGCGAATTTTCTTACCTTTGCACGTATTAGTAGCTTTTTCCGATACTATCAAGGTTAATACAGCAACGACAATAAATAAAATATATTTCTGACAAAGAAAATAAATTACCATGGTTAAATATGGACAAAAAAGAATTTTCGAATAATATAAAAACACCAGTGGATATCAATTTGAGTGTTGCCGAAATTGCCAAATATTAGAAATCTATTCATGGATTTTTCTTCAAACAGGTTTCATTGGAATTTATGAACACGTTTTGAACCGAAATTGGTTTTAAGAATCGATATTAAACTTAATATTTCAAACTGATATTTAAAAGAATTTGGAGAAAAAGTTTTTCGACTATTCGGTGATAGATGGTCATATATAAAAACAGTTCGGTATAAAACCGGTTTCGATTGTCAGCCATAATGTATATGTGTAACACCTGTAACAATGCTTTTGCATTTATCAATAAACTGAAGCTAGTATTTGATTAATTGTTAATTTTTCGAAATGGAGTATCAGCAAATTTTAAGTTCTATATACTAATTGGTGTCAAACTTTTAAGTGATTATGATATGATCGTTATTCATATAATACTACTTGAAATGCATATATGTAAATTTAACGCTGTTCATAATAAATACTCATTATTTGCAAAAGTTTACAAATCATAATAAACTTGAAAACTTATGCTTCACAAATTTATTTCAAAGCGATGCAAACGGTATTAAAAAAATGTTAAACTCATTCTAAAATTAGCTTTAAAATCAGTTTTGACTCGCACCACTAATAGAATTATGTATATTTTTACTTCCAAGTAATATAAGGATCATGTATGTAGTTAAATTATACACTTGTCTATTCGTTTCTAGTATCATATTGCATTCGCAAAACATAAAAGTCCCTTTCTGTCTATCGTGAATTAGATTTAAATCGATGCGTCCTTTCTTAGGATTCCTCTATGTCTCCGCTCTCAATAATATTAGAAGTTGTATTGTCCCACACCCCGCGTAGAAAAAGAAACTTTATGATTGTGAATCTAAAGCCTTAAAATGCATACAGCATCATTCGTTTATTAATGATAACATGTAAATTATCTGAGAACAAAAGTACCATTTCTAATCATCACGAGCAAGAACCAAACAATACTTTATGTAATTTAATGCTGAATAGCATAGGCGATACAAGTTTTGAAATGAACGCTGATTTTACTTTGGAATTCTTGAATATGCACTATCTTCACACAGTACAATACATTAACGACGTTCAAAGGCTTACACTGGAAAATCAGTTTGTGGGGGAATAATAAATATCGTGTTTAAATGAAACTACAGCAGCTATTATTTTAGACTACAAACACAACACTGATGATGACTGGAAAAGTGGAAGAGAAAGGTTGTTTATCTCTACCGTAATTCAGCCTCTGAATGTTTATAGTTTCCGCGGTTTGAAGGGCTTTGTAAAATGATTATAGATCAATCAATATTATTTAATCACCACCATATACCAATTTATTTAAATATGCGAGTAGTTGGTATAAAACTGAATACTTTGATCACAATACCAATCAGTTTGAACATTTTGCAACGTTTGCTTTCGCAAATTCAGACAACTTTGTGTGTGGAAGCATGTGCCATCCGATGTTCGCGGTGCGTTCTTTTGAAGAATGTTATTATCACTAGTTGTATTATTATTATTTTGATATATGCATGTATTATATAAAGAGATAACGAAATTTGATACATATTACATTTTACTTGAAATATATTCATGTGTTTTCAATAAAATACTACAATTATTATACATATATGTGATACATGTATTGGCCAGACATGTGCATGTATTATATAAGTAAATCGTAATACATGTAATTATATGATTACACTAATCGGTACTCATATAGTATGACCTTACACTATTTTATTATCCCAGATTTACTTGTTTTAAAGAAGTGTTACATCTTTCGTACCTTCTTAAATGCTATTTCATATTATGCAATCGAAATTTCAAAATATTTTTGTAGTATGCCCAGGTGAGGGTAAACTTTTGTGTTAATATTTAGATGTTCACCTCAGATGAATCAAATATGTATAAGAGCACAATTGAATGACTATATTTTAGAATTAGCTTTACTGAATATACAACAAAGAAATGTGTCTAATACTAATAAAATATGCCGTGCCTATCAACAAAAATATCTAAAAAACGAAGAAATCATTGATATATCGAATTATAGTTACATTCTCAATTACTATTAAAGGACCGACAAATGTAAATTTAATTTGATTATAAAAATAAAAAATGATTTGAATTATTTGTACATATATCAATATATTTTTTGTCAAGCTGTAACAATTCTGGTCAAGGTGGTAATCTTATAATACACTCATAAAATAATACTTGAAAATTAATTATTAATTATACCAGGTGTTCTAAACGGGAAGTAGTGTTGCCAATTTTGTTATTTTTGGAATCAGTTAAGTTTACAAATTGCTAGTATTTTAATCTGCATTTCAATTATGGATTCCAAAAAAATAAAATCTGCTTGTGGTTTGTTAAAAAATTTGTGATAGGTGTTTTTTTATATCAGTACACGAACGTTTACTTAATGAATTTAAAGAAAAAACAAAATAATTAAGATGATTATAAAATTTTTATATTACAGCAAAAAATAAATTATCAGGCGTGTCACCGTGAGATGTGATTATGTAATACGACATTTATATCTGTCTACTTATCATAACCTTCTGTTAACATTTCTTAGATACTATACTTTACTGTGCATTTTCTAGATGAAAAAACAATTAGTAGGCAGTTGGTGATATAACTTAGAAGATGATTTTAATAATAATAAATTGTGAAAAAATTGAAGCTTCTCTAGACAACTACAAAACATGCAACAGAAAACATGTTATATTATACACTGTAACGACTCATAACAATAGTAGCACATTTATATATACATATATGTATCCATACAGCTGAAATAATTAGGGTAATAAGGAAGCGCGTCATCGTATGTAATAAGACCTACATTTCAGAGTCTGTATTCAAAAATAAAATTCTTTTAGCGCGATTGGATATAATCCTCTTTTAGCGCGATTGCTGGGTAACATATAACATATGGTATAGCCGACTGGATGCATAAAATACTCTCAGCGGTGCGTGGATAATAGAAATATACATAAAGCACTTACTATATTTATAACCGCTTCTACGTAGCACAAAGTTTGGTGTAAAGTTTGCAGAATTACGTAGATTTCCACATTTGTCATTGTAGACTATGTTCACATTAATCAAAAAAGGAAGAACGTTTAACATCTACAGAGGTAACACATGCATAACTAATATAATCTTTGGAATAACTTGAACGATTTGCAAATCCACGATCGAAACTTTATAGAATCAGAAACCCTTTTTTGTAATATAATCAAACTTTTCTATTAGGCGATCGTTTTTTGTATGGACTTCAATACAATCAATATATCATCTGTTTTATGCATAGTGGATGATGGTAGATATTGAATCCGAACCTGACGAAGTCGACTATAAGTACCTCAAGTAAAAGTTCTATTTCTAAATATTTGAAGAGAGTGGTATAAGTACTAATTGACATCTTAATCATATAAAACAATTTGCAAATTATTAAATTGAAGACGTTGTATGTAGGTTTTCTATTTAATAATAACTCGAAAGAGCAGTTGTTTTCTTTGACTTCGTGATTCGTAAGCTTGATTGGATAATAACTAATATATGAACTTTTCAAAAATCATTGCTGGCAACTGGCTAGCAACTAATTATGATTGTCGCGAAGATACAGTTTGATTACTTTTTAGTATATAGACAGATATACTTGTTATAGCAATATGTATTGGATCAGATTACTTCAAGTCAAATTTAGGTGCAGAATTAACAGCCAAATTCAACGTAAACAATACCGATAAGATTAAGGACAGTTGACTAAGGTATAAAATATAAATATAAAAAAGCGCATAGTCTAGTATAATTCGTAGAGAAAAAAATCGTGTCAACGGGAATAAACAAATTTTACTTACAGAAAATGATTTTTGTTTTAATAACAGAAAAAATGCGTATAGATTACATAAAAATTCGAAATCACACTGTATGCCACATACGGCACTATATAGATAGCCAACAGGAGAAATAATAAGTAATTTAAACGGCATTAAAAGCATTTGAAGGGACTAATTTCAAAATCTACTAGAATCGGAACTACTCCGACAGAACCAGAATTTTAAGAGTATCCTACAGATCTACCTACTGACAATTGATCCCATACTGTCGAATATCTTAAAAGTAGGTGATATGAAGGTGCTTAAAAGTATTTTTTCATTAATCGAAAAGATTTAGCTCCAAGGAAGCTTACCGAAAGAATCATATCTTATGTACTGATAGCTGTAAGTTAGTCGTACTTATTTAGAACAAGAGTCATATTCCGATAACCGCGCTGAGAAAAAGATAGTGGTAGTGAACCAAATAAATTTATAGTAAATGCGATGGTTATCACTATAGTAATCATTAGTTTTGGTACGGTAGACAAACACCGAGGCATACACAGATGTAAGAAGGGTCGGCTCTTACATGCGATTAACTTGATTATTGAATATGTCATAGGAATGACATAGATTGCAAAATCCAATCTGTTGATAAATATAACTATTTGGATAGTAGTATGTATAGACTGACAACATTAAACATAGAAATACGTAGCAAATAAATAAATATCCAAATTAGAAATGTTAACAGTAAAACCAAAATCAGTTTTTAAGCAGTCATTAGAACAGTAACGAGACAGGAATTTTAACACAAAAAGTAATTGAAATTATTTGCTATAGTCTATTAAAATCGTTAAACCGTTAGCTATTCTTAATATATGTATTTTTTGACCTTTATGTACTTATCTTTTAATTCCTGATTTATTTCCACTTAGAGGTCAACAAAACAACAAACAATTAAATACCAATCCATTCCATAACATACAACGATCGATCTAATCCACTAATAGTGGAAGAAATCGATTTCTTCCACTGAAGAGGTTATTTAACGAAAACGTATTGTTGTATGTTATGGAATGGATTGGTATTTAATTGTTTGTTGTTTTGTTGACCTCTAAGTGGAAATAAATCAGGAATTAAAAGGTTAGCTATTCTAAGAAAATTTTCAGAAAAATTCAGTATTAAGTAAAACTGCTGCAAAATCCAGTAGTCCCGTCAGCGAAAGATATTTTTAAGGTATCAAAAGTTAGGGTCCTAGAAGATCATGTGCTTCGAGCACACGTACATATGTATCATCTTTTCCAAATTAAATGCGAATTTTTCACTGTGGAATGTGCATTTAGCAAATAAAGGCTTTTATTTTAAAGAGCATTTAATTACTCTGAAGTTCATCAAAGCAGTAATTTTTCTGAGATAAACGAAGTTCCTTTTAGTGCTGCTCCAATGTCGTCCATTTTTTATAAGAATTGGAAGTGAATATTAAAAAACTAAGTGTATCACTAAATGTACTAAATTCTTAAGTAAAATAATGACTTGACATTATTCGCCATTATGCAGGATGATCGAGTTTTGTAAATCCATTTCAATCTTAATTTTTTCAAGCGTAAAATCCTGTATATTAATTTCATGTTAACTTTATCAGCTCTCCAAAAATACAATGCACGTTACCCTTTTAACTGACGGTTTTTAAGCAAATTCACCGCAAATGCAATATTTTGAGATTTGTTACATTTAAAGATTTAAAGTCATCATACAAAGACGCATGTAATTAATAATAATAAGCAAAACACTAAAAAAATCAGTATGCAAAGAATATAAGAATTTTACACCGATTTAATGACAAGGAAGAACATTAGTAATCCAAAATTGTTAAACTGCTTCCTCATTCGCCATATTCTTCCACGGAAGCGCCTACAGACTATCACGTCAATCGGTCGCTGAAGAATTGGTTCGCGAACGAAGTTTACGACCACTTGGATGACCTGGTGGCCGCCGTCAAAGACTGGATGGCTTCTAAGAACAGCAATTTCTTCGCCCGTGCAATTGACCGGCTGTCAAGCAAATGGAAAGCAGTAATTGAAGTACATGGTGAATATGGTCCGAAATAATCATTTAAAGATGCAGATCCGCAATAATTATGAAACGACCTAAACAACTATAATAGATGTTCAAATAATGCATTAAGACACATTTAGAGGCGAAAAGGTAAATTATAATTTACCGATGGGCTTCATGGAGTTCAACATGACTGCCATAAGAGATAAAAAGAGGTAACGATATAATGATCAGACTGTATAAAATATTCGAAATCTCTTCAGTCCACTAAGTAGATTAGTAAATTTATTTGAAACAGTTTTTTATTAAGACTATATAGAGGACTTACAAGGCTGTTGCGGACATTTTGGGCCACACTCTATATATATTGAAAAAATGTTAAAAATACAGAGATGTAAGTATCCAGAAGAATGTAAATGGTAATAGATGAGAATACAGAGTTAGGGTTCGTTAATCGAAAAGAGTGAAATAATAAAACCCGAAACGTAACAAAAGCTATATTCTGAGAAGCTTCAATTTTTTAACAAATTATTATTATTAAAATCATCTAAGTTATATCACCAACTGACTTCTAATTGCTTTAACATCTACAAAATGTACAATAAAGTATATTATCTAAGAAATTTTAACAGAAGGTTATCATAAGTAGACAGATATAAATGTCGTATTACATAATCACATCTCACGGTGACACACCTGATACTTTATTTTTTGCAGTAATATAAAAATTTTGCAATCATCTTCTTAATTATTATTAATTTTTTTAATGTATTAACTAAACGTTCGCATACTGATATAAGAAAAAACAAACACAAACATTTTAACAAACACAAGTAGATGTTCAATTTTTTTGGAATCTATAACTGAAATGCAGATTATAATACTAGCAATTGGCAAATTTAACAGATTTTATGCTCTAAAAATAACAAAGTTAGCAACATTACCCCCGTAGTTTAGTACACCTGAAATAATTGTCAATTAATTTTCAAGTATTATTTTGTGAGTGTATTGTAAGATTACCGCCCAGGATTGTCAGAGCCTGACAAAAACTATATTGATATACGAATAATTCAAATCATTTTTCTTTTTATAGTTAAATTAAATTGTATGTCCTTTAATATGAATTGGCAATGTAACTATAATTCGATATATATATACAGATTGAATCTCTGGTAACCAAATGGGTGGGGAAGCGGTCGACTCCCACTACCATTGTAGAAAACATATTCATGGATATACATAACGATACGCTCGTATATATGTCATCAGTCTGTCACCTGTCAGTTTCTCTATTAGCATATTAATGTAATAATGCCGAAATACACAGAGCAAGAAAAACTTCAATTGCTAAAATGGCATTATGCTGGTAATAGTTTCCAGCAGGTCCGCGATTTATTTAGCGTTAAATATCCAGATAGGTCTATTCCGTCAGTATCCACGATTTTTGACTTACTTAGAAAATTTGAACGTACTGGCATGGTAAAAAATTAAAAAAAAGCTATCCCACACGCAAAATATCTGCGGATACATTGCTATTGGTATGTGCGTCGATTGAAAATAATTCAAATTTATCGCTACGACAGAACAAATGATGTGGGAACATCAACATCATCTGTTAGTCGCATTTTAAAAAGTAATGCGTACAGCAGTTTTAAGGTGTCTAAGCATCAGCAATTATTTCACGACGATGCATTTAGACGAATGGAATTTTGCGAGAGGTTGATGGAAATGGTGAATCTCAACGATGATTTTTTAAATAATATTTTATTTACGGATGAGTCATCATTTCCCATTGTAAGATCCCACAACCCGTCAATAGTTAGGTATTGGGCTAGAAGAAATGAATTTCGCAGTGTAAGCACGCGTACCCAGTATCAACAGAAAGTAAATGTATGGGCTGGGTTGTTAAATAATCGGGTTATAGGTCCCATATTTATCACTGGCAATTTAACTAGCGCTAGTTATTTAGCTCTATTGGAAAATGAAGTTTTGCCGATCATAGAACAACTACCGGACATTAACCATCAAAGAATTTACTTTCAACAAGATGGTTGCCCAGCCCACAACGCTGCAGTCACTCGGGCTTTTTAGAATCGTGTATTTCAAAATCGTTGGATTGGAACCTATTCGCAAGAAATATCGTGGCCACCCCGTTCGACCGATTTGTCTCCTTAGATTTTTTTATTGGGGATATTTAAAGGAGTCCATTTACGCGCACGCAGATATCAGACCAAATACCATAGAGGAATTAAAAAATGCTATTACAAATACTTCTAATAATATCACACCAGAAATGCTGTATAATGTAAAAACTAAGTTTTACAATAGATTAAGGTTTTGTTTATTTAAGGGAGGCGGTATTTTTGAACCATTTATTTAATTTATACCTATGTAATTTTCTATAATTAGGTCAAGTAATAAATAAACAGAATGTTTTTTCCTAATTTTTTTATTTTACTATGACTGAGCATTACAGGCTTAACCTTCGCCAATGCTCGGCCTCATCACCCATCAATGTACAATAATCAGGTGTACATCTGATTATTTATTTATTTAATTTCTTTTTCTTGAATCCTGACTAATTATTTTTATTTGCCAGAGGAAGGTCTTTGTTCTATTTTTGAGAATTCGCTATCTTTAACTTATTATTCGATTATTGAGCATAATCGTTATTTCATCGAAGAATAGTTTTTATTTTCTCTCGTAGCATATTATTTTCTTTAACATAATTGCGTAAAATGCCTGGCTACTTAATTATATTTGGATTAACCTTAAATTATTATTCATTGATTGTGAATTGAAATTGGCTGACGCATATGTCGAAGTTCTACTGTCACTGTCAACTGGTCACACGTCTATATCGGTGTCTGCCGAGAAAATGGTGGGGAAACATGGCTGCGTTCTCCTCTCATTCGGTTACCACAGATTCTACCTGTATATATCAATGATTTCTTTGTTTTTTTAGATAATTTTGTTTATAGGCATAGCTATATATTTTATTATTATATATTATTAATTTTTTGTTTATTGTATATTATAGTAATAAATGTTCATATACTTTACATCTAAAAGTAGGATTGTTGCAACTATGTTTGAAGATGCTAAAGCAGTCAGCGTGTGGTAAAATCTCTCAACATCAAAATTAGAACATTTTTAGGGGAAATAATAATTAATTTTAAGCTAATCTAACTGCTATTTCATTAAACCACATTAATTTCTTCTTTAATTAACATAATTAAGAATTGATTTTCGTAGAAATGCTATTTAGCGTAATTTTTGAAATATTTAGGGCTATTTTTCATTTCACATAATAGTTTATAGGTTCATAAGAATAATCAAAGATAATGTGTTTTACTTAATACATATTTGTAAGTATTTTCTCAGGGTGGCCAGATAAGAATGCAAAGTGTTGTATCTCTGAAACTATTCATCGTAGAGACTTGCGGTAAAAAACATTATTACTAAAGTAGTCAAAAGAAGACCGTGGAAAATAGTTTCAGATTTCCAAGATGGTCACCAGGAGCCGAAACCGGCATCTTAAACTTTTAAAGTGATTTTTCACTGAAATCCACCCAGTAAATGTTACCAAAAAATATATGCTTTTTAAAGCCAAGCTTTACTCCAGTAATTTTTGTTTAACATTTTTTGACGTATCTATTAAAATAAAGAGGTGGGGTAATTCAATGTTTTTTTAAATAACCAGCTGTAACTCCTAAACGACTGAACTGATTTTAACAAACTTGGTCTTATTGGAAAAAACATTTATTGTTTCATCAAACCTATCATACCTGTGATATGTCTATTTCTTGCCGCGAGAACGTATTTTTTGATAAAATAGCAGAAAAAAAATTCTCTAAAAAATTTAATACAATAATATGAAATAGAAACGTAGCGAAGTGATAGATAAATAGGCTAGTGAAAACCGTATCTCGGTATTATATTCGTAGCCTGAAATATCGCAGAAAGAAGATTTAGTTATCATATAATTTAAAAAAGACGCTATTACACCGGTATTTATTTGCCTTTTTTCAAGATTCAATGATAAAATTTCATAATTTAATAATTTTTAAGTAATAAAAGTATTCTTAGTTAAAATTAAAAAAAGAACGTGTAAGGGCATAATAAGAAAAAAGGACTGATTTTGAAATAAAACTTAAAGCCTCCGTAAATGCTCGAAATGTCTTCCATCACACTCAATGCATTGTAACATTTGATGGGTGGATTTCAGTGAAAAATCATTTTAAAATTTTAAGAGGCCGGTTACGCCCCCTGGCGACCATCTTGGAAATCTTAAAATATTTTCCACGGTCTTCTTTTGACCACTTTAAGTAATAAAATTTTTTTACCGCAAGTCTCTACGCCGAACAGTTTCAGAGATACACTTTGCATTCTTATCTGGCCACCCGGTACTTAGTTCGCAGTTAGTAGATTTAGTTTTCCGAAATTTTTTCTGAAAGGATGATTTATAATGTCAATCTTAACAAATGTTTCAAAGAGTTAAAAGATGTTAAAAAAAGTAAATACTGTAAAAATATGCACTTTAATGCATTCTATAATATCAGAACATAATAAAATAGCGTGCTAATTTGGAAAAACTACACTGACGTTATCAGGGCTTTACACATTGACGCTAGAGAAATTTAAAATATCCCGAAACATGGACGGTAAATAAAATAATTTTATCTACAGAAAAGTAATTAAATAATCTCAATTTATTGAACTCTAGGGGCTTATAATCTAAATCTCAACAAGCAACAATTTATTAAAATTTTATTGATGTAATAAACTTGAAATGTTAAAAAATAGCAGTTCTAAGAACAATGTTATGTTTATTGCCTTACGTAGTTGTGGTTTTGACAGTATTGTTGTAGTAGAGTGGTTCGTTTTTAGATAATTAGGTAATTACGAGCAAAATAATGAATATTGATGACATAGATTCATATGGAAGCGGAAATAAATAGTAGATTCGAGAACTCTTTAACAAAATTACTTATGCACTTACGTCAATAGCATGCGTATATTATCTTTTCATGTATGTCTACAAAATTATAAAAACACTATTACGCACATACCGGTAACCCAAAATACTTGTTTCAATGTCACTTAAGATGTAGTTGTTCTTGAATATTTGCATTCTGCAATTTAAGACCGAATTTTAAATATGAACCGATTGACGGCGATGTAGACATGAAGTATTTCAATTAATTATTTTACGTAAGTTATTGGAAAAAATAGATAGAGAATAGTGGCAAACACTGCAGCTGTGCTGGCTATATGCGATTGCCCTTAAGGTGAGCGTTTTTTTCTTCAAATGTAAGACCTACATATATATTAACGATGCATTAGAATGCCATCCTGCATTTATCTTAACATTAATATTAAAATAACTTTTTGATGCTTAGCCATCTTTACTATAACGACAGGGCCATCTGGACGTTACATTTTCAAAATAATATTTTTATTTGTTTTCACTAAGATTAACGTAAAATTTAAAATGAAAAAACAATTGTTCAATATTGTAAAAGCACTAGGAAAAGAACGCAGCTGTTTTAAATACTTATGGGATAACGTTCCAAAGCAGTGTGATGCAAAAATTCGCGAAGGAATATGTGTTGAACCACAAATTAGGAAGTTTTTCAAGGATGAAAATTTTGATCGCACCATAAATGATTTAGAGCTAGTAGCAAGGACTTCTGTGTGAATGTTCGCAAACTTTTTCTGGGAGATCAACAGAGGGAAAACTACCAAGATGTCGTAGATAATTTTCTAGAAAACTGCAAAAATTTAGGTTGCATTAGTCATGAATAGGGAGAAATATTCCATCAAGTTATCGCAAAAATGATAGATCGCTGGTTTGTCATTAGGGAAGGCAATAGCTAACATAAAAGGAACAAATAACTATTTATGCAAAACTTTGATATGTCAGCAATTTTTATGACCTAGCATTAGAAAAGTACCGCTATCGAATCCCAAACTCCACGCAACAATTTACCTACTTCAACTTCAACTTCACGCAAAATTTGTACTCTATATTAACTAATTGTTGAAGGTACACACATGGCTTATTATAATTAATATACTTATATTTTTAAAACTTGAATTATTTGTATATATTGTTCTAATATCTTGTTTAAAGGCGCAGATTTACTGAAATACAATTTATTGCATGATAACACAACGAATGGTTTTTGTTGTAACATTTGTGCAATATTAATTGTCAAATGGTAAAATAAAATTTTGCTAAGCCTATCAATAGAAATACATAAAATAGTCATTGATATCAATGATTGAATCATTTGTGTGTAATCTAAAATATTATTGGAAACGTATACAAATATGATGTAAATACTATTCAAATACCTACAACAAAAAATAAACTACATAATCAGTAATACAATTTTTTACTAGTTTATTCTTACGTGTTTTTTTTTGTAGTCATTATTCTATTCACAAACTAGGAAACAAAGTTTATTCAGATAACAAAGTTTTATATAATTAATAGTTTCAGAGAAAGTTAGTTGAAAATTATATCAAATTAGACAAGTAGGCGATTGAATAATATGATAATTTTGCAGCTGACATCTATAACAGCATAGAGGAAAAGAAATGACATCAGTAGCAATTTAGTTTCATAAAATATTTTCATGTGCAGAAAAACGTGTACTTTTACATGCCTTGTTTTAAATGAGTTCACCATCTTTACGAAGTCCAAGTATTGCTGCGAAGATAAGATAATTAATATAATGCATCGACTGGTTCATGTATGTAGATAGTGGAAAAACGTGGACACAAGAAGACGCGTTTTACACAATCGGCCACAGTACTTGCCTTCGTGACATTTACGTAAATACTTACCTCTTATGTCTTATTGGCCTGTTTATCTTGGATGCCACTTGTTGACCGCTAATATTAATTTAATCAATTAAACTTTGACGACTAATCGTGATAGAATAATACTTCAACCCATTTCTCTCACTCATGCGTTGCTTATGACTGTAGAAATAGTTTACGTTTTACGTAAACCTCCGTATATCCATGTTCTTGGAGTGTCCACATAAATAGGTCAATCGCTACATTACATTAGTTAATACTACTTACTTGCGTGCTAGTACTGCATCTACTGAAGGATTATTATTTAGATCGTCGCCTGTAGTAACAAAGAGGAACAAAAAATAAACTTTTTTATACGACTACTACTAAATATAGTCATTATCTGTGAGTTATTTGAAACGTAACCATGAACATTTTAGAACACATTTCATTATGCACGCGCTGCCTTAGCCACTTGCTAAGCAACCCGTGTGAAATGAAAACTTTCGATTCAATTCGTTTACTGGATCCTTCAATCCCCTTAGAATATGACATTTGATGTATGCTGATACGAGTATAACAGACATCACAATTTGATCTACGGTACAGATTTACTGATAGATCCTACATACATATATGCACACAATTCTATTATTAACGTGGCAGCAGGTAGCCGTATAAAAAGTATAGTATGCTACTTGCACGAAATGCTTATTTTGCACTCGTATGAATTGCTTCATTTCGGGCTCGTTGCATAATATATTAATTTTATTTCAATAAGAAAATATGTAATTCTAATAGCATTTCTTCTTTTGAATTTCCCATCACGGTTTCCGAGAGACAAGGATTTATAGCATCGAACATTTTAATACTTTCTACCTTCTTAATTACTCAATATTCAAACATTTTGTCTGCTATATTTTGCAATGGAGCATCTCTCTTGATAGTCCAACAATAATCGGCCAGGATATCAGGATTCTATTTGCCTTAATACTTCTTTTCAGTAACTGAAATCTCCTAATGAAAGTGTTCTCAGGGCTCATCGTTTACTGTGCCAAGATTTTCCGGTAAGAAATCTATATATCCGAGTGCAGCAAGTACCTTTAACGCTATATTACAATCCAATTTTTTTAAAGAAATTACAATGTTGTTGACAATGTCACGATAATTTTCTGCCTTTCAATATTCCCAACAACTGTGAGTAATATTTTTGAGTATTTGTCAAGCTGGTTTTTTTAGTTGTTTCAATAGTCCATCAAACTTCATAATTCATTAGTAACTCAATTTGTAGACCCACAAATATTTCTTCTTTAGTTTTTGCATCATTAATTAGGAAACTTCTGTTTTAAATACTCCTATATGAAACCAGGAGTATATTGTCCATAGTTCTGACGAAATCCTTCATTAATTCTAATTTGATATCTGACGGAGGTAGATATATATCTTTAGAATTATACAATGCGTCATGTTTTTTTTTTATCCAGGAATGATTTGCATCCTTCATATTTACAATGTTTTAGGAGCTTTTATTAGGGGAAAGATGGATGAGATAACGCTTTAAAATATTTCAGGAAATTAAACCAAGAAAACTGTAGGCGATAAAAAAAATTCGGAATAGATATTTAACAACACGATATGAAACTGCTTTAAGTACAATTAGTACTCGTGAGACAAAAATTATGTTGCCCAGTGTTATCTTAGCAAAAATTATGTACATAGCTTTCTCTTACGTTCGTAATAAATTGACATTTTAGATATTGGGGCAGAGTTCTCTCTTATTCTTAATAGCATTTCGTAGTTTGTTGTATAACTTGCATCCAGCATATGTTTGGAATAATCTTCATCCGTGTTGAGACAGAATCAATTTTTCTTTATTGTCTGTTACATTAGATGTAGGTGAAACAATTATAAGTCCTTCAACAATTCATACCCGACACCTGAAAAGGTATAAAGATACCAGAAGAAGAGGAAATAATTCATATTTTTTATGTATATATGGTTTAGTAATTCTTAAATATACATATATACCTACATGGTAAAGTTAATATTTTTAGAATGGCAAATTCTTATGACTTGCTTTTATAGAACGAAGCACATGTTTGCGATCTTCTCATATAAGTTGTCGATTTGTCTATGCCATTTTAACTCATCACTTAGTTAGTTAGTAGCTTTTTGCCCAAATGCTTATTCAGTACTACACTAAACAATTTCATGCTATCTTGAAGTGAGTTCCTCACTATTAATACATGAGTACATTACATAAATCGATTGAGGCATATTTGAACAGGTCGTTTACGTAAATGATAAAAAGCGTTGGCCCAAGAATACATCCTTGAAGTGCGCTAGCCAGCATATCAGATCTGTAAATATTTAAGATAACCTGTTATTTCCCCATCACTTATGTTGTTGTACCCTTCACTCCATATTTTTCCAACTTTTATAGCGTTTCTCTTCCCAAGTTCTTCTGCAACTACATAATTTGAAATATTCACAAAGAGCGGTAGCCTTTAGTGAAGCTATGATGATTACTGTGTAGTGCGTTACTCTGCTTAAGGAATAGTTTCAAATAATTTAGAGAACGAAAACAGCAGGTTAGTTGGTCTGTAGTTACCAATTTCATATTAGTTGCTTTTTTGTTGATTAGTCGTACTTGCAATAGTTAGGGATTGTCTGGAAAGATGAACTGAGCAAATCAAAGATTGATTATATTCGAAAATGGCCTTGAAGATTGAGATGGCTTCAATCCCCTAATAACCTTGATTGATATTAGATTGTGGCTAAATATTTCTTAAAGTAATTTCCTATGTTGCGTTCAGTTAATTTATTGTTACTATCATCAGCAATTTATGTTGTACTAGAACTCATGGAATGTCCCAACATTTGATTTTGTAATTGACCACGCTGCTTTTGTTTTATTAGTCGACGTAGATAGTAGAGAATCATATAAGTTGTTGATGTTGTTAATTTACTTAGATGTCAATTCCACAAATATATAAATAACTCAAACGGTCGGTACCTTTAATTACGGGAGTATTATTTACTTTTTAAAATATTGTACTATGTCTTTTCCTGGTCACATATTGAAATCCGTTGTCTTGTCGAAAGTTGTTTGCCGTTCTTTTTGTATAAAATTCTGTACCTATACGTATACTGTCTGTATCGTCTTCTCTTTTTGTTATATCAACATTGTTTTTTTCTGTTGATTGGATTGATGTGTTTTTGGGGCTTGATATTTTTTTCATCCATTTTTCTTCGGGTCGAGGAGCTTCACTCTCACGAGTCTTTTTCAATTCTACCGGACTCTTGTGTAAATAGCCGCGATTTTACCATAGTTTTTAAGGTGTTAACTTCTTGATATAACGTTTTATTTCCATTTCTTAAACTATCCATTTCAAGCTGAAATATTATGATAGGTAGTATTTGTGACATTTTTAATTGCGTTATCAATTTTTCGTGTTTCACATTTCCAATATTTCATTGAACCTTCCTTCTTTATTTCAGCAAAAGCTTGTTTTGCTAAATTTTCATTCGCAATATCGTAATTCTTTTCATTCTCTTTCACTTTCTTCCACTTTCTTTCACTTAATTTCACCTCCTTTGGGGTTACATTTTAAAAAAGGCCGAAACTCGTGTTTTATGAATTGCGCCAAAGAATATTAGTGGCAAGTTTCAAGTAAATTTGCTTATGCCGTATGAAGATAAGGTGCTTTTTGAAATATGCACTGGAAAACTATTTTTTAGGCACCCACTGTAAAAAATTACTAGATAAACAACCTGACCGCTCGAAAATATACAATTGGAGCAGTGCTGTTTTGCTAGCTGAATTGTCATTCTGGATATGATATGAAACCTTGTTAGGCTTAGGGATTATCGTACATAAACCTCAAAATATTCTTTAAAGCTTTCTGTCTGGGGACTGTCTCATTTCCCAGATACCAATTGCATAGGGAATGTATGATCCATTATGGAAAGAAGGCTTCAAAGAAAATGATTTCTTTTGCGAAAGAGGTATGGCATTAAAAGCTAACAAAATATGTAGAAAAGTTAGTAAAAAGCATACTTTACTTTTAATAATAATATATGAAGTTTAATTGAAATTTAAATTTTCTGTATTACATTAATATATATTTTTCTATACTATTAAAGTATGTGTTTTCTAGATAAAACCGTAAACATTATATATACGTAATATGTAAGTAAATATTTGTAAATTATAGTATGTGTATGCAGCTAAAACATGTATATTCCTTAGAATAATTAATTACTACATATTTGCATTACGCGATGTCTACGAAAACATTAGATATGTTTGTTTACTATAAAAGAAATCCAAAGTATAAGTAATATTTAGGAATGAATAATCAGGATTATTTTGATACGAACTATACAATGATGGTGATGTATCGTGACGTTTGCTACTGCCTAGACAAAATCTCTATCTTTCTACCTTGGGTTCTAAGTGTTGCTACATTAATGTAGACGAATATGACGATTGGTTTGAAAATAATTTGCCGGAAATATTATCTATTTTTATAGGAATGACTTATCACACGTGGTGCATGATACAAGATTCTGAAAGATTTCTGTATAGTAGACATTTTGCGCTCACACGTCAAATTTACGAATCAAAGTTAAAATACAACTTAAAGTAATTAAATTTAATGAAGTAAAAGAAATCTAACATATACAGGGTGGCCCATTTAAACGAAACAGAATTATCACTGAAACGGTGATTTTTTTGGAAAAAATGCAGAAAGGCGTCAAAGTTGTTTGTATTCCCCTTACCAGCGAAGCTAGGTCTTCCCTTATCACAATATGGAACTGGAGTCGAGTGATACTTCATTTGAAAGGCAATTAAATTCTCTTTACAACGACACCATAGTTATTAGAATTCGCTCAAACCGTGGACAATAACATACGAAAAAAAACGTTTATTTAACATTTAATTCTTTTTTGCAGTAAGATACAGAAATAAACGACCGGTTTTGCATGTTGCATAGATTTTACATTATACTGAACGTTAATTCTAAAAAAAATGAAAATTGAGAAAGAAAGTGCAACTATACATGGAAAGATTGAAATAAAGCAATTGAATGCACAGCATAACAGTAGGTAAACTAAGCGACTCCGACGCCACTTTAAACCCGCGGGGCATGCACCGCTAATTACTTTCATTTTCTAATTAGGCTTTGTAATTGACGGAATTCCGCTAGGAATGTTGATATTTTGGCCCTGAAATGGTTTCACTCGCATTATGTAGGTAATTATTTTAAAAATTTTGGGAAATTTTACATAATATTTTACTCTAAGTAATTAATGTTCTTAAAGAATGCTGATTAGGCGTGACTTTAAAGCAAATATTCGGAATTTTTGGCACTCACATACATGCTAATAGAATGTGATCTAATATCTGGAAATTTTTAAATTTCGTTCTTCTAAGAACTTAATTTTTACGTCACAGCTTTAGCAATGAAAAATCGCATATAAGCAAATGTAAAATAATGTTCGATATTAGTCTCTCCTGCACTTAGGTAAGCATTCGTATTTTGCTTAATATTTATTATATTTTAATATTTGATGTGTCTTATTTTAGCATTCGCCAATTCTTTCCGACATATAAATCTTTTCCACTTCATTGTTATATTTTGGTGAGTATTTTTATTTAGTGCTATATGTTTTATTATTTAATATTTTATATGTTTTAGTTGAAAATGGCTCAAGTTTATGATGTATATGATGTTGTATTTGGTCACCTAAATATTCCCGAGTACATAACACAAAAAATATATTCATCGAAGTTACACAGAAGAGATTTGGAATTTCTAGCAGCCTTCGCTCGTCAGAACGAGAAATATTTTACCTTCGAAGATTTAATTGAAGTACTGGAGGAGTGTAATCCCTATTTTAATGAAGAAACGCGTCATGTAATTTGCAATGAGTTTAACTGGCTGCGTGAACCATGCAGCGACGTCCCCGGAATGACATACATGTACGACATAGCCACTAGAAGCGTTTTATCGTTAGATGGTAATATTCCGAAACAAAACGGCAATATAGTTTGGGAACCACCACATGAAAACCCAATACTTAGCAACGAAGAGGTGTGTGATTGTATGGAATGTGACAGAGGTTACGTATATTTCGGCCAAGAGAGGTGTTTATATATTATGGATAATTTGCAGTAAATTATATGTATTGTTGTATAATAAAACATTTTGCTACTTTACAATGTTTATTTATTACTAATATAAACTACAAGTTAACGCCTATTAAATAATCTAATAGAACTTGAACATTATGCTGTGTACACACACTTAATTTATTTTTATTATTATGAAAAAAGCAAGCAGAGTTAGTTTTGTTTAAATTTGGTACATTTTGTAGATATTCTAAATTAATAATATCTAAATCTACATATTTACTTAAATAATCGGCCTTTACGTACATATATCGTATCGTAAGATTTACAAATATCAGTTAAGATATGCACAATATTTTTTAAGTCTACGTATCCGTCACTATAATTAATATTTAAATAATTCCTCTCCAACCATCGTATTTCCTTTTTCTGTTGTCGTTCTAACCGATGGAAAGGTGTGGCTGGTTTAAACAAAAGGTGTATTGAACGTTTCCCATCTGATATAGTCATCTCCTTAGGTATGAAGTCTCGATTAACAAAACCTTGTATGTCTACGACAATAAACGATTCGAAATGTTTCCTATACACTTTTTGACGATGTGTTTCGGAGAGAACTGGTTCCAATATTTTTGCGCAGTTTCTTATACGACGCTGGAACTTTATTCGATCAGCAGCGTAAAACATCCATTCGGAATGTCTATCTTCCTCATCTGACCACATGTGTATTGTTGGAGTATTCGTGAATGAAACATTCATGTTTACATAATTTTCTTAACAGTGCCCTGGATAGGTTCGTACTCAAACACACAATCATATAAAATGAGACAGTATGCCACTGTGTCTGCGCTAAATGCTACCTTTGATATCATTTCCAGTTTTATATCTACAGTACTGGATTTTACGGCTTCATTTTGTGCTGAACAATCAATTATAAAGACTGAACATTTGTTAAATTTTGAGTAACTCATCAAAGGTTCGCTAGGTTTCCCGTAATAACTTGGTTTGAAAGATGTATACATTCGGTATGCTCTAGCATAACGTTTTTCCGACATATCTACTATATTCATATCACTGTATGGATAATTTTCCGAATTCAGGTATAATTTCATATTTGTAATGCTACAGTGGTCGAACATGGAAGCATCCGCTTTATAGTTATCTTTTTTACCCTTTTGAAACGCAACAAGAACATAGCGGGGCTTTTCCAGGTTATTACTTGATTTTATCGGCCATATGTCTGTTGTTGTAGCACGTAAGGATGGTAGCTCATACAAATCCCATTTACGGAACGGAATTGATATTGTTTTGCTGTTTTGAACAACGTCCAACAGCTTGAAGCGGATTTCATCATTAACGCTTACATGTGGAACATGCCATTCGATTTTAGTAATTTCAATCGATGCTTTTTTCGTACCCGTAACCTCTTCAGAATTCTTATAACAATTCTCATTCGTTCTGCTCCTGACAAGTATTAATTCTTGACTAACGTTAATTAGGATACGATTATAATCTTCGAAAAAACCCATTAAAAACTTCATTGGAATACATGCGTTGAACTTAGTCTTAGATAATGTAGGCTGTGCATTTACAAATGAGGAAAGATGCTATGACCTGCGAAAAACAACTCATCAGTCAATCTTCATACTTCCTCAACAAAAGCGGTTCCAAGTGGCTTACCGTAGGACGAAGTCCAGCTGCCGGATTCATTCCAATTGTACAAATCAAATCTGTGAACGCATGCATTTTCTTCACACAAGAAGAATGGGAAGAATTCTGCAAAACCGAAGGCTGCAGTTCTTATCGAGACATTCAAGTTATCAGTCTCAAAAGTAGAGGGCAGCAAATCGTTTTATCAACGGAGACATACAATAACATATATCATCTTCAAGAATTAATCAATCAGAAAATTAGTGTATTGACCAGTTCTGACTTTGTATCATTTTAAAATCTTGTACGAAAATGGATGGTGATTTATATTCTAATATTATAACGTTATTAGCTACTCACATAAATTCACAGAACACCATGTATATGTTAGAAGTTTTGTATATAACTTATAATACTGTATTTCTTGATTTTGAAATTATGAACTGTTGTTAAACCCTGACTAGGTTTTTTTACAAAGTTTTTCCCGTCCTCGAACAGAATTGTTGGGGTTAATATGTTTGTTTTTTAATAAAATTATTTTTATTAAATCTCATGTTTTTTTTTTTTTTTTTTTAATTTACATACAAATGAGAATAGTATAGTAATATAAACGTAACATAAGCCATTTACACTCAGTATGAATGAGAACACATTGAAGAAGTTGAAAGTAAATATCGACATACGTATACTAACGGGATAAGTAAATACAAAAGAGTTACAATGGACGACAATCAGTAAACATTTCGAAAAAAAAATTTCTGTTTTTTATAAGAAAATATACTTAAATATTAAAACCAAGCATTCTGATTCATGTTAATTATATGCTATTTAGTTTTCAAATATGCTATTGCGACTATAGTATATAATATTCTGTAGGATCAAATATATCATGATACATATTGTTGCCGATCGTGTTCGATTTCGTCATCGAATTCAAAACAATACAATAAATTTTAGAACCGATACTATGCAAACAACATAGAAAAATATCTAGGCCGCTAGGACTATCATTTAATATAATCGTTAAACAAATATGTAAAATATTTAGTTTAATTTTGAAATTATGAACTGTTGTAATACCTCTGATTAGGTTTTACAAAGTTTTTCCCTAGTCCTCGAACAGAATTGTTGAGGTTTATGTATATATTTTTTAAATATATTTCTTTGTAAGAGCATATGTTTTCGTTAAGCTTTACTATTCGTCATCAGAAGCGGCACATAAAAAACCTATAGAATCAGTATGGATCGAGAAGAGCTATGAATAAGATTAGAACAGCATATTGAAGAATTGCAAGAATTTAAAGGATACATCAAAGTATGTACTTATACTAACAAAAAAAGTTAAAGAAAGTAAAAATGAATAAAGAGAATAAAGACACAGCTGCTTCCGCGCATACATGCACAAGCAGTTGTGTGTTGTTAGAAATTGTCATATGGTAGGAGTTTAAGTTGATAAATCAGTACCTAATAAATCGGTACCTGATAAATTAGTACCTGATAGATCAGAACCCGATAAATCGGTACCTGATAAAAAAGCTAATAAATACCCGATTGGTACCTGATAGAAGCCGTTCAATACCTGATCAAAGCCGTTCAATACCTGATCAAAGCCGTTCAATACCTGATCAAAGCCGTTCCATACCTGATCAAAGCCGTCAGAGTTTTATGTCCGACTCTATACATCAACGGAGTAATCAAAAACAAATAAAATATGTTAAAGGTAGTATGTATTATTTATTGTACCTGTATTATAAATTATATATCATAAATGAATGTATTCTAGTATATAACATCGACGCGACGACCCGTAATTCATCTATTATAACGTTTCTTTTATTCACACTGTTCTCTAATCTCAACATATCTACATCTGTCCATTTGACCGGTGTATTTGACTGGCGTATCCTCCTCCTTGACTTGCGGCTTAGGTAGTTTTATTTTCGGGTTGGTCTTATTTTTAAACAGTGGTTTAATTATCCGTGAAAACTTAACTTTATCAGCCTGGTGATTCAGATAGCCTCGTTTATTTCTGTGAACGCCACATAATTCAAGTACATGTTTATAGATTTGCTGGTCCAATAATGTAAAATTTTGGGGATTTCTAGTAAATATTAATTCGTGTAGGCCCTCTGACCTCGGAAACGTCTTCCCGCCTATAAATATTTCATCTTTGCTTAAAACCAGTTCTTTATCACCCATCATACATTTTCCATCAATATATTTCGGTCCATATGCCGTATCATATTCAACTTGCTCCATCCTCATATAATACGCGAGATTCGAGGTCTAAGCTGTGTTTGTACTACATAGAATAACGCTAGCAACTGATCTATTACAGCTGAATCTATGCTTAAATAGGTCAGAAGTAAACCGGAAGTGGACGAGAAGTTGATCAGAAGTTGTTTAGAAGTAGAGGAGAAGTTAATTAGAAGTTTCTCATAAGTTGTTTAGAAGTGGACCAGAAGTTGTTTAGAAGGTGTTCGATCGTATCGATTAGGTATCGTGTTGACTTTTTCGCACAATTTCAGAACAATTAGAAGTTGTTTAGAAATTGTACAGGTATAATTTATTCTCTTGTCAAATAAAGGCAGACGCAATTACCATAAATTTAAAAAGATAAGAATAAAAAATTATAGGTCGGTCAGGGATTACGAGAAGCTTATATAGCTTATATAGCTATATAGCTTTATAGCTTCAACAGCTGATCTATATCTATCGTTCGAATACAAACGATTCTTCGCTCGCCCACTATATTTCTCTACAGCTTTTAACATAAGAAACATATTTTGACATACAAATGCATTGTAGGGTTTATTTTATAGGTCAAAAAACCAGCAATTAGCTCAGGCAAAGACCCGTAATATGCTTCCCTTATCAATTCTAAAAGCGCCATCGTTACAACTGTGTCTGTGGTGGCAGTGTCGGTGTTACAACTAATCAATCTTTCAGATTCTCGTCTATTTACTACATTATGAATGAAACATGTTTTATTTATAATAATTTTAATCGCATGTATATATGATTAAAATGCAGGATATTTACCAGGTATCACTAACCTAGGTATACGATGGTTGGAGAGGAATTATTTGAATATTAATTATAATGATGGATACGTAGGCTTAAAAAATATTGGAAAAATCTAGAATGATATCTGTAAATCTTACGATAAAATATGTGTAAAGGGTCACCAAAATGCCGATTTTTTAAGCAAATATGAAGATTGACCTATTGTTAATTTAGAGCACCTTACCAATGCACCTAATTTAGTCAAAACCAATTTTCTTTACTTTGTTCATAGTAAAAATAAATTAAGTAAGTGTACCACGTAATGTAGAAATTTGTTAGACTACCTATTATAAAAATCATGTATATCTTCTAATAAAAATATACTTCAATTATGAACGTTTTTGTATATTAATGTGTTGGATTCTTTAATGGGTGCCAAGTTGTAATTTTGATGTTAGCAGAACATCTTTTGTGTACCGTATACAGTAGCATTAAAGTTATGGGAAAACATACGTTTAAAGTTGGTGATAATGTTAGTATTAGTAAGTATACGTTAAATGGCTCAGTTTTGATAATACTCAGAACAGTTGGATTAATAAAAATGAAATATTGTAAATGTATGAGTTTTGTAAACGATTTTTTTAATAAAACAAAAAATATTATATAACTTGCATTTTATTTAGATATAATAAATATATGCATTAAATATCAGGACAAAGCTTCTTGCAACCGTAACAATTTCTTCGGGATGGTGGTGGAGCATCGACGTGATCTTTCATCACCAAAGTATTATAATGCTTGTGGCAGGGAAGATAATCTTCAAGTGCAACCCTTTTTTATGCGATAATAAATGCCATTTCTGCTATAGGGAAATCTTATTCACTTTTGTTTTTAAAATGTATGTGGGTAAAGAAGGAATAATATACTCGCTTATACCATCCAATCTCCTACAATCTGCATCAATCTCTGTTAAAACTGTTTTAACAGTTTTAACTGTTTTATGTGCCGCTTCTGATGACGAATAGTAAAGCTTAACGAAAACATATGCTCTTACAAAGAAATATATTTAAAAAATATATACATAAACCTCAACAATTCTGTTCGAGGACTAGGGAAAAACTTTGTAAAACCTAATCAGAGGTATTACAACAGTTCATAATTTCAAAATTAAACTAAATATTTTACATATTTGTTTAACGATTATATTAAATGATAGTCCTAGCGGCCTAGATATTTTTCTATGTTGTTTGCATAGTATCGGTTCTAAAATTTATTGTATTGTTTTGAATTCGATGACGAAATCGAACACGATCGGCAACAATATGTATCATGATATATTTGATCCTACAGAATATTATATACTATAGTCGCAATAGCATATTTGAAAACTAAATAGCATATAATTAACATGAATCAGAATGCTTGGTTTTAATATTTAAGTATATTTTCTTATAAAAAACAGAAATTTTTTTTTCGAAATGTTTACTGATTGTCGTCCATTGTAACTCTTTTGTATTTACTTATCCCGTTAGTATACGTATGTCGATATTTACTTTCAACTTCTTCAATGTGTTCTCATTCATACTGAGTGTAAATGGCTTATGTTACGTTTATATTACTATACTATTCTCATTTGTATGTAAATTAAAAAAAAAAACAAAACATGAGATTTAATAAAAATAATTTTATTAAAAAACAAACATATTAACCCCAACAATTCTGTTCGAGGACGGGAAAAACTTTGTAAAAAAACCTAGTCAGGGGTTTAACAACAGTTCATAATTTCAAAATCAAGAAATACAGTATTATAAGTTATATACAAAACTTCTAACATATACATGGTGTTCTGTGAATTTATGTGAGTAGCTAATAACGTTATAATATTAGAATATAAATCACCATCCATTTTCGTACAAGATTTTAAAATGATACAAAGTCAGAACTGGTCAATACACTAATTTTCTGATTGATTAATTCTTGAAGATGATATATGTTATTGTATGTCTCCGTTGATAAAACGATTTGCTGCCCTCTACTTTTGAGACTGATAACTTGAATGTCTCGATAAGAACTGCAGCCTTCGGTTTTGCAGAATTCTTCCCATTCTTCTTGTGTGAAGAAAATGCATGCGTTCACAGATTTGATTTGTACAATTGGAATGAATCCGGCAGCTGGACTTCGTCCTACGGTAAGCCACTTGGAACCGCTTTTGTTGAGGAAGTATGAAGATTGACTGATGAGTTGTTTTTCGCAGGTCATAGCATCTTTCCTCATTTGTAAATGCACAGCCTACATTATCTAAGACTAAGTTCAACGCATGTATTCCAATGAAGTTTTTAATGGGTTTTTCGAAGATTATAATCGTATCCTAATTAACGTTAGTCAAGAATTAATACTTGTCAGGAGCAGAACGAATGAGAATTGTTATAAGAATTCTGAAGAGGTTACGGGTACGAAAAAAGCATCGATTGAAATTACTAAAATCGAATGGCATGTTCCACATGTAAGCGTTAATGATGAAATCCGCTTCAAGCTGTTGGACGTTGTTCAAAACAGCAAAACAATATCAATTCCGTTCCGTAAATGGGATTTGTATGAGCTACCATCCTTACGTGCTACAACAACAGACATATGGCCGATAAAATCAAGTAATAACCTGGAAAAGCCCCGCTATGTTCTTGTTGCGTTTCAAAAGGGTAAAAAAGATAACTATAAAGCGGATGCTTCCATGTTCGACCACTGTAGCATTACAAATATGAAATTATACCTGAATTCGGAAAATTATCCATACAGTGATATGAATATAGTAGATATGTCGGAAAAACGTTATGCTAGAGCATACCGAATGTATACATCTTTCAAACCAAGTTATTACGGGAAACCTAGCGAACCTTTGATGAGTTACTCAAAATTTAACAAATGTTCAGTCTTTATAATTGATTGTTCAGCACAAAATGAAGCCGTAAAATCCAGTACTGTAGATATAAAACTGGAAATGATATCAAAGGTAGCATTTAGCGCAGACACAGTGGCATACTGTCTCATTTTATATGATTGTGTGTTTGAGTACGAACCTATCCAGGGCACTGTTAAGAAAATTATGTAAACATGAATGTTTCATTCACGAATACTCCAACAATACACATGTGGTCAGATGAGGAAGATAGACATTCCGAATGGATGTTTTACGCTGCTGATCGAATAAAGTTCCAGCGTCGTATAAGAAACTGCGCAAAAATATTGGAACCAGTTCTCTCCGAAACACATCGTCAAAAAGTGTATAGGAAACATTTCGAATCGTTTATTGTCGTAGACATACAAGGTTTTGTTAATCGAGACTTCATACCTAAGGAGATGACTATATCAGATGGGAAACGTTCAATACACCTTTTGTTTAAACCAGCCACACCTTTCCATCGGTTAGAACGACAACAGAAAAAGGAAATACGATGGTTGGAGAGGAATTATTTAAATATTAATTATAGTGACGGATACGTAGACTTAAAAAATATTGTGCATATCTTAACTGATATTTGTAAATCTTACGATACGATATATGTACGTAAAGGCCGATTATTTAAGTAAATATGTAGATTTAGATATTATTAATTTAGAATATCTACAAAATGTACCAAATTTAAACAAAACTAACTCTGCTTGCTTTTTTCATAATAATAAAAATAAATTAAGTGTGTGTACACAGCATAATGTTCAAGTTCTATTAGATTATTTAATAGGCGTTAACTTGTAGTTTATATTAGTAATAAATAAACATTGTAAAGTAGCAAAATGTTTTATTATACAACAATACATATAATTTACTGCAAATTATCCATAATATATAAACACCTCTCTTGGCCGAAATATACGTAACCTCTGTCACATTCCATACAATCACACACCTCTTCGTTGCTAAGTATTGGGTTTTCATGTGGTGGTTCCCAAACTATATTGCCGTTTTGTTTCGGAATATTACCATCTAACGATAAAACGCTTCTAGTGGCTATATCGTACATGTATGTCATTCCGGGGACGTCGCTGCATGGTTCACGCAGCCAGTTAAACTCATTGCAAATTACATGACGCGTTTCTTCATTAAAATAGGGATTACACTCCTCCAGTACTTCAATTAAATCTTCGAAGGTAAAATATTTCTCGTTCTGACGAGCGAAGGCTGCTAGAAATTCCAAATCTCTTCTGTGTAACTTCGATGAATATATTTTTTGTGTTATGTACTCGGGAATATTTAGGTGACCAAATACAACATCATATACATCATACACTTGAGCCATTTTCAACTAAAACATATAAAATATTAAATAATAAAACATATAGCACTAAATAAAAATACTCACCAAAATATAACAATGAAGTGGAAAAGATTTATATGTCGGAAAGAATTGGCGAATGCTAAAATAAGACACATCAAATATTAAAATATAATAAATATTAAGCAAAATACGAATGCTTACCTAAGTGCAGGAGAGACTAATATCGAACATTATTTTACATTTGCTTATATGCGATTTTTCATTGCTAAAGCTGTGACGTAAAAATTAAGTTCTTAGAAGAACGAAATTTAAAAATTTCCAGACATTAGATCACATTCTATTAGCATGTATGTGAGTGCCAAAAATTCCGAATATTTGCTTTAAAGTCACGCCTAATCAGCATTCTTTAAGAACATTAATTACTTAGAGTAAAATATTATGTAAAATTTCCCAAAATGTTTAAAATAATTACCTACATAATGCGAGTGAAACCATTTCAGGGCCAAAATATCAACATTCCTAGCGGAATTCCGTCAATTACAAAGCCTAATTAGAAAATGAAAGTAATTAGCGGTGCATGCCCCGCGGGTTTAAAGTGGCGTCGGAGTCGCTTAGTTTACCTACTCATAACCACATGTGGAGCAAAAATTCATGTCAGCTTAGTAAATGTTCGAATTGAAACGTCGGTGCACACACTGAATCAATTTGTGCAGTGATCCAGTAATAATTTGTTCCAGTTGGTGGTAGTCAATTGGAATGTTTACTAAGATGATATGAATTTTTGCTGTGGCTGTAGTTATGCCACATCACAACTGGCTTAACCAAAGATTTGTAAATTTCTTGGTTGATGAAACTCGTTGAATGAATCGCTTTCACAATTAAGCACTTAACAAATTTAGACTTATTTTTATTTTCAGCCACTTAAAGTTATTATTTCAAGTTTCAGACAGTAAAGATTGACAAATGAGTGTAGAGAAATATTGCACAAGAAAATTTTTGGTATTATTTGGCAGTTTTGTTTATTTTAATCGTAGTGAAAAACTTTAAAATATTCTGCGGCTATCTAGATTTTACAAACTTATTATGGGATGCATAATATGTATATGTAACTTTTAATTTTCATACTAATCGAATCGAACCAATTATATTAACTTGTATTGTGCTTTTGTTCTTCCTTGTAATTTATGTTAGATTCATAGCGCATACATTTAAACCAAACAACTAGAAAAGAATATACTATTTTAACTACCATAATAAATATCAAATGGAAAACATACATAAGTGACGAACTAATTATAAGAATTGCAATTGGAGAAGCAAAAAATCATTATGAAAATACGTACCGGAGTCGTGACAAGATAATCTTCAATGACGATTTAACCGCCCGAATATGTTTTCTATGTAGATTATTTGTGTTTAAATTTTTACTAATATTGCAGACACGTAATAATTTTCTCCGTAATTTAGAAATATTGGAATAGTAAATAAACTTTATAAAAATCTTTATTTGTAAAGTTATCAACTGATTTGGTAGTTTACACAATTGTTATTTCAATAATAATGTAAATAATTATTTATTTTTAACTGTTGACATCCACCATAAAAAATTATATGCAATGAGATGAATATAGCCGTTTATTTGTGATGACAAAATGGCAGAAGCATTTTGAACAAATTTCGTTCTATAAATTATTAAGTCGAAGACGCACTAAATTAAATTAGTAAAAATTTGTGTAAATTGGTATAGCATAAATAAAAGTTTGTTTGTTAATTTATAATTATTATTTTCAGTTGTTTTAAATGTATTCGTGTTTTATTAATAAAAAAATAAATAAATAGATTGAAGTTAAAAAAATTAGCAACAGTGCTAGTACCGACAGATCAAATAATATATATTTAATAATTACGTATTTCGTAATTTTATTTCTATTGGTAGTTTGATTTCATCTTCTTGTACTTATTTTTACTCTGTTTTAATAACAATATACCTTAATGTCTGATTTATAAAGAAAAGTTTCAGTCATCATTGAATTTTGTTCTGGTAATAAAATCGTGTGCAATCATTTTTATTCTTTAAAATTTAAGTAGTTTATAATACAATTTACCAAAAATTGCTTAAATGCTTGAAATCATTGAATATTTATTTCTAAATTCATTAAAATCTTTAGTTACATTCATGCTTTAAATATTCCACCTTTTAATTAATCTAAAAGAGCTAAAATAAATCGCAATAAATCTGTTTCTACTTATTAACGTTTCAAAATGGCCAAATTTTTAATAAATATTTTCATTGCATTGAAACTTTATTTAAAACTTTATTAGGCGCAGTTGCTTGAAGTTTTGTTAAAATACTAATTAATGTAGTAGGGAGATATTACATATTTTAGTTTTGTGTGCATGGCCACGGCACCTCCAAAAAGAAATGCGAATATCTCGAGAACGGAAGCAGCACAAAACTTCCGGTTTGAGGCACAAAACCCGGCACAAAACTAGCACAAAACTAGCACAAAACTTTGTGTTACATAAAATTTTGATTTGACATTGTGGGGGTGCCGTTGACAGGTACACTTAAGTTTTGTTAGTTTATTACTCTCTCTATCGCGTAAATAACCGAAGTGCAGCCTTTATTTGTTAGATATGTATGTTCATATTTATGTAATATACATAAATGTAACTACAATTATGTAGTATAACCTTCTCACTTCGTCTCCATATTTCGCAATAGCGTAAAATCTGCTTTATACCTAAACGTCTACAACCTAAACGTATAATTTTTAGTTATTTTAAAACTTTATAATTTATATATCTGTATTATATTACATATTTACAATAAAACTACTACTACGGATACATATGTATATATCTCTTTTTCTCTATTTTTTTATGCAACTTGCATAAATTATGTAGACATTTAAATATTAAAGTAATGGTCTATTATTATTATCATGACGAATAATCTGAAATAATAACATAAATTTAAAATTGTCCTTATGGTACAGAATATTGAGTTTGAGTAACAAGCGCAAGCTGTATTATTTTTTGTATTATACTATCTGTAGTAAAGTAACGCAGGAAACAGACTAGCATCTGATTTGTAGGAGCAATGCGATAGAAATGAAACGAATCGTCTGTTTACTTTCAGCAAAATTAAATTGTTTATATAGTATATGAGAAAAAAATAACTTTTAATCTAAAGAATAAATTATAATGTATGCTATACTTGTACATATAGGACGAATCAAGATCGAAAGCTTTCCATCCAAATTATTCCAGCGAGTTGTTTTTCTTGTTTGCTGAAGAGAATAAAAACAATATCTACGAGTCAAAATATTAAAATCTTTCGGTTTCATTATCGATTGATATTTTTGTCAATAGGTACCTGCCTTGCAATAAATTTAATCTGTATTTGAATACAGCTTCATCATCGGCTAATTTGCATTTATTTACTCTTGACTAGGTTTTTTTTGCCATGTTTTTCCCTAGTCCTTGAACAGAATTGTTAGAGCTTGACAAAAAATAGATTGATATACGAATAATTCAAATCATTTCAATTTCTATAATTGTATTAAATCATTATTCCTTCATTATTACTTGTGAATATAATTAAAATTCGATATATCAATGAATTCTTGTTTTTTAGATAATTTTGTTGATAGGCATGGCAATTTACATTTATATTATTAGTAATTTGACACATATTAAATGTCAATTTCTTCCACTGAAGAAGTTATTTAACGAAAACATATTATTATATGTTATGGAAAAATTGGTATTTAATTATTTATTGTTTTATTGACCTCTAAGTGGAAATAAATCAGGAATTAAAAGATTTATTTACTGAGCAAAAACATAAAGTACGTAATCGTCGAATAACTATTAATTTTGTTAGCTGTGGAGTAAATGAATCCTTTTTAATGTTGCGTTTGCAGTACTGCCTTAATTAGTTTTCTACATACATAATATATTTTGGTGGAAAGGAAAGTAAATACATATGTATAAATATACTCATAGAAATGGAAGTTAGAAGTTTAGTTTCAATAGTGATATTGTGCCAGAGTGGTTTAGAACAAAACTCTCAGTAATTATAGTTTTTTGCATGATGATTAGAACGCGAACATTTAATAGTATGTCCAACACAAGTAACGTATTAATACGTTTTTGAGTTACATTTATGAATTGTATAGTCAGTTAATAATTAGGTAATAATTTTTTATTCTAAGCCGAAATCTAATTTAGAGTTATATTTGTTTTTTAGAATATAGTTAAGATAATTTTTTTTTATGTGTGGTGGGTGCTTAGTTGCAGTGACTCCGTAAGCTGTATTACTTATCTTGCTATCACTGCAACTCTTGCGGTGTAGATTGGTGTGTGTAAGTTGTGTTCAAATGGCTTTGTGACAGCATCATATCGCCTTTTATGATGCCGCGCTGTTAATCACTTTGCTTCCAACAGCGAATCGTAAGTCGATCCGGGATTAAACTCTCTGAAAAAATGTCACAGAGAATTGAACCCCGGCACCTATCGTCCTCTCACAACGATAGTCAGCCGCCTAACCACTGCGGCCATCGACTCGTTATTATCGCTATCGACCCCATTATTAGTGTTCATAATAACAATTCGGCGCAAGACAAGTGACAAAAAATATGTATTTAATATAATAATATATTCAAAAAGCAGCTGTATGTAATACCCTCGTCTTGTCATGTAACGATTTAAAAACTCAATCTAATGTCTATGAGTTCATTTGGTAATGGTGGATGATACAACGTACGTAATCTCTCAGCTCTCTATTTCTCCTATTTCTTGCTTTCTTCTTCTTTATAATTTTGATAGAAAACAAGCTATTCATAGTGGATATCATGACCAAACCGAACTACTCCAAGATATCAATTAATTTTCATATTTTAGAATGGTCCACTCTGAGTTTCATTTGTAAACGATTATGAGCTGCTTTGGCATAATTATTTATTCGATTTTGCAAATTCAAAGCCCTATTCATGTTCAACATTACACGAGGGAATGTATGTAAGCACATAAGTTCTTGCTGTCCAATTCCTCTTTAAATTAAGCGACTAATATACGTATTTCCAAAATCGCTAAACAATACTTCTTGTTGTCACACAACTATTCAGATAATATAGGTAGTTTTCAATATCTAGGGATAGGGAGAAATGTCAGTGTAACAATCATTGTTTCTAATAATGCAAAGTCTTCCTCATGTTAGGTATATGGATGAATTAAATCTGCCCAACAGAACCTTTTTTTGTTTTTCATTAAGCAAGTTAGCACAAATATATTTTATGGCCCTAACAATTATCTCGATATGTGTTTCACTTGTAGGTTAGTAAAAAATAAATAAGAACTAAATTATTTCAAAGTGCCTAAAATGCGTTTTCGCATATAAAACTTCCTCAGTGAAATAAGTTGACTTTAAAGTCAAAGAATAACATAATATGGTTAATGGAATAGTTCGGGAAAAAGAGGCAAAAAAGTTAGTTAGCACCTTAAATTAATAAAATTCGGGTGCGAATTAAATTATTGTATATATCATACTCACATTATCAATGTTCGAAACTTAACTGTTTGGTTTCCTTGTTAATAATAAGATAAGATCTGTACAGTTATTTTTAACAAATTTATATATTGTCACGTCCATTCGTAATGTGTAAATCAACAAATTCTACAACCAGTGTACACCATTACAATATTATTTCCTATACAAACTTTACCATTCTCTCAGAGGTTAAATTTTACAATACGTTGAAGGGTGTGTGTCATTATTTGTGTCAAAGGGTAGTAATACCAATTTTGAATTTGACAATAAAAAATTTTGTAAAATTATAATTTGTAGATTCTAGACTGATGATGGCTAATTGCCGAAACATGTATCTGGAGTAAATTAAATATTTTGTAAGGAAAAGAGGATTACTTTTATTATACATTTTATTCTACATTTAATAAAAATATTATTTCTAACACAAACGTTGGCATCCCTTTTCATTTTGGTAGGTGTCGAATTTTAAAATATGCCATAACAGCTAACTCACTAGTACTAAATTTTAAATAAATTTAATAATATATATATTATATATATATTTTTCATTTTTTCATATATAAATTTTGCTACCCCCTTTCATGTTAGTGGTTGAATTTAAAATAACACTCAAACACGGATTTCCTTCATTGTGTAAGTGGACATTAATACCAACTTTCAAGTAATTTCCATCATAGAACTACAATAGTTTAATTTTTTTCCTACGCAAACTTTGTTAGTTCCCTACACCTCGTTAGGGGTTCAATTACAGAAAACACTAAAACACGTGTTTCCTTAATTGTGTCAAAGAATGAATTCAATTTAAAAAATGCCCAAACGTATGCGTCATTAATCGTGTCAAAGAGCATTAATACCAGGTTTCAAATGAATTTGACCAATGTTTTTCTGCAGAAGTTGTAGCAATCTGTTTGACCGCCTGAGAGATCAAATCTGAAAAAATGCCGAAATACGTGTGTCATTAATTGTGTCAAAAACCACTAATAGCAGATTTCAACTAAATTTGACCATAAAAAGATATTATTTTAATTTTTGCTGTAAAAAGTTTGATGCCCCCTCTAAGGGATTTGAATTAAAAAAAAGCGCCGAAATACGTATTTCATTAATTGTATCAAATAGCAAAAATACCATCATTTTGGAAATTATAAAGAGCTCGTGATTTGAAACATGAATATGATTAGGTGCGACAATTGAGTATGCCCATTGTCATATCTCGGATTATATTTCATCTAAGTTATCTAAGAAGTAAGGAAAATGACATTCGATACAATATAGTTAAAAACACGCATGTGGTGATGTAATGATGTTTGATGAAATTTACTAATTAATTGATACTACACGGAAACGATGAATGCATAATATTTGACAAAATTCGTGTCAAAATTGTTTATTTAGAAGTCATTGTTTGTGTTTTAAATTCTCAATGATATTGTCTTTACAAGAATACGAGAAAATAGGAAAATGTACTTTAAAATCATTAATTTGATATTTTCAATAAATTACCTACGTCTGCAGCTCTGTCAAAATAAATATTCATTAAGCAGCTAATTTTTTTGATAAATACAAATATTATGGTTTTGTATACTTAGCAATTGACGTCACTGGAATTCCACTTATTTATTACTTCAAACTCAGTTCTTAATCGTAATTGTCATTTGACAATATTGATTTTTCTTGGTTGTATTTAAAGAAGTGATCATAAAATATATTTAAAATATTGTTCTTGAAACTATACAATTCCGCTTATTATACTCTTAAGCGTATAAATACGATAATTTGCACTTCTCACCTATGTATGTAACTATTATTATTATGATAATTAAATCGTAAGTATTGACGCGATAATTGCTTATGCGAACTTTTTATGTTTTAAGTTTAATTTGATTGGTCACTTAGAAACCAAGCAAAGTACTATAACAAATACACTAAATGCAATGCTTTTACATGGTTGATTTCATTTTCTATAAGTCAAATAAAGTTTTATGTGTAGATATAAAGCCACAAATAAAATTAGTAACAGTGAATGTTTTTTTAAACATCCTTGACGTAAGCATTTGACTAGCAGTTTAAAATACAATATATACAAACTGTTCCACTACTTTAATAATAATAATAATATATAATAATTGAGTAACACAGTACATGTGTATCTAACATGTCGACAAACAAAACAAAGGACTATAAATATAAGAAATATATGAAAACGATTAATAATTAAAATATAAAATCTAGTTCTATGAAATAAGATAACAAAAACAAAGAGCTGATTTTCTAGATTAATACAGAGAAAACAATTCAAAAGAAAAAAAATAAAACTGAACTTCAAAATGTAAGTATAGAGAATATCGTATAGAAGATATGCCCTTTACCATCTGGTCGAGTTTTGGTGCAATTTAAAAGAAACTGACCAATTTGAAAGCAAACTTCATTAGTTTGGATTTCGAGGTCAATAATTTTCGAAGATTGATCTACAGTAATTAAACATTGTATTTTGCCTATGAACGTTGAAAAATTTGGAAAATTCTATTTTCAAAATGGTTTGCTACAAGAGAAGGATAATGAAGAAGTAAAAAATACATGTAGTAACAATAAACATTTTTGTTACATGAAAACATTATTAGTTGTCTTATGTTCAACCTTACTTTTTATGCGCTATTATTAGGTAAACAAATGCAATAGGATGTATATGATTTATAAGTATATACCATACTACGGTTTATTTTGTGGGTAATTGCTTTCTGACTCTAAATGGAGTAATCTATTGGATTCCAAACTGAACTATTAGGTGGCCGTAAATTCTACGTACCCAATTTACTTATTCACTATTTGCAGACATTATTTAGAAAAAAAGCAAGTTATAGTGTAGTAGATAACCGTCAGTGCAATCTTTCGGCATTGTAGAGACTTAACAAAAAAAATTAGAATTTTTGTTTTTATATCATTTCTATAAAAGCTATGCTTTGCACTACTATGTTAATTATTTAAAAATATAAATTACTAGCGAAAATTTGAACGCCCAAACCCTATATCGGTTTTTAGGACCCATAAATCTACATATTGATTGTACCTTTAGTTGAGAACCTGGAGCGGAGTCTGCGAATTATAATAAAAATAACCTATATATTCTCGACTCAATAGTTGGTGTGGAAAGATTGTGAGAGGCTACCAGATTAGTCTTCGGTCCTGCTTGGAGACAATTGGTAGCAGTCGTTAGAAAAAAATAAAATATTCATTTTGAAGCTACCATTCCATATCAACTGCGGGATGCAATTAACAGTTATAGCGGCAGTCATGTCAAGCAAAACGGCCCATGAATAATATTTAGGGCGCTAATATACAATATTATGCAATGAGCATTTAATGATAGCTATTAAGACACGAGTATGAAAATTACAATAAGAGGCGAAGCCGAGTATTGTGATGAATACGAGCGTCTTAATAGCCATTAAATGCGAGTTGCATACACTATTTATTTTACGACCCCATAATATCATATGTATTTCTTTAGTTTTTACTATATTTAAATATATACAGAGAACTGTCAAGTTTAATTAATTTTATCTGTCAGATATGTAGTCACGGCCATATTGAATATTGGAATGTCGCATTCCTATTGGATATAAACTTGTATCGTAATGAAAAATCTGTTTTCCTATTGGATATAACTAAACTTGTATCACAATGAAAATCTGTATCGTAATGGACATTATTAAAGTACAGGTTTAGCATATCAAATAATACAATTAAAATATGGGAGTAGAAAAAAGAAAATAAACCACCCTCGAATTTTTACCTTGACGTTTCGATTGAGGCACTATAAATTATGAAACACTTATTACGAGAAATTAATTTAACATGTCATCGTGTAAAAGATTAAAGAAGACGTAAGAAAGTGTAGTAATGAATCCAATGCAAAATGTTAAATACACGAGATAGATAAAAAACTATTGGAGTGTGTTAGCCCAAGTATGGACTAGTGGACTAGTATTTTTTATTTATCATCATTTTCATTTTTATTCGCTTTTGTTTTTTTAAATTTTTATCTGTAGTAACTGCAGCTGCAGTGGCTTATAATAATTATTTAACTCACTCAGTTTCGTTTGGATTTTTTAAAACTTTGATTAGTTTTCTAACTTTCGTAGTATACGAAGCGAACATTTTGAAGTGTCCTGGCTTGGTAACAAAAAAGGTCCAGTATTATTAAGAAGTAAATATTTACTTCCTTGAATTGTCCATATAGGTTAATGTCAAAACCATATTGTCAACACTTATCTATTAGCCGCCATTATTTGAGTATTTGTATAGTGCCTTGTACTTTTGTATTTTTTTTTTCGTGTTTTGTTACCGCTTTTCTGCATTTTTTAAGGCAATATCCCGGATATATCGAAGGCGTTTAACAATACAACAGGATACATTTATGGTAATGGCGTTCTTCACAATGGAACATTACAGGAGGATGAATCACGAAAATGTTCTTCAGGATCGTGCTTTCAACAATTTATAATGGAATATGCAAAACTATTTATTACTGTTTATGATGAAAGCAAATATGATTTAATTAACCACCAAAATAAAGAAACATGTTCACCGATTATACAGTGTTGCCATATTAAAATCAGTGTAGTCAATTCAGAACGCTTTAAAATGATCACATTAAAAATTAATCGAATTAATTAATAATCGAATAGTAGTTGCTTATTGTATGCTACATATGTAAATGGGCATCTAAATACATTTTGAACAATAAGAACGCGGTAATTTTGACAGCCTATTGTTTTCTTCATAATAATGTAATCACTTGAGAATTACTATTTGAACGTTCTATTTTACTGAATTTGTTCGTAGCTCAACGCTACATTTTACATCCAAAATTACACTTACGATAAAGCAACATGTTCATTAAAAAGTCAATTAATAATTTACAATATAAACAATAAGAACAATAGTTCAATTAGATAATAAAGATAATTACAATAATAAACTAAACTGCGGTAATTGGGAAATGTAAAATGAAATTTTATTAACATAACAATATATTAAGGAACAATAAGAATAATTATAGGTAGTAAATAATAGTAGCTACAACAACAAGGTAAATTGCAGTAATTGTAAAATCCAAACTAAAAATTAATATAAATAAATAAAATAAAATAAATAATAAATAAAATAGCAAATAAGGGAATGAATAGTGAAATAAAGACAAATGAAATTCTAGATTATAAAAAGAAACTAGGTACATCTCGCTATCAATTGTAATAGTTATTTTAACTAGGAGGTTGCATTGGCTGACCTGGCCGCGCCGTTGTAGCAAAGCTTAGAAAACAAATGTGCACACGCAAAAATGCACAGCAAATGTTGCACTGATTATTCGTTAAGCAATACTGCTTAGAAGCCAATGTTGCTGTGTCCAATACCTATTATTTTTGCAAAAAGTTCAGAGGTTCACTATGCAATTACATACCATAGTAAAACTGTAGAGCTACAGTAAGATATTGAACTACAATATACATATATCTTTTATGTACATATTTCTTACATATATATGTATATAATTAAGAATGAGCGACAACATTTGTCAGATAAGTATGTTATCGGCTTAAGATTAACATACGTAGCTACTCGCATATCTATGCATACTTACACTTTAGCGTAGAAAGTTACTGTCGGCTATTCTAGGCTATATAATATATGCGCATACTTGATCAGCGATACTCTACTTTGTTATTAGTAAGATATAATATGCTTATTTATATTTCGGATACTACATTGCATGTTTTGATCTTATTCGATCTCATCAGTACGATATTATTATCAACACAGAAATCACAGACATCTACATATTTAGTTGTATATAAACAAAAATGGATTGTGTCAAAAATTAATTTATTACTATATGTAAAAAAATACTTAAAATTAAAAAATAAATCATACAAAAATATAATATTCGGTAAATAACGATTAACGATGATAAATTAATAGTTAAGATAACATGATCTTTCAAAAAATAATCTGCAAACTTAGCGAAATAAATATATATTACTCTGCTTTTAAATAAACTATTCCACCATATTATTAGAACGAATATTCGCTCATGGTTTTTTGTACAACGTCTTTGATTTGAAGTTTTGAATCTCACATTTCATTTTCAAATGAAATTTATAATGGAGTAATAAGATTTTGCCCTTCTATTAATTTAATTCTACGCTCCACATACAAGGTGGGGCATTAGTGCGAGGAAGTCCAATTACTCCTGTATTATAACAGAAATGAGAAATTGTTATTAAGATAAAAGTTGAAGTGCATGGGGGGCTATAATATGAAAATATACTATACTGGGTGTCAAATAAAGACAGGGCAAACTAAACTTACTCTATTTTAAATCGAACACCCTATATATTTTTACTGTTTACGATTTTTCTAGGTCTTACCTTTATTATAATATAGGGTTTTGCTATGTTATTTAGTTTACTTTAGAAGATATGAGAAGTTTTGCATGAATTTAATAACAAAGTTGGCGCTTCCTACCGTACTACGGCTTCCACATAAAATAATTCATTTGCGCTAGAAACATTTCTAATGTGATTTCCTTTCACCAGAAATTATTTATTTATCGGCGTATTCAATATTTATATATAGGGCGAGTCATAACTCAGAATGTTTATTTTCTCACTTATTTCAAATGGAACACATTGTATGTTATTATTGGAGTAAACTCCTCTCTTCACTAACTTTATTATTTATTAAACATTCCCCCTAGCTAAATGTTGCAGTTTTTGAGTTATTTACGTTTCTATACGAAAAAATGATTTGAAACAAAAACGAGTTTGATTTTAATTGGTTCACCGTGATGCTGAGCTAAGAAATAATAAAGTACCTATAGTACTACGGTTGCAGTTTGTTTACAGTGGAAATAGTAGCAAAACAATTAGTAGTAAAGATTCTTAAGTATTATCTGTGACAGAATTGAATGAGAATATTGATATTGATGATATTAACGAGCTTGAAGTTTTGATGTATCAGACTAATTTTATTGCTGTTTAGAAGTATAGATTGATATGGTTTTTGTGTTGGGAGGAAGTAATAAGAATATTTTGCTCGCAAGAAGACTTTATTATCAGCAATTCTCTACTAGACGACAACCAAGAACAGAAGCTTTTGAAATTGAAAAAACGGTTTTCTCGGACTGAAACTATGAATTATGAAAAATCTAAATGAACCAATACCGTTTAAATAGAAGAATAAATGCATGTATATTATCCGCAACGACACCAAGAGTTGACTGATGACGCCCGTAGAGAGACCATAAAAATCAATACACACAAATAAATAATTCTGTAATTAATCGATGGTTTTAGCCGTTACTTTGTGGTACATTTTGTAATATAAAATAAATAATAGTTTACTTTGTTAAACCACTTTATTTAATATTGTTTACTGCAGTTTCAACCTTCTTGGGTCATTCTCGAAACTAAAGTCTTTAGTTGACCCAAGAAGGTTGAAACTGCAGTAAACAATATTAAATAACGTGGTTTAACAAAGTAAAGTATTATTAATTTTAAATTCTATAATTCATTCCTACTTTGCTTTATTTTTGTTGTTTTTCATAATTAAATGTTATCTTATTAACACTTTGTGTTTACTATTTTATGTCATTTTGCCATTTAAGCAACTTGTAATTTTAAAATAAATTTCACACAGGTCAGTCCTAGTCATACAGGTGAATCATAGTTAATACTGTTCTTTCACTTAACTTTGCGTCAGATAATGATAATTTTTGCGATTTAGCTATAGAATTGTATTTTCGCAGCTAAGCGGCAGTTTTCGTCTAATATTGCTATTCAGCGAGTCAGAATCAAACCCGTTTTTACTTAAAATCATGTCTTCGACTTATAGAAACGCAAATAACTCAAAAACTATCGCGTTTAGCTATAGGGAATGTGTAATAAATAATAAAGTTCGTGAAGAGAGGAGTTTACTCCAATAATAAAATACCTACAGGGTGTTCCATTTGAAATAGGTGAGAAAATAAACATTCCGAGTTATGAGTCGCCCTGTATATAAATATTGAATACGCCCATAAATAAATAATTTCTGATGAAAGGAGATCACATTAGAAATGTTTCTAGCGCAAATGAATTATGTTATGTGGAAGCCGTAGTACGGTAGGAGGCGCAAACTTTGTTATTAAATTCGTGCAGAACTTCTCATATCTTCTAAAGTAAACTGAATAACAAAATAGCAATTTTACTTCAAGAATTTTGTATATAATATTTCATATTAATGATCCAAGACTGGAACCTCTCTATTGAACCGATCATAAGTTAGCGAGAGAGGGGAAGATGGGGAGAGGGGTACTTTAAAATGGCACTATATACTAGTAGATTCAAAATACTTCTTTTAATGATGGATATGAATACCAAATAAGTCAATTCCATGTCTCAAATCATTTAGAAGTAATTATATTGACTTGAAATTTAGAGGAAGTATTGTTATTTTTATAGTATGTATACTAGAAATTATTACTATGAAATATATTATACATACATTTACTACTATTTTAATATAAATAAAAAATTAAAAGTTTAAATAACACTCATTTATATCCACCCTGAGCTTTCGATTTATTATCATCAAATGCATGGATTCAACACAAATATTTGATAAAACGTTAAGCTACATAATTTTTATCTCCTCAAATTCATGACATGTGGCATATATTACCTACCAAAATCAATCTACATACATTCTAGTAAGATTTATTATGTTAATGGATTACAGTTCATATCACAATATTGTGACAAAATATTAAAATATCTTGTTATAACTAAATAGGGGTACAAAAGTAGACTTGACTGTTGCGGTTGATATATAGAAAGGTGAAACTAGTCGAACGAAAGCTCTTGGTATCAACAAATTTAATTGTAAAAATAAGTAAGCACTATATATGGTGTTGTATGCAAACTTGTATAAAAATCTAATGCTAACAATCTTATGTCTGATTTCCAGCAATTGAAAATTAAATGCTAGAAGCTTCTAGATCGATCAAATAAGTATTTAAGAAATTTACTCTAAACTTTTGCGACCAATAGTGCAACGCCATTATAAAAGAAACTTCAAATAAAGCTAGCACATTCTAGTTTAGTCTTCGCATAGGTGTAAAATATTGGTAACGGCGGTGCCAATCTGAAACACCTTTGAATTCCTTATCACAAAGCCAAGTGCTTCGATACATAAGATATAATGTGATCTCTGTGAGATCTAAAGCTAGGTGGACCATCAAAATGTACTTCTATATATTTATCTACGAAACTGCAGCAGGAGTTGAAAATCGTTAAGAGCATAATAATTGTAGTGGACTGGTTCCGTTTCGTAGTGTAACACTTTTAGCACTAATTTGAAGTTTGTCCTGAATATATATATCAGCAATGTTCTAAATTTGTTCTTATGAATATATGCAGTAATCTGTGGAAATGATGCTAACTTGACAGCACGAGCATCCAAAACATCTGCTGCATATTATGTGAAGTAATGTCAAGTTGTGTACTGTCGATAGTTTTTCCGTAAAGCTGTCTCAGTGACGTGAAATATAATTTTTGTACTCGCTTATCAAAACCTGTCATTTCACGATTCGATTTGCGTGCGTAAAAAGTCACTTTAAGCACGAGTGCGTAAAAGTAAAGTTGGTACTTACTGGAACTTTATTAATTTAGTGACATTTTAAAATCATAAATCCCTAACCTTAATAATATGGTCATAAACGATAACGTACATTAACAATATGTATTATTATTATAGTTCTCGTACAAAAAATATTGTACAAACTTCGTGCGTGAAACATTTCGCGAATTCGTGCCCATAAAGCGCTCGCCTCCGACTCGCGCTTTAAACTGGTCACTCATTCGCGAAATATGATTTCACGCACTTGGTTCGTAAATAACTATTTTAGAACAGGGTTGTATGTGCGAATACAAAATTTATATGGTTCTTGATTTTTTTTTCACTCATTGTTTATACTGCGTATGTGTTTTCGTATTTTTCCAGTAAAACTAATTAGGCTATGAGTCTAATTTGAAAAACCATATTCCACGTCTTTACTATGTAAATAAATTATAATTTGTAGACAGAAGATCTCGAGGTCATTCTAAAAACTAAAAAAAGGATGTATTCAACATTAAACTGCTGATGTTATTAAATGTATGACTATTCTCGTTAATACAATAAAATTTGCATACTGACATGCAAAATCACTCAAACAGCATATGAAATTATACATGTTTATACATATTATATTGGAAGATTTGTGAAATAAATTCGTATACCGGAAGTGCATTTATTTTTCATCCTTGGAAGTTTGCTAGAGTTCTATGACAATATACAGTAATAACGATGATGATGGTATATTTAAATCATTACTTAGTAACGCAAACTATAATAAAGGTTACCACTTGTTTCTACAATGTTTTTCAATTTAATTTACACATCAAGGTTACATTTTAAGTAAATACTATTATGATATAAGACGACAAAGATTACATACTACGCATAGTATAAAGTGAAAATATACAGAGTAGTATGCAGGGCTGAATAAAAAATGTGTATCGAATTTTCCAAAATTCAAATAGTCTAAAAAAAAGAGATCAGTTTTATTTACGCACACAAGAAACTAGCTGCTTGGTTTGAATATTAATTCATCACTTTGATCATACAGTAATAAGTTTGTATATATTTATTATTTCGCTATAAAAATATGTCTTAAAATATGCTTTATGACTGGTCGTTTCACAGTAAGGAATCTAGCTTGCTTCACACAATATATTGGCACAATGTTAGACGACTAAGGACAAGTGGATGTGATTTTTACCGATTTTTCACATGCCTTTGACACAGTAAGTCATAAATTGCTGCTACTGAAACTTGAAACCTTTGGTTGTTCTCCCGGATTATGCAAGTTAATTGAATCCTACTTATCTAATAGATGTAATTATGTCTTTTATGATGGCTTTGCTTCTTCCCTGTATTTTTCCCTTAGCGCGGTTCCTCAAGGCTCTAATCTTGAACCACTATTATTTATTACATTTAAATGATTTGCTGCAATCTTTCTCGTGTCCAATTCTTGCTTATGCCGACAATGTAAAGCTATACTCCAGTATTTCTAACAAGATGTCATGAAAAATCTACAAAACAACATCAATATTCTTAACTAAACGCTAATTAAGATGAACGTAGAGCTAGTGGGGTTGGCTGCTAACCCCACTAGCTCTACGTTCATCTTAATTAGCGTTTAGTTAACGTTGTGACAGCCGTTACTTCCCCTCTAACTATCAATATTCTTGTAAATTGGCCTAAAGTTACACGTAAAATGCACTCGTAATTCGTCTTACAACATTGATGGTAATGCTCTCGCTTAAACAAATAGTATTACAGACCTAGGTGTTCTTTTCGATCCAACGCTGTCGTTTAACCTGCATATTGAGAAGACTTGTAAGTCTGCTTCTCAAATGTTGGGATTTGTTCTTAGGTTGTCTAAATACTTTACTAACATATCACTTTTAAAAACTTTATATTTCTTTTCTCTTTTGTGCTACCTAAATTAGACCTCGATTATTTGGTATCCCTTTTATGCCTCTCAACAAATACTACTCGAGTGTGTTCAACGTCGCTTTAAGTTTTTATCATTTAGAATAAACGGAGTATATCCTCCTTGGGGTACATCATACATGATCTTCTCCGGATTCCTCAAATGCAATCATTGACCGTTTGGAGAAATTGGCAGAGTGCAAGATTTCTGTCCAGGTTACTTGGTAATAGGCTTGATAGTATGCAGATCTGAAGATACATTCAACTTACCCACACCGCGAACTAATCTCCTGTTTCGTTCACAGACATACCTACCACATGTGTACAAATGCTGACAAAATTTGCAGTGATATTTTTGTAAACATAGTGAGATATTAACTGTCATTTTGAGTTGTACATTTACTTGTATTATTACTATATTAGTTTGTACTATGTGTTAGGTACGTATTTTATGTATTCAGAATGTATTCTTTATTTGTACTGTAATTGATACCTGTTGTATTACGAGTATAATATAATTATAATATAAAATTTACAAACTAAAATTATAAAAAAATGGTTTAAACATAAAAACTTTTTAAATATAATACTATAGCAAATGTTTTGTAAAAAAATAATTTTAATTGTGGGGATGAAATTGAAATTGCGTCGTTGTTGTTAGGTTATTATCTCTACTCGTATATCCCTTATTAACCGGATAGTCGCGAGAATAACACTGGAGTGAAATTGGACCAAATTGAACATTTTTTACTTGTTTACATTTTATTACTACAGCAGTGATTTAGAAGTGGTCATCTAAAGTATGATTAAAAAACGTGAAAATATTCAAGATGTTCAGTTTAAGATAAAAAATTGACAGTATTTTCGATATCATTAAAACTTTCAATTTAGATAAAATTGATAAATATGAATCAATCATTATTTTGATTGTATCATAGTACACCGTGCTCAGCGTTAAGTGTTCACGATTGCCCAACTTCCTTATTATTGGAGCTATGAAGTTATATTAACAAACGTATTGCTTATGTGGTACTGGAGGTTCAAAAAATGCCGGGATAATACTATAATGCTTCTATTGAATGTCACATTGATGTATCACATTGATGAGTAAATCGCATTTTAAAAGCAATAATTTACTAATCATAAAATATAATTACACGGTTGCGTAATAAAAGAATTGCTAGGATACTAACTACATTATTTTAAATAATGTTTAACAACTTTATAAGCAGTTCTTATTTATTGACACTCTTGGTCTTACTTAATGTCATGTCACATGTAACCAAAATACATATGTAAGTTGTATAACTATTACCAAGATAACATCGATGTTTTTGGTTGTTTTCTTCTTCCACTCTCTCCAATTTTTACTGAAAAATGGCGGACCTATGTTCAATGTCTCCTTATTATGACAGCTATGATATCGTATTTTACTGCTTGAAACTGTGATAGAATGTAGAATTAGCTCCTGTAGTATAATATAAATAAATGGAAACCAATTTATTTGATAACTACTAAGAAAACCTGTATGAGATTATTTATTCCACAATACCCGGTCATTGCCTACTTGCACATTTTTTGAGAATTACGAGACAGTACTTTTTATTTGCTTATTTTTATGTTTATATAGTAGTAATATAATAATCATATTTTGTTCAAAGTATTGTTTTCGTTAAGAATATCTAAGAATATACAGTGCGTTCTATTAAAAAATGCGTATTTCTGATATCTCGAAAACAGAATATTCAATTGTTTTACTGTTTGTTAAGTTAACCAACTTTATAGCTCCAATAATAAAGATGTTACCAATGGAGAATAGTTTTAACTACAGACAACGCGTACAGCAATCAAATTTTCGTCAACTTTAGCGACTATACCAATATTTCGCTTTTCTATTAATTAATTTCATAAACCTTTATTGCACATATCATTAAATTAGAGTGAAGCACGTGTCATTTACATCGTTATATTTGCTGTTAAATTGTCTTTTTATGTAAATATATAGGTACATGCTGTATCAAACAAAAAAGTTTATGTGATTTCTAATGAGATCGCTAAGTGAGTTATATTACTGCAAATACCATAATTATTATTATTATTATTATATAAATATGAATAAGTGCTCAAGTTTTGCGTCTCTTTTAATTTGCACTTAAGTCATTGCATAATTACGTATGCGATTAGTAAGTGCATATATTCACTAATTAAACTAACCAGAATACCATTAGCATAATATGTATAAGAAAAGTTAAATAGTTGCGATTACTTCGTATAGTTTAGTATCTAGTAGCAAATCAAATTAATAAAAATTAAAATTATTATCACACATTGTTTAGATAAGTGAGCCTACGATGAAATTATCATTATTTAATTCTTCCTTTTTATGTAGATTTAATATTATTTTTACTTCTACATATACTTGTTTGTGATTTTTAGCAAAGAACCATCTTTGATAGTATGTATTAGTCAATTCGAAACTGATCATTGCGATAATAAAGGTATAATTGTTGGCATGATATATAGTATGTCTCACTAAGTTGGAACCATAAGGAAAACTTTTTTATTATTAATTTTAGGGAAAAAATTTATTCCTTATAAAAAGTTCTGCATGTTCTAAAATATAAAACACAATCATCAGATATTAATTTTGTTGAGTCGTATACGCGAAAATTTGAATTTTACTAAAGAGTTAAGTATCTTTATATTTAACAATATTGAAAATTGTTATAAGGAAAAGTTGATCAGAAGTAAAAACTACGTTCAAATATGCAATTACATCCATCTACATAGAAAAAAATATTTTTCTTTTTGTATACAATATCAATGCAAATTTAATTGTAGTTACATGTCATCTAGGATGCACTGACATACAAATGATTTGTTGATAGCAAGAAATATTTGACAGTTTTAAAACGCGTTAGAATTTATGACACAAAAATGGTAGCGATGTTAACTTGTGAAGAGAAAATAGAAATTGTTTTGATTGTCGGAGAACATTATAAAACACATTGAAAGAAAGGGATTATGATAGGCGCTTTGTTTAAATTGCCCAATTGTTAGAAAACATCAGAAGCGAAAAGGTTATCATGTGTTTCATAATCTCAAGGGATAAATGTTCGTTCAAAATAAAAATAAAAATAAGTAAAAAAATAACAAAATATAATTTTTCAAAGTAAATGGATGTAATTGTATATTTCAACGTAATTTTTAGTGCTAATCAACTTTTCATTATAACAATTTTTAGTATTGTCAAATATAAAGATACTTTACTCTTGAGTAAAATTTTTATTTTTTGACATACCGCATATACGACCTAAGGAAATTAATATCTTATGACTATATTTTATATTTTGAAACATGCAGAATTTTTTATAAAAAATAACTTTTTCCCTACAATTAATAATAAAAAAGTTTTCCATATGGTTCCAACTTAGTGAGACATACTGTATATGTATAAGATATAAAAAATACAAGATATTATACATGCAGTTGTACTTCGGAAATAAAATACACATGTTATAACAAAACACGATAAATATTGATTTATAGATAATGTAGCAAAGTTTGGAAGAAATAACAAGCAAGGCACAGATGTAAAAAATAGTTAATAGGTGTTGTCAACTAAATATCATGTGCTGGCAGTATTGTTTGTATAAAATTCCGTTATGCAGTGCAACAATCTGTCAGGAAATGTCTGAATTTAAAAAAAAGCACTTACGTAGTTGATTAAAAATATGTAAATACCTATAAACATATAAGACTTTTAATCAATCGAAAATAAAAATTACTCATTAAGCAAATTGGATAATGCTTCTATCAGTAAGGCCAGCAGCCTGTAACTCACTACAATGTAAAAACATTACTTGAAAATATTAATTGCTAGATGTAGACAAACAGTTGCCCAACATTAATTTTGCGAAAAAAAATTAAATATCAAAATGTTATTGATCAAACCAAAAAGTGATTTATTGATGTAAAAAAGCGTTTCACAAAAACACGTGATTTCTACAAGTTGCATATGAAGTAGTTTTCTTCCGGGAAAGTTATGACTGCGTTTAAGTTAAGTTGAGAAATAATCTTATTATTTATCTTTGCAATTCAATGGAAACTATATCACTTTGTTTAACCATTTTACTTTAATATTTAACGGAGTTATTTCCCACTATATGTAGCAGATATTATCTACGTGTATACATCATAGTCAATCGATATATCTACTAGTTTGTAATGTGATCATATCAGATCGTATATATCCGGTAATTAGGTATTGTACAGATTGCTGTATTATTATTTTGAATACAATCAAAACTAATGATGTTGTCATATTTGTATACATAATTATATACAATATCTATATGTAATGATTCCTGTACAATTTATTTCAATTAGGTATATTGTTATTACTATGCGCTGCTGTAGCTCTTGTGCAATTTATGTGTGTCACTTTCTTTCCATGACTTTGTGACAACATTACGTCCCCATAAAATGTTACGCTGTTTGTGCCCTAATAGCGATCAAAATACCGATTTGGCGAAGTGACCACAATTGTCTTCGCGGAAATTGGAATTCTGGACCTCGCGACCTGCCATTATGCTCAATCACTCTTATCACTGCGACTATTTAGCTTTTTTGACTAAATTTCACTCTCCAGTTTTATACAGTATCCAAATTTTGAAGTTGAAAAATGTATTCTTATAAAACTAAAGCTGTGTATTAGATACATAGTGTTCTTGTTTTAAACGTAAATAATAGTGTTATGTCGAATATTATCGAGTATTCACGTGTTTATTTCTTAAGCGATATAAATGTTTTTTTATAAAGAATAACTTTCGAGATAAAAGCTCGAAAACCTAGCACCCATTGATATAACAAATCCACTTGTGCGCCATTGTTATCCTGCCAATTTAATTCGATATGACTGGGTGTTTTGTGGGTTACCTGTATGTATCTATGTATGTGTTTTAAGAGGTAGTACGTAAGTGCATGCAAATTAAACATATAGTTTCTTTACTAATTTTTGAATAAACTGTTTTATTCATAAATGACCTCATGTGGTGTGATGTAATTAGAATTTTATGTTATAATGCAAAATACTATATCTTTAAACATCTGGAATAATTCATGAGTGATGAAATTAATCTTGGTCGTAGCCGCTTAATATTGAAACATATAAATTAATTAATAAACACTTCTATCTTTAGAAAATGATATTTCTGACTTTTATACAATTATTACACGTATTTTGAGCTTTAAGTACTTACCTTTTATTTTCACTTGCAGGTCAATAAGACAAAGAATCAGGTAAAAATGAATTTCTTACTGAACACTACAAATATGTGTCGTAAAAAATCATTACATTTGTCATTAAATGTAGTTTATAAACTGTTTAGCGAATGTATAAACTAGCCATAGTACATATTTGGATAAAGTATTACTTTCAAACTTTTAGTAATATAGAAAAACTAACTCATTGGATAGTATTCAAACTACCTAGATCAACTATTGTACGATTTACGGAAAAGAAATCATAACTAAAGTAAAAAATCTTTAGCAAGACAACATTTCTAACTTGTTGCCTGGTACAAGGACCTCAACTTCGGATTACATGCAACATAAATACACGAAAATAATTAACGGACCGAAATCAATTTATATGGTATAATTCTAACTATAGTAATAACTAACTATAATAATAATAATACATAACTGAAATGTGTTCGTGGGCCGCAAAAATTTATTTCGGAGCCGAATACGATCCGCGAGCCGCCATTTTAAAACCACTGACAGATAGATGGATAGATATAAATTCAAACTAACCAAATAAAGTTTTCGTTAGTTTAAACACTAGCTTATTAACGATTAACGATAGGAAGGTATACTTTATCCAAATATTGTGCATGAATGTAGCTTAAAGTCCTAACGATTTATATTTTTTATATCTATATTAGCATTTACGTTCGTAAACTTTAAATGAATATTACACTTATTGGTTTATTCAGTAAGTATACGAAATTTTGGGAATAAAATGATTTAACATTTCCGCAGATCACATGTAAAAACTAGTCCGCGTATTGTGCATATTGTGCATATCTAATATGATGTATTAAACATACTCGTTCTCGGCATTGTTTCTGAAAGCAACTTTTGAATATAGGTAAATACTTGAATATTAAGGTGGAGGTTAAAAGCCATAAGTACTTGTTATAACGTAGACAAATACATGTAGGATACAACGTTTGTTATGCATTGGTAATTTGCGTGCCGTTTTTATTTGTACAACTGTTATTTGCACATAATCGAAAAAATAAGCCATTCTTTGTCTTTTTCGCATTAAATATTCCTATTCACTTCTGTGCAAACGAATATATTGTTTGTGTAATTGCGCATTAAATTCGTAGTTTATTATGACCGTATATCATTAAACTCGTCGCAATTAGAAAATTACGCATTGTATTCTAAACATGCACAATTGGATAATTTTTACAAAGTGTATAACACCGAGACTTTTTACGCATAATTCGCTATCTACTAAATGCATGTTAATTACAAATTAAGTGCACTTATGTATTTAATTCATGATTATCTTTTACACTAAGTATTTCAAATTATGATGTTATTCTTCGAGGACAGAGTCGATTAACATAGCTGTTATTTTATATAATGTACATACGTTACACGTTAATATAATTTCGTGTTTTGATACAAACGAAAATTGCATTTCTTCTTAAAAAAAAACCCCTATGAATTATAAAAAAATGTAATTTTGCTAATCATTCGCAATAGTAGTTTTATTTCACTTATTGTTAGTTAGCAGTTTGGTTACGTAAGTCAGTATCGTAAAACATTAAATGAGTTTAAATTAAAATTTATAAGTTATATATTGTTTTGAAATACTTACTCAGTGATTCTTAAAACCCTGAGTAAAGTGAACAAATATTTACAGCTTGACATATGTACGTTGGCACAGTCGTTTCGTTAATTGATTGCACGCCTACTTTAATGACTGTAATTTTGCTAAAAATTAATAACAGAAATAGGTATCACATATTTAAATTGTTGTGTTGTTTATTTATGTATTTGTAATAAAAACAGTAATTTTTTGTCGGAAAGTATTGTATAAATAGTTTATCACCAACAATAAGAAATTCAGCAAGCTTAGAATTTGTCATCGCTAAAACAAGAGCATGAATGCAGTAGGTATATACGAATTTACTGTCTGTTTATATTTTACATATATATTTATATATTTGTAAGCTATTTTACAATTGACAGAAGAAATATAATGTACAGAAAAAAGCTATCACCTTACCTCCGCCTCTCTTCCTCAATTTCTCATTGCCTACTAGTTTACTTGTTTTCAGTCGACGTTGAAAATAATCATGCCTTGATATCAGACCCCATCATTAGAGGTAGTACCTTTGCAGGATTTGTTATTAAAGGTGCAAACAAAGCTATATATACGCCGTCTAAACCAGCAGCCTAGAGAATGGCTCACCAGTGTAGCTGATAAGAGAGAAAGCAGGTTCATAACTTGTATTAGTCCTAGTCGAAATCCAGTCTGTCCAAAAACATTAAGTTCTGTAAATGTGCCAACTGACCGAAGTAAGATATCTAATTCTAATAACAAGATACAAGCCAAGCTGTCTACAAGAACTATAAAATATCGAAGTATCCGGAATTATACACTTATATATTTGTCAATTAGCTACGATAGAAGATCTCTGATAAAGTAAGTGCATATTTGTTCTATTACACATCGAATCAAATACTACCTATCTAATACTACTAAACATAAATATCCTATGTTCGACTGAATATGCATAAGGAAGGAGTAAAGCTGCAAAGAACACCACTTGAACAGCGTTGTTGATTTACCACACCATTTACCACAATATCGGCTTTTCCATAAGCCTTCTTGTTAGGGACATCCTTGATGATCTGAAGGACCTCATTGGCAAACACGAGTGGTGAACCTGGATCCATCTCGTCGATTTCGTGCAAAGTGGCCCGGAATCCTCTCTTCTGGTTAGGATTGTTTCGCTCGTTCGAAATGAAGTTATTCAGAAGTGCGCCTCCGAGGACATCCGCCGCGTCTCTGTCGGTAAGATTTCTGGTTAGAGCATGATTATCTTTGATATGAGCGGTCGGTTTTTTTTTCCTTATCCGACGGACGTGTGCGGATCTTTCCACCTTGCTCCTCAAACAGTTATATTTTACTTTCGTAAGATGGTACCTCATACCCTAAAATTCTTTTCGGATTATGTTTCGCACATTGATTTTGTCTCATACGTCCAGAATCTCCTCTTCGTGAAATTTTGGTTTTGGCTCTGGCTGCTTCAAGACCGCATACACCTGCCACTTGGTGTGATAGACAGTCTCTTCTAGCTTTAGCTCAGTCTCAATTACCGGGATTAATTTCAATTGTTTTCGATATCAGTTTTTTGTACAAGTGCCAGTTGTTTGCTGGCTGCTGTGATCGCCTTCGGCTTAAATAGCTTCAGGGCATTTTAGAGACAATCTTCAGTTTTCGAGAACAGCAGTGATGTCCAAAACATCCGGATTGAAGAAACCTGTGGTGCAGGCTCGCTAATGGCGGATATATCGTTTTTGTTATCCAGGTCAAGTTAAACCCGCAGTAGGTTTCCGTTCAGTGCAGACTTTTCAGGTCTCTAGATACGAAAGCTTGCTCGGTTAGATCGTGCATCCAGATCGCTTCGCTAGGTAAGTCATAGAAAGAAAAAGTTGTAGAAAATTTGCCAGCTTGATTGCCATGGCGCTTCTCTCAAACTGTTGTTTTACTAAGACTTGATATTTTTTTCATATGCTTTAATAATAAAATTTTAGAGAAAATACTCATAATACTTTATTCACTCAAATAATATTTAACTAAAATTAAATGTTCAAACTGAAGACCTTCTGCAGCTTGACAATAACCTAATCTATCACGAAAATTACGCAATGAAGTTTGCAGCCAGTTAGGTGGTATTTCTTCAATTTCATGTCTGATTCTGGCTTCCAGGTCTTGTAAATTTTATTTTTTAAATGACCCCAGAGGAAAAATCTAAGAGACTCAAATCTGGCGACCTAGCAGGCCATTCAATAGATCCTCGACATCCAATCTAACGATCTGGAAAGACGTTATTTAAAAACAGGCGAACATAAACTCCATAATGTGGTGGAGCGCCGTCTTGCTGAAACCAAACATTGTGGTTTGGCATTCCTTGTTGATCGTCATCCGAAAATAAATGTGCAATGTCAGGTACAATGTGAGGACGCAATAGGTTTAGGTATCTATCTGCTGTCAAATTTCCATCTATAAAGTATGGACCTATTATGTGGTGCCCAATAATACCAGTCCAGACATTAAGTTTTTGTGGATGCTGTGTATGGTGTTCCATCATCCAATGGGGATTTTGACTGGACCAGTAGCGACAGTTGTGTCTGTTTACAAACCTATGTAGACAAAACCTAGACAAATATTCGAACTACCGACGCACAGTGGGGCAAGAAACCTTAAAACTTGGCATCAAATCATTTTTTTTTTTAGTTAAATATACATTCATTATAATTTTTTTCATAAACTGCATAGTACGTAGTATTATAAAATCGAACAGACAGGTGTGCAATTTCTTTGAACATTCCCCCACGCGTCTCAATCGTTGTTAGGTCAGCGATAAGAGTGGTAGTATACACTTCAAGATTAATAACTTGCAATTGCCCTACTCCGCTAAAATTGCATATTTCAGTTATGGAAGCGTCATGTTCAGGTATATTGTTACAATTATATTTATAATTTCTTATGCAAAATAGCATATATTTTTAATAATTGGAGTATAATCATATAAAAAGTAATCGTTACTCTTTTTAGAAATAAATATGAGGAACACGGACTTTTTTCTTTATGTATCAAAGTCGATCAAGTAAATTTTTAATTTTTAAAGTATCGGGGAATTCTTTGGGAATTTGAAAATATTATTTAGTCGTGCACCTAAGTGCACTTTTGCTACTTAGAATTATTTGATTGAAACTAATCATCTGTAACAAAAAAATACTTTTACCGTTTCTTTTTCTGCTTATTGTTGCCAGGAAAGAATTTAAACTATATGAGCATCACACGCCAAGATCTTTTCACTATACTTAGAAGTTCTGGATATGATGATATTGAAGATCAGTTTAAGTTTTTGAAAGGCGAGATTAAGAAACGTACCCAATGTCCAGAGAGCAATGTCAATGATTTAAATAAAGCTTTAAATTACTTCAAATCACAGTTTAGGTCACGCTGGCTGAAAGCACATAGAATGCAAGAAAGATTTTTAAAAGATAATCGTGACTGGTTGGGTGCATCAATTTTGTTTCCACGATCACAAAAAAGACGCGGCCGTCCGGAAACCTCATTTGTGTTTAGCGCTGAGCGAACGAAACGACATAAAACCAGTGAATTGAGGAAATCTACACCTCTTGCTGTATTAAGTTATGCTACTCAAATGAGTTTGAGAGCATCGGGAAAAGCTCAGGCATCAAAAGTAATACAAGACATTACAACAAGTCCGAAACGGGCAATAAAATGTAGAAAGGCATATAAAAAGGTATTTGAAAGTGAACAACGACAAATGTTATCAGGCGAAGATGCATTGGCAATGTTGGTGGATGCTAAATTATCGCGATATCAATATGAAGTGATCAGAAAAAAGGCCCCAGAAAAGTTTCCATCATATAAAGTGCTTCAAGTGGCAAAGCAAGAATGCTACCCAAAATCAGATTGTATTAAGGTCACATCCACTTCTGCAGAAGTCAGTCTCCAAGCTCTCCTTGACCATACTATGGACCGGCTTATTTCCGTACAGCATCGTGTAGTAAACGAACTTAATAATGCAGAACTAGACAAGCTGTGCTTGTATACCAAATGGGGTTTTGACGGTAGTTCTGGCCATAGTGCTTATAAACAAGCTTTTCATGGTCAAGTAGCCAGTGATTCGGCGGTTTTCATTACGTCCATTGTGCCTCTTCGCCTAATTTGTGATAATAAGACTATATGGCAAAACCCTCGTCCTGGTTCTACAAGATACTGTAGACCTTTAAAGATAGAATTCATAAAGGAGTCTAGTAGAGTTTCAGTTGCTGAGAAAGCCAGAGTAGATAAAGAGATAAAAGAACTGCAAAATAGTATCATAACACTAAATTGTGGAACTGTCACAGTGAAACACATATTAATTTTTTCAATGATTGATGGTAAAGTTTGCAACGCTCTGACAGATACTTCATCAACATTAAAATGTTATATATGCGGAGCCACTTCGAAAAGCTTCAACAATATTGATGACATGATACAGAGGACAGTAACAACAGAAAATTTAACGTTTGGGCTTTCAATTCTACATGGCTGGATACGATTTTTTGAATGTTTACTTCACTTATCGTACAAAATGCCAATCAAAAAATGGCAAGCAAAAGGTACCGATAAAGTTATTGTGGCCCAAAACAAAGCACGAATTCAAAGAGAGTTTAGAGATTCCTGCGGTTTAATAGTAGATCAACCTAAACCCGGCTTCGGGAATTCGAATGACGGTAACACGGCTAGACGTTTTTTTGAGAATGCCGAAATATCTGCCAAAATAACAGGAATTGACGCTGAATTAATTCACAAAATGCACATAATATTAATAGTTGTAGCATCTGGACACGAAATAAGTGTTGACAAATTCCGAGCATTTTGTCACAATACTGCTCGGCATTTTGTTGAAAAATATCCATGGTATTGTATGCCGCCTACACTTCATAAATATTTTATACATGGTCCGGAAATAATTTCTTCTGCATTACTCCCGATAGGCCAGTTAACAGAAGAAGCACAGGAAGCGCGGAATAAAGATTTCAAAAGATACAGGGAACACAACTCGAGAAAATGTAATAGAGAAAGTTCAAATCGCGACATATTGAACTTTTTCTCCTAAGTTCTGATCCTGTACTTACAAGCAAAAAGGAATTGCCCAAAAAAAAATTCAACGCTTGCCGAAACAGGCCCTAGATTTATTGAAATCTCCTTCTCTCAAATGCTACCAAGTAAGTGGCGACGAAAGAAACAGTAATGATGACAGTGAGGAAGAGGAGGAAGATTTTTTTTCTCATTTTGACGAAGAAACATAATTCCAGTAATTTACATACTAATACCTTATTTAAAGAATTCTAATTATGTTAATTTTTTTTATTAATACGTGACCAAAACTGTTCCGTATGTGTTTTATTACAGTTTAATATATTTATTTCCAAATTAGTAGCATTTTCATGACGTTTGCGATTTAATGCCAGCTTCAAAGCTTCCTTGCCCCACTGTGCGACGATTGACTAATATCATTATTCAAAACAAATTGCGTGGTTGACGTAATTGGATTATTCATAACACTAAGTAATATATCAAGAGCTTGATGTTGATTTCTGGCTGATTTTGGACGTCCAGGCCTTGGAATATCTTTTGCATTTCCAGTTGCTCTAAATTTTCTAACCAATTTAGACACTGGATTGTACAATATGATTTCTGTCTTGGTGTGAACGTTGTCGATCTCCATAACCAACCATCATTAAGATTTCAATTCTTTCAGTTTCACTGAGTTTGACCATGTTTACAAATTAAAATTAAACTATTTTGATTAAATTAACTTGTTAACTTATTGCAAGGTACTTCACAATGACATGGAAAATGACATTAAGAAAACAGAGGCCACTATGATTTTTTTTAGAATTATCCTCACATGAATTAAACGAAGTATTAAAAAGTGGAGAATCTGATTTGAAATCATATTTTGCCGTTTATTGGAAACTATGATTTTATACAGAAATGTTGTTATTAAAGCATATGAAAAAAATATCAAGTCATTTCAAGCGAAAAAAGAGGAATAAAAATCAGAAAACAAATCACTTGGTTGCCATTAAAAAAACATTAACAGGTACATTTCCATGGAAATACGTTGACATAAAAAAACCACGACTAGTCTAAGAGATGGAAAATAATTAGTAAAAAACCTTTTGTTATAAAGTTCATATTTACGGAAATAAACCGTTTACCCCGTATATTTGATAAGTATATAATTCCCAGTAAGTGCTAATTTTTGTAATTCAGAGTTCTCTTTCACATTTATAAACATATATACTTATTTGAATTACATACTATGCCTTTTAAATTAAATAACAGTAAAGGTGTTGTACAAGTTTAATACATTACTAATTAGTACAATGTAAATCGATATCTTTTTACGTCTTAAAATTAATACAACACAATTTTAAAGATAAATGTATGTACTGACGTAAGCTCTATTATACTGAATTACGTTTTCTAATGAAAATGTTGTCTTGTATACGTTTCTAATCTAATAAATAATCACTTTGCTCTAGTGCAAAATCGAAGTATATATTCCACCATATTCTGATCATTATGATGACGATTTATATTTTAGGGACTAGGTTCAATATTGATATCACTGAGAGTGATATCAAAACTTATTTTAAATAGAGTATTCTATACAGTTTGATATTATGAACAAATAAACAGTCCATCGGCCCAACCACAAATCATTCAAACATAACATGAGTTTCCTTCGTTTTCATAAAATGTTAGAAATCACTTGTGGAAAATTTCCGATTTCCAAAAGAAAATTTCTTTGATATCGAACACCTGTACATCTTTAACAAATTAAAAACAGTTCATATTTATTTTTTTATAGTAATTTCATGTATACCTAATCTTTCGTATTTAATTTATTGTAATTAAATAATTTTAAAATATCCACTCTTTATACTATTTTCCAGACGTATATTATGCGTACGTAAATGTTTTATATCGACGTAAAACCAAAATAGTTGTATTTGGTTTTACCAATATTTATCAACTAAACATCGAAACGTAATATTGTGTATTTCTAAAATAAAATTGAAAGTACGCACTTCTTGAAAGGCAGAAAATTGTAATCTTTGTGTATTTATTAATTTTTAAATTCACTCTCAATTACTGTTATTTAAAATGTTAATTTCATAGAAAATATTTACCAGATGTAGCTTTAATATGAACCGAATCGAATCAGTTTATAAAATAAACAGATTTGTGTTAATAGTTTGACTAGTATGACACCAGTAATATTTTTTGATGTTGATAATATTGATCATATTTAGAACGTATGTTCAGTTAATATTTATATTTAACCATGAAACACTATATGATTCAACAGCGCACGAAAACTGTTAAAATTTATTATCAATATTAGTAGATATTCTCTTCTCCAATTAGGGTGTTCAATATTGTCATGCAGAATGTGCACGTCTCTATCTAATAAATAAATTCAAACTAACCGCTTTATTAGTAGGACTAAAAACACCTATATATTAACGAGACGGAGGATTGATTAGAAACGTTGCTACCACCCGAAATAAGATGCATGAGAACCGAAAACATTAGTTGTGTTCAAACCAACTTGGAGAATTACGCCTCAGCATTTGGATCTTAACACATATAAAATACAATTAATTCAAGAACAGAAACTCAACAATAATAACAGAGCTGTGTTATTTTCCTTTTGAATGAAAGATCATCTTCTGGAACGAAGTTTATTTCTAATTAATTGCAAGTTACTCCGTTGACAAACTAAATTGCCGGAATTCTAGCAACGTCAATTAGTTTTGATTAGCTGATTCGTTACAGTTCAATGAGCTGCATCTGTTACGGTGTTGTGGTTACATCGACGATCTTGTAAAGTTATTTCCCAGGTATTGGTCAGTCTGTACCCATCTTCTCGGTTGGATTCTTCATAATTTGTTCTTCTTTGCACTGCACTGAAACGTGCTCCTCTTTGCCGAGTCTACTAATATGATAGAGGTTAAACCATTTATACACTACTTATATGAGTTTACTTGTAGAACTACTTCTTTATATAATGTAAACATGTTTAAATAAGCTGTATCCGAAAGTAAAAATTTAGGATTTCAATTATGATTCATATATTTTCAAACTGAAGTGTATCATATGTTTATTGCATTTATCTTATTTAATTTTATTCTTTTTTGTTCTATCATTCTTAATAATACCTACTGTGTACCTATTACAAACATAATGCTGTATATGAATTTTTAATTCCTTGTTGATAGCTCACCAATATGTTTTTGATTTTTGCAAACATATTTTAAATCAATAAGTAAAATGCAAAACAACTACCAAAATCTTTATTTTCAATAATAAAGAAGATGTCCGTGCAATCTCAACAGATTTAGAATAACTCTAATGAAAGTTTATTTCACTGTGAAAGTACTATAACAAAACTATTAAGTATTCAAATTACACACCTAACTAAAGTAATAGAAAATCAATGAACATTGCGCCGTAAATAACATGTATGTATAAGGTATAATTTTAAGCTACATATTTATGTTATACCAGTGTTATGAACGTTTACAAAAAATTACGGCATTACTTACGGACTACTTGTATAAACGGCAAGAAATGTCATTGACCTTCGTGCCCTCTAATTGTTATATATAATACGAATTTTTACCTTTTCTAATTATAATTTTATATGGCTGTATGGAGGGATTGTTGTACGAGAATGAAACAAATGGATGTTAGTGTTAGTTATTTACATTTTTATTGTTAATACAGTATACAACAATCTTGTATTTAAGAAATAAGTATTAAATAGACAGATAAGTATTAACTTTCGAGTTCTATTGCTGATTTCTAACTTTTTAAATAAACGTTATTCTTGTTTTATTTTTAATCGACTTGTTAAACTTTATTCAATTCAAATAATTTTTCTTTATCAATAATCACATTAAAATTAAAAGGTCTAGGTATAATAGCAAAAATATAGCAATTAAGAACAATTAAAACTACATTTTAGGCTTTCGATACTTTATTATATTTCTCGTGAAATAAAAATCCTCTAAACCAATATTAGGAAACTTGTCTCTCTGATATTCTTTACTAAGGTTGAGATACAATATTAGGAACTTATTTATATCCTTATATAGTACTAATAGATTTAAAATTTTAAAGAATGATTATCGTAATTAATTAAGTATCATAAGTCGTTAATTACGTCGCAACAACGATTGGTATTGCGGCTTAACTTCAATACCAAGACAAGATTCAAACACCGTGCCAGAAATACTGCCCTACCCATGTCTAGCCGTTGTTACCTCTGCAACTATCTTCTACAGTGGCTTTTAAGCTGTATTGTTCGGTGCACTACACATTTCAGATCTTGTTGCGTAATTTTGTGTGTGTAAATGTGTTTTCTAGGGTTTGTTACAACATGATGTCATCGTAAGTACTATTATACTGTTGATTGAATTGTGTTTAAACAACCAATGGTACTCCCAACGAAATACGCCGCAGTGGTGCGGCCAGGATTCCATCCCCACAATTCTGGTTCGCCATTATCAGAAAGCGATTGCTCTGCCACTGCGATCACTATGCCCATCAACTCTACAATTAAATCATGTGCAATTTGAGCAACGGAGAAGCTTTATTGCTTAACGCAAAAGTTATTGTGTAAATGCTATTATATACATCACCTCGCAGTAAAGATTATTGCGCTGTCAATCATAGTCCTCCAACGAATGGTGATTCCAGAGATGTGCTAAAACGCCTAACAAAGAATGCCATAATTTCGTCCGCAAGTAAGCTTGAACAATTGCTAGATAATCGTTAAGTCTTTCCAGCTGACCGATTTTGTCGCGTTGATCAATTGTTCAATTGTTATTGTCGGAAGAATATTGATTGGCTTTAAATCTACAAACGAGGAAAGGTTCTAACTTTTGGTAACTGTCTTCTGCTATCTTGCGGGAAAAGTGGCATCAATTATGCAAGTATTAACAATATCTGTTAAATATGAATATGCGGGAAAATGATTTTTATTAATTTAATATTTAACCTGTCTACATGCATATACAAACAAACATAGATAAGATGTAACTGCTCTGGGTCGACTGTTTCTGAATAAACCGCGCGTCAAGGATAGACATTAATATGGACAAATAAATAAATTATTTAATGTTCTCATTCATTATAGAAAAGGATACTTCAGAGGATCACACCTATATTTATTTCCGTTGTGCAATATGCACAGAAAGTTGTTCCAGAGAAAAATGTATTATTTTTTGAAAAAAAAAATCCAATATTCTTATGATGAATAAATTTCGTGTTTTCTCATATACGAATTTATTAAACTCCTAACGTTTTGTATATAGCTTCGTAATTATTTTGCTGATAATTTATCTGAATCTTTCTTTCAATGAAAAGGAAATTTTGAAACGATCTTTTATTATAATATTACACTATTAAATTAAGAATAATTTTTTTTACTGTCTACTGTCTTATCCACGCATATCCAGAGTGGTTTGTTTGCCAATCTTAGGTTTAATGTTGATACATTTCTCTGTAATATTAAATTAAATTAAGAAGTAAAAGTAAATGGTAAATGATTACATTTATTCCAGAAGTGCCAGAATGGTTGTTGTTCGGTAAAAGTGACAGGTAAATTGGTAGCTAGAAACATGTTCTCTTATTCTAAAACATTCTCCTTTTTCTGAAAAGAACACAATTTTGTTGCGAACCTTATCATACTGTTTAGCACAAACTTATGTCAACCTTCCGATTCTGATATTTTCGACATTCAGGACATTTATTATCGTTAGGTGCAGAGGCACTGTAATGTACAGCCACTGACAAGAGTAATGTCTCCCTCCAGAGACCCGAGATCGAACTTTTCGGAGAGGGGAGGGGGAGGTATGGAAGGGATAATGGGAGTGGCTTGTTTTCATGCGTTGTCACAACTCGGTATCTCATTTACATATTTACGTAGAGGGATTTATTGCCACTAGTTCAATTTATGTTTCTGAGTAATAAGACGAATAAGTACGAAAGCCGGTGCAAGACATATATAAATATAAGTACGGCTTGTACCGAATATTGCCCAAGCTTTATGCTCGTTTTATATAATATTTTAATATTTAATAGTGTTCATTTATTGATTTTATAACATCTAAAAATGTTATGTCACTAAATTATCCTTCTTTCTGAGATATGATTAACAATTAATATATGTATGTTTTTTTCAGATAAAGGACTTAATTATAAATGTAGTAATTATAATTGTAGTTTTTTCAACAATTTTCCTCTTACAAATAATTTTTAACGTGTTAGTGATGTCTACATAATGATTTTTAATCAATTTACATATATAAAAAATACTCCATAACTGACGTTAATTTGCCTGATGAAGATCATAGATCGAAACCGGTAGCAAATTGAATAATAAAAAAACAAAAGAATTAGGAAGTACATTTTTATTTATTGAAAAATATTAACAACTTAATGAAATTCAATACAAAATTTGCAATTAAAAAAAACAAATAAAACGTTTATATTTTTGAAAAATAATCTGATATATTTTTTGTATTGTCCTTTTTAGATAAACAACATTGTCTCATTCTCTTTGATTTCAAACACCTTTTTATTCTCGCCGACGCGGCAGCTGTTTTCAGTATTTTGTTCATTCCGAGAAGCGATATCTGTTAAGCGATTTTTGTTCGTGTTAAGAGAAAAAAAAATGTATGCAAATGCATAGTACTTTTTCGGGACCGCTTTATTGTTTCGTGTTAACCGATATTTCTTCTTAAGCGGGTTCGTGTTAAACGGATTTCACTGTATATTAATTTGTCGTAAAGAGAAAAATCATTTGTTATAGTTACATTAATGTACTATCACATTTCAGCACACGTGCACTATAAATTTCATTAACTTATGTGTATTATAATTTTTAACAAGAAAATGTAAAAAGCACTACTGAAATGGAATAGATTTGAAATAAGAAACGGGTGTATCTTTAGATGTCGTTAAATCTGCTAATAATTACGGTGTTTACCTACCGCAGCTGTTTACTTATCGCAGCTGTTTACTTATCGCAGCAGTGTTTACCTAATCCGAGACTAGGCGAACTTGAAGGAATGTAGGTTTGATATTCTTTGCTTTGTAGGGGGAGACATTACTTCTGTCAGTGACTGTACACACTCTATTTACACATTATAACGCGCGAGTTTAGTTATTAGACTACAGACACAGCACAGAATTATCACGCAACAGCGGAAATGTTAGGTTAAAGTGCGACAATTTTTTACAATAGCAATTGTAAGCTATATAAAATAAATTAATTAAACGTTACTACTACGAAAACAATAAACGGTCATTGATATCACTCGCATATTTTTCATTAATGTCTATGGAAACACTATTGTATGCTAATAATTTTGTAACCTAATTAAATGAAATTTATTACTATTTGTTTTTCCAATTTTTTGTATTTACTAGAATCCAAAAAGAATTATGAAAGTCATTTTCAGTTATTATTTTACTGTTTAGAAAACGACCGGACGAGCCCAAAACAGTGTCAACATCTTAATAAAAAAATCCTTTAGATTTGTGTAAAAACCAATCAAAGCAAAAAAGATATTATAAATGGTATAGGCAGTAAATATACACAATACATAAATGCAGAACTACAGTCTATTGGAGAGTGCTGAACACTGTAACTCATTCTTATATGCTATACAATTGTAGCATTGTAACATCGAGAATGCACAATTTAATGTTTACAAGCTTAACTAGTTAAATATTTGTATCTGCCATACAACATGCTGAATTGTAATGAATCTAATAACTATTCCCTCGATTTCGACATTAACATCTTGGAATTTGAATATAAGAGATAAAAGAAAAACAAATCATTTTATTAACTTTTTTAATTTAGTAAGAAATGTTTTAAATGTTCATTGTTTATACGGGATTGTAACTATTTTTATTGATATTGATCTTTAAGTTTGCAACATTCCTCAGAATTAAGACCACTGCAAAATTTAGTCTCCTCAAAATGATCAGTGCCATGACTCAAAGTATTGTCAATTTTACCGTATTCTTCAAATTTAATTTTTGGTGTCTGTGTTTCAAATCTCTCGTATTAAATTTGGTTTAATAATAGATAATGTGACGGTTTAACGTTTAACGCATTTTACATAAATTTCATGAGTTTTCTTTAACATTTACTTGTCACACTTGATATTCTCTGGTTGATGCGCTTACCATCTTGTTTTATGGTAATTTATATCTTGTTAAGCAATTTGTTGTCCTGCTTTTACAGGATTTCATTCAATAATTTCAAAATTAGAAGTACTTAGTAATGATTTTTAGCTCCTCTGTCTGACAATCAAAAATTAAGTGACAATAGTAATCTTTGGCTGTATATAAGGAAGATTCGCCGTCATATTTTAATAATTTAATAATATTTTAGTTTCAGAACTTTGGTGATATAGAGAATCAGTTCCAAACGATCCAATACACAGATAACATATCGAGGCAAGAATTAAGGAAAACATGAATAAGGTCGAGGAACAGGTTTTAGCAGATAGGAAAAAGAAAGTGTCAAAACAGATATATCAAGAACTGCAGTATTAAAAAGTTTACATAATTTAGGAATGAATAACATTACCATAATAGGATTCCAGAAAGCTTTCACCCGAACAAAAATTATGTCGCAAACAAATATGTGAGGCAAACTTGTTTTAGCTGACAATAAGAATTCTTTTTCGAAAATTATAATAGGTGATGAAATGCGGCTGTATCAATGAGACGTATCAATAAAACAAGAATCCATGCGATAGGTTCACAATGAACTCCCATCACCAAAAACACCAATGGCACAAAATTTATTCGGAAAGCTGTGACTTCAGGATACAGCAGGATGTTAATTGAATACATGACAAAAAGTTCTACAATTACAGGAAAAGTAAATAAAGAAACAACACGGAATTTGAAAACTATTATACAAGAAAAACACCTAGAAAATTTAGTCAACATATTACTGTGCTAAAGCTGAACAGGAACTATTGGAAGCAAAGCATTGCAATTCCGTCCGATAGTCAAGCAGACGTAATAGCGCTAAATTCTAAAACCATCAGCTCGAAATTAGTCTGGGAGTGTCTTGGAAAACTAAACAACAGCAAAGAAAACAGAGCTGCACTATGTTGGGTACTAGACCGGCATAGAGATGAACGCGTACAAAAAAGAACTCAAAGATAGAGAGGGGTGTCACAGTATCCCTATGTGGGAATTTCCCTGCATTGAGTTATTCCAATACATTCCTTGGAAACTACAGTAAGCAGACAGCAAAGACTTTACTAGAACTAAGTAGGAACACACATGAAAAGGATGGAGGAACACCATCATGCCAACCATCTTGGGAAAAACGTCATAGACGAAGCATAAATACCTTCTCTGTAACCAGCATAGCTATTGCAGTTTATTAAAACTTTGACTGGGGAGCTTTAAGAGTGGGTAAACGCCAGAAGTTTCTAGCTCATATAAAGGGGCACAATAGATCAATAGGTCGCAGTGCAATACAGCCTCTATTAAAACTAAATTTAAATCAAATGCTGCTGCACTACAATTATATAGTTCATAAATCTCGCCAAATCCGAAACATAATCAATGACTGTTATTTTATAGAGATGGAACATCCTCCCTACAGCCTGAATTTAGCACCGGTAAATATTATCTCTTTGCTAAATTAACTCACTTGCAAAAGGAATATCTTGGATCAGATAAAATATAACCTTATCGAATGTTGATAGATCATATATTGAAAGTATTGTAGTGTTCAATATTAAAGTCAAATAAAATAAAAAGAAAAACATATATTAAACACTTTACAATAATAATTTTGAAACCCACCTTCTCTTACCTTAATTATTTGTGTGATATGTAAATATTTTTATCCCCAAAACACCTTGTTCCACCAAATTTACAGTGTTTAATATATGCCCCTAACGAATTTTGTTGGAAATGATCGAAATGACATAACATGACATTATATTATAGCTTCTTTTACTACTAGGTAAATAATATAAAAGTCTCCTCTCGTATGAATATAATATTCTGGATAACTATTTTAGCTTTAAGAGCAGAGAGAGCAAGAGAGAACTTTAACAGCAATAATACTGTTAAAGTTCTATCGTCTTAAATGTTATATGGTATTTTTTTTAATGTAAGAGTCTTTAGTAATTGTTAATGAATATTTTAAAAATATGATAACGATAAACCGTTATTTGTATTGCAAAATATCTCATCGTATGATTTCAACGAAAGACTTTGCTCCTCCGGTTTTACCATTAAGTACTTCTTTAGTTACGTTTGTATAATATTTGTAAATTTGAAAACTTAAAACATTAAATTTGGTAGCTTGCTGATAAGAAATTAACGTCTCTGTACTTAAATATAAATGTAGGTTACACTTATAAAACACACAACAGAATATGGTGCATTCTATTTGTTTAATATAAATAATTTGAGATAGCAACCATAGCTAAGCTGTAATTACTATAACAATTGAAAGGAAAAAACAATAATTACAAAACATTTCAAAGAGTTTTTACAATCTACATCATCGGTTTAAAAGAATTGTCATTGTTATAGTATATGGAATGGTAACAATAAAAATAATAAAATTTCCTTTCAAATAATTCGAGCAATTTTTTGATATGTTTTACTAAATACTATCCTCGTGCAGTACATACCTAAAATTCAATCGCGGCCCACCTATACCGACAAGCAATTTCAATGGGACCGCCTGTACATTAAATTCGTATTTAAACTTTTTAAACAGTTCACCTATTTTTTAATTCAATGCATAAAGTAACAAAACTAAAATAAGTGACGGTATCAATGAAAGCTTTTATTTTGTTGTAATAGCACTGTTAACGACGTATATGACGTCTGCAAACTGTAACATTTATATCTTTCATTGGTAATATTTCTTCATTGTCTCTGTATTGTGTCCTTAACTTATTATTTAGGTAGAGGGGAAGTAACGGCTGTCACAACGTTTACTATTATTGAGTTATAGAAACTGCAAATTAACTCACAGTAAGTTTAGTAATGGACCTTGATTTTTCTTCCGGAACTTTCTTGTGACTATTTTGTTTGTTTATGTAACCATGACCATGAGCATGTGTTTATCAGAGAAGAAAATTCTGTGAAGGTGGTCAAATATTTCCAAGATTTGGTTGACATACGTCAATTTTATAGGAAAATCAGTTTCTTTTAATTCTTGCATTAAAGGAATTTTAAAACGACAATTTGTCAAGCCTTTCTGCAAAACAGACCTTTTTTTTCGGAATAATTGGCGTCGATATGCCACTGTACCACGAACCCGGTCAATATTTTGATTAGTATGCGCACTTCGCGGGAGTCCACCAGTTTCGTTAAATTTCTGTATCCAAGACTTGATTAAACTGATATTAGGTGCTTCATTGACTTTATCAAGAGCATAACAAGGACAAAATATCATAACAGAGACTCGGACCGTGAAAGCCACACGTCTGTGTATATTAAAACTGCAATTGCTGCAGATGGACGCTTACTTTTACAATTATTTGTAGTATCAAAGGAATCTACAAATGCGTTTGGACTAGTTGCCAAATCATTGTTTCGACCTGTAAATATGGATGTGTATTTCTTCTGCAATATCTGGTCAATACATGTTCAAATGCCAGACCAAACAGTATTTTCATAAATGATTTTTTCTCAAATTTTAGAAATTGGTAAAAGATAAAAATGTGAACGTTTTAAATATACAAAAAAAGTAACAGCAATGGTACAACTTTTTCTGGTATACTAATTCTTATAATCTATACGTATATGAAAGACCTAGACCCGTTAACAGTACAATTTTAACTTGGTAAAAATACACAGTTTACACGGTTATCCAGTATTTCTTTTTTTCTTGCATTAAAAGATTTCTGAAGTATAAAAATAACAAAAGTTTCAATTACTTTTATAATTTTGAAAGTTAAATTAGTGTTTCGCTAATTACTTTTACTATACTTAGCTCCTTATCCTTTGGTATTTGTTTGGGATATTTTTGTAATTTCTTAGAACATGCATGTGTTTTAAGTCTGATGATTAACTGATAACAGGTTTTGTCCGTATCTACAATTAGATTGTAAATCATAGTCAGGTACACAAAAAATTTGATGAGCAATTTAATATGAAAGTTACACATATGTATAATATACATATATGCCACATATGTGCATGTATGTACTTATATACATACATATGTTCAGGCGCGCTTGCAACTTTTTCGCAATAACCATAGTGTCCTTGTGGAAGGATGACAACCCTAAAATGTACAAACATAACGATGAAGGCAAAAACTAAAATAATTTGACCGATTGTAGCACAGTAAAGTAACAAAAATATCAACATATCAAATTATCAACTTTTATTAATTTTATTATAGTTACAATTACTGTTGCTTCATAGAAGTTCTGTATAATGACGTCATTCAGATATAAAATTATCATACGATTAATAAGATTGCGTTGTAATCTTAGTAATTATACACACAATTTTTTTATACGTATTTTTAAAATATGCATTTTGTTTAACTTACATTGAGAAGAAGAAAAGATACTTGTCTCAAAAAAAAGGATGTGATTCTGACAGTATTTTTTCTCTTGATTTCAAATATGACATCGGTTTTTCGCCTTCACAGAAGGTTTCAGAGAGTTCAGATGTTAATATAAACAAAATAAAAATAAAAATGTTATTACATTAAAAAATACTTAAGTATACGAATTTTCAAAAAAATTTAAGCTCTAATACTAAATTTACGGACACATTAAGAGTATGTAGAATAAGGAAATAAAACGCAGAATTTTGCAGCCTCATATCTAAAAAACCAAGCTTTGAGAATGTTATTAAAATTTTTTCTTTATTCTTTGGATGTCCATTGAAAACGTACCTACCACAGCTTTAGTGTCGGAATTTTTAAACACTTTGTACACGATATGCGTCAATCAGCAACATTGAAGAAATAAAAAAAAATCAGAGAAACCTGTGACAATGGTTTTCATCATTTCGTTTATATCTACTGCGAAATCATTGGTAGCAATTTCAACAAACTTTGACAACCATTTCTAAGTGTTCGGTTTTTCTTTGTTTGGAAAATGTATGGAAACTATATTTAATTATTTATTTTGAAGTGTATAAATTTTTCTTCTGTCTTTACATCAGTTGCATTTTGTAACCTTAATACTTTGAATACTCATACTTATTGCCACAGTTCTTAATAAACATGAAGATAATTTGGAAATTGATTTCAAAACAAAAAATAGTACTAAATTAGAAGCAATAAATTGAGGCTTAATAATAAAGTTCATACTCAAATATATCTATAACTTTAGAATTTAAACAAGCTCCACGTGTAATAAGAAAGCTCTGCGAGAAATATTTAAAAATATAAAGGAGAATTAAGATCGTTATAGGTAAGCAGATTTTAATAGTTTTTACATCTACTTGATAATTTACTTCCACTAAAACATTGTATGTACAACAATGATTTTTGAACTATTTTACTAATAGCATCTACATAGACCAGAATATTATACTCGACAAGAATACAGTAATTTGCCTTGCTTTTAAATAAATACAATTGAGATTCATTGTTATGTTTTGTATCTGTTGCTCATGCGGTGATGCAGATGCTGTTGTAGCCATTTATCATTTTCTTAATAATTTCTGTATGTCTTACTCTATACATTTTATTTTCATAATTTTCCAAACAACCTTCAGGGTCTTCCTCTGCTTCTAACAAACTTTCAAATCAAGCCAGTGTTTGACAGTAAAATGTATTCCCAAGTAATATCAAGACTTCCACTTTACATTTCACGTCATTGTTAAAGTAAGAATTGTTTGTATGTTCTAACAGTTTAAAGTTCTTGCTTTTTGACATCTTTTTCTCTTTCTCTTACGAGTGAGAGATGCATCGGATCCAGAATCCTGATCTTTTAGTAGATCAGATGAGCTTGATAAATCGCTTATGGAATCTGCCTATGTACTATACATAATATGTTGCGTTCCAATACCTTTATTTTTTGTTTCTACATAAGCAGTTGCAGTAATTATTGCTTTAACGTTTGTTTTCTTGCTAAGATTAGCTTCCAGTATGAATTACAACAACACTGGTGTTAAATCCTTAATCTCGTATTCGCCTGTAATTCTTTCAGCTTTACTCATCAGTACATCAAGCGACATTTTTTCATTGTTATTAGTTTATCAGAGAGAAAAAGAAATAAGAAATAAATTCAATTATAAATTAGAACACTTTACTGATAATGTTCACTGTTGGAAAGTTTACCGAAATAATCCTCATGATTTTGACCTTCATCATTGAATATGGGAAAGTCAAAACCATAAGTGTCCTAGAAAAATACAAAAATTCAATACAAAACTATACTCAATTCCATTTTTGTAAAATGGTATGTACAAATTGCAATCATTTATACATACACCGTTTTAAGCTACAAGCCCGTCTGGTTTCACCTCGATTCAACAGCTGCTATGCCGTTTTCCAAACAGTTTTTAGTGTGTATTAGAAGGAACTGTTTTTAAATAGGGCATTCTAAATGTCATACGATTATTTTAAATATTGAAAAACATCAAAATCATATAAAAAAATGACATTTTGGATTTTTTATTCCGGAAATTAAATTTACCGTATCCATACAGACAATGATGTACATATGTACCTGCTTTCGTGAAAACGGGTACATATAACAATTATGTATAAGGCAATACTTACTGTATTTTTATGAGTCTCCTTCCATATTTCAATGATCCCGAATAAACGTTATTAAAAAAATCCTATAAAAAAAACACAAAACACATTTTTAAGATTATTTTATTAGTATTATTAAATCATTGTTATTTGTAGCAGATATTAAAGTGTGCTTCTTTGCCGTAAACTTGAATTCCTTCTATAGAAACAACTCATTTAAAAGATAGGTATTGGATTTAATACCTTTAGCTAATTTATTTAAGTATAAAATTTTTCTGTTTCTTGAACTAGAGAACATATGTATGTTTTTAAATCTTTTATCGCTTCATTATCAGTGTTTTTGTATAGCATATTTATTGATTATTATTTTATAACGCTCTTCCTTTTTATGTATACGTTTACTAGAAAAACTTGTTTCATGCATTCCTGTGAAACAAAAATGGAATAGACAACAAATTAGATGATGGAGCAAAAATAGTTGGTTTCAAACAATAAATAGTAGATAACAGTATTGCAAGAAAAGTAGCTAATTTATTTATTGGACAATTAATTGACTGACTGCGAGCTGGAGTCTGATAATAATAAAATAATTAAACTGCAATATAAATTAGATTACTACAATAATTATTAATTCTAAGAAATTAAAAGAATCAATAAATAATACAGTAGTAATACAGTAATACAGTATCTAGAAACATTGATGATGTAAAGAAAAGAGCTAAGAGAATATTTGATAAAAATATCAAAAATATGAGAGCAATAAATGAAAAGAGTGAAAGACTGTAAATTAAGTGGTAGAAATTTAAATGTATTCAATGAAGAATATCCAAATTTGGAAAAAACATTTTAAATTTTATTCAGCAAGCCTTGCAGTGTACTACTTTCCACCCTGCCCACTAGGGGCATTGGGTTGGAAGTAGTCCATTGTCGGAGGTATCTATTATACAGTTAAAGTTGTGATGTAAAGAGCGATGAAATTAGATCTGGCATTCTTAGTTTCGCTGGCGAGCCCTAAAAGGTCGAAACCACGTAGTCAGGTTCTAACGCTTGATCTGTTTTCATTGCATTCATTCGCAGGGTAAATTCCGACAATATATGAGCGCCTATTATGACCTTTTAGATAAACAGATGTATCAAATTAGTCGCAATTTTGTTTCATGAATTCATAGAAGTCAGTCTTTTTAATCTGATGTAGGTATGAAACTATCGGTATTTCCGTAAAGAAATGTTATTTTCTCATTACATTCTGTTTTAATTACATTGTAGTGGAAGTAATAAATTAACAATTTCGATAAATCTAATACAGCCTGCACAATGTAAATCAGTTTATTAAACAATACTTTGCTTTTATAATTATGAACTGCTGTGAAGTGTTTGCCAAATATAGATCTGTGTTTAAAAGTAACATTAATCATTAGTTTCCAGAAATCCTTTTCGAAATTATTTTTGCTGTTAGTCTTTATTCAGTATTAAATACTACATATAAATTTTATACCATTGATATTTTTATACCTGAATGAACTATATAATTTTTCTTATCATAGAAACTTATCTATTTTTCCACCCGAAGGAATTCCATTTTCCTGAGCTAAAGGGAGATCATTGAATTTGTTAAGACTCAAGATTCAGTCAAAGAATTTTAGCGTTTTCAGGGGTTTCGCAGAAAACTGATTATAAAGTAACTATTCCATTATTTGAATGCGGTTTTCGCCAATCCTTTCGTAAAGGATAATACGATGCTTCTATAGAGCCACTTTTTTTTAATTAAATTTGTTTACAATGATATATACTTTTAAAAATTCCCTATTTTTTAGTGCCTTGTTTTTTTTTTTTTTTTTTTTTTTTTAATATGTGGTGGGTGCTTAGTTGCAGTGACTCCGTAAACTGTATCGCTTGTCTGGCTATCACTGCAACTCTCGCGGTGTAGTTTTTGTGTGTGTATGTTGTGTTCAATGGCTTTGTGACAGCATCATATCGCCTTTTATGATGCCGCGCTGTTAATCACTTTGCTCCCAACAGCGAATGGCAAGTCGATCCGGGATTAAACTCTCTGAAAAAATGTCACCGTCCCTCCAGAGAATTGAACCCCGGCACCTATCGTCCTCTCACAACAATAGTCAGCCGCCTAACCACTGCGGCCATCGACCCGTTTACAAACAACATTTGACTTTTTCAAAAATGTAGCACTATAGAAGCATAGACTAACATTTCAGCTATAAAAAAAATCTAAAATAATAGCCCTATCTATAAAAATAAACTCATAATCATATTTCTCCCAAACCCCTACATCGGAAATTTTCTAGCTTTTTCTCGCCGTAAGCCGGCGACACTAAGCAAATTTACGAACATAATGTGGAAAGCATGGTGGACCACATTTAAATATATGTTAGTTAATTACTTTGTAGTTTATTTACTATGAAACTCTTGAAAATGCTAAAATTCGTGGACTGAATCTAGAGCCTTAAGAATAGTCAAGTCTACTGGGAATGCTAAAGCGACTTCTAAAACATAACCACTGTCACTACGTGATAATAATATAACATCAACATTTTTAATTTCATTGCAAATCAACCATTTAAAATCTATTTCTCGTTTGCGTGTTCCAAATCCTGTAGTCTAGAAGTAACATTTTATCCAAGGTGTTACAAAAAGGTTGTCGGATATTTTACCCAATTATAGTAATGGTGAAAGTAAACAAAAAAGTCTTAGTCAACATGGGTCCGCAATTCAACTGTTTTTGACATATAGTCGATTGTATATTGTTTTAATAGGATAAACATTTTCAAAGAAATTCTGATCGCAATGTACAAAAATGAAACAAATGGTTATTTAAAGTAAAACTAAAGAAATTGTTCTACATGTCTACCGTTTATTTCTAAGCACGCTTCACACCAAAAAATGACGCAACTAATTTGAAGTCACAATCAGTTGTTTGACAAAGGGAACTATCAGAACTATTCTCAAAACCGAAAAATGATTTTTTTTGTAAAGGGAATTCATGGGATTGCAGCTATTGGCGTTAGAATTAAGAAGACGTGAACCTTTTTTCGTATCAGATACGAAAAACGTGATTTTTTTTATTTTAAAATATGCAATCGACTATATGTCAAAAACAGTTGAATTGCGGGCCCATGTTGACTAAAACTTTTTTGTTTATTTCCATCAGTATTATAATTGGGTAAAATATCCGACAACCTTTTTTAACACCCGGTATATTATCACTTATAACATATGGTGCCTTAGTAGCCTAATATGATATTGTATAGTTGGATCACATAAATCATTCGTTAAACGTAAAAATTTTAGGCCAAGTTTTTTGACCATAAGTTTATAATCGAATTTAAAATATTGAACTAGATATCTCTAACTGAATACTGAAGAATGTAGTTTTGTTAGAAATACCGCGGCGGCCATTTATTTGAAAACGCCAAGATTTTTTCTATCGTAAATTGTTTGTCATTTTCACAATGTTATTAACACATCAATTTTGACAGTAATTATTTCAATTTTACGTCAATATCAATTTGTAAACTTAAAAATGCCGAGAAATCTAACAGCAGGTGAAAAAATTTTGGCCATCAGCAAACTAAAAGAAAATTTGAGGCTGAGGTGCGCTGCGGCAAGCCTAAACGTAAGCAGTACCTAATTGCATTTGCAAAATAAAGAAGTGAACACTCTACCACACAGTTGTACGCGCTGTTATGTTAGGACGTCTAAAAGTAAATGACGAAGAGCTTTGGTTTAGCACATCATTCAAAATCCGTTTTCTACCGTTGTAGAGGCCCGTCAAATTGCAAATTTCTCTTGTTGAATTAGAACTGCTCGATGAAAAATAAGAACAGCCGGTTTGTCTAGGAGTGCTGCAAAAAAGCCTTTTTTAACAGAAGCACTGAATCAGGATTGGATTTACACTTCAACATTTGAATAAAGGTCCTGACTTTTAGAACAGAGTGCAAGCCAAATGTTCGGGATATAAGGGTTTCACAATAAATGCTCAAAATGTCCACCAAAAAGATCAAACAACGTTGTAGTCGAATTCCACTCATCGATTTGCATTTCTTAACATTTCTACATATAGTCGAAGAATGGTTACAACGCTGTTTGATCTGTTTGGTGGATATTTTGAACATGAAATCCGTTATATTCCGAACATTTGCCTTGAATAATTAAATATTAATTACCGGTATAAGTTTAACATTTTGTAGTTGCGTTGTATTTAATAGGTTTATCTCAATATATGATTTAATGGCCTTTTACTGACATTTTTTCATAGCTAACTTAATATATTAACAATTATTTTGAAAAAGCTCACCTTTCATTGAGAAAATATTAAATATCTCAGAAATTAACGATTTTAGATATAGAGAGTGGTTAATAAACATGAAAGTGCATACAGTGTCCTTCCCTTTCTTAACATAAAATACAGGATGTTCCATTTAAATATGATGAGAAAATAATACATTTGCGGTTTGAATTGGCCTGTACACAATTTTCGCAATATTGGCAGAATATCACTTTGCTATGAAACTGTAACAATATAAAAGTCATTCCAGTACAAAAAGAATTTCAAGTTGTTTCGTGTAGAATACACAGGACGCAATACGCAGAAACACGCAATGATTTTCAGACAACATTGACCATAACTTCTGAAATACTCGGTATAACTCAATGAAACCTTATATCGAAGGAATGAGGAAAATATGCTTAATCTAAATTTGAAATAATATATAGTGTGCCCATTTAAGGAAATGTGTGTTGGGTTCACCCTGGCAATATGAAACACTGTATATACGAAAATAATTTTAAGATATGTAGCTTAAGACTATCTGATTTTTGTATATAATATTTGTGATATCTTTAATATTAATGGATATATTGAGCTTTGACCCACGAATGCCTCACCCTGTATATACTTCAAAATGAATGGCTGACTGGTGTAAGTTATAGGGACATTCTACAAAATATTCTAATAGTGCTTAACAGATAGGTTTATCAATTGAAATTTCGTCTTTCAGCAGGATAATTCTGCCACCAGATAGTACAGGATTAGTTACGGGCCTATATAGTATTGACGTTTTGAAGAAGCCTTCGCGTAGCCCAGACCTACATCTCGTGGAAAATATGTATATATGGGCTTTAATGGTGGAGAAAATTCGTTCATGAACAAACAGAAATAGAGAATAATTGTAAAAAGTGATTCAGCAGGCTTGGAACTTGAGTTCAATGAACAGAAGACTGATAAACGTAATAGATATAAGTGGTGCGCCACCACTAAACACAATTAAAAACTGTTAAGACATTTTTTTTTTATTTTGATTGATTTGATTTAAAAAATTAGTTTTCCTCGTAACACTTCGGAAGGTTATGAAATATAATTAAAAAATTATAAACAACATGGGTTAATGTTTTATTGTGATCGTTGTGATCTGTATATATACTGCGATAAACGGAGCTATGAAAACGAAACCATGAGTTCATATCTTAACACTATCATTTACACTACCAAGTATTACAAATATCCAGTAAACTATATTCTGGCTAACTTGAACTACGAAAGTCTATTGATAGAAGAAGGTGGTGGGAGTTAAAATTAAATGTATCCATTTTACTATTGTCAACTTTTTATATGACAGCAATGTCAGTAGTTATGTCAATTACTTTACCGAACCATCAAACTTTATAGTAAATGTTATTAAAACGTTGCTGGTTGCTTATTTAGCTATTGATAAAAGTGTGTGGCCTCCATAAAACTACTTTATAATTTGCACTTTTTCATTAATTGTGTACCTACCTATTCCATTAGGATAAAGTTTGATGGTTCAGTAAAGTATTTGACATAACCACTGACATTCCTGTCATAAACAGTTGACAATACACTGGAACCTCGTCTATATCCGCGGTTGGGAAACGTAAACATTTACTTACATCCGCTGATGAGGGGTCCCCACTCTTATCCCGTTAGCGGAGAGGAAAGGCCGTGCTACGCGCTGATTGACTCATGTGAATACGTGCACTATCGGGTGGTGGATGCCGAGCGGATATAAATGAGCGCTATAGTGCGGAGATAAGTGAGGGTGGACATAAGTGAGCGCGGATATAGATGAGGTTCCAGTGTACTAAAATGAATACATTTAATTTTACCTCCCACTCCCTTCTTCTATCAATAGGCTTTCGTAGTTCAAGTTGTTATCCTGATATACAGATTAGGCGGGTGTTTCCAAATTAATGGTATACATGTTAATTATTTGTCTTTTGTCAAATTTATCACAAGGGACAGCGTTTTGATCAAAATATAAATAAAATTAAAAATACAATAGGAAAATTTTAGGAAAATTCTGTGTCTTGCGCCATCTACACGACGAGTACTAAATTATATACTTTGCCGCAGGTATCTGTAAATAATTCCGCTCTAATACCCGCTTTGTTTCATAATTATTTTTACTAATTAAATTATTTCATTTCATTCATATTTATGGTAACATTTCTTTTTGAGATCTTCTACTTTTACCTCACTTACTGCAATAGTCATGCCTCCCTTGGTTTCATAGAGAGTATGACAGTACTTTTCTTTTCTAATGAACCACTTCATTTAAAAACAGTAAACAGTAAAAGTATCCCGAAAATCGCAATTTTCGAATTGATAAATTGTATAAGCTATTACCACAAAATTGTCAACACCGCCTTCCACTGGTGGTAGACAACACTAATGAACACTAAAATATGATAGTCGTCGAATTACTAACGTGACTATCATAGTGACTATATAAGAGTACATTTGTACTAATATATACTTTGAACCATTTTACTTCCAATAGAAAGCAAGTAATTCGAGTGAAGTATGTAATTTCTATTCAAATGATCTCTAATGATTATAGGATCTAATTAGGATATTGAATAGAACTTGTAGAACACATGTCGGAATTTATTTGAATATTGGGATTATTTTAAATTTTTAGGTGCAAACAGTATCATAACACGTTCAAAATGAAATTACTGCGTTATAATCGTTCATATTTGGTTATGCGCTTATTGTCGCTGAAGATGTAGCGCTTATGAAATTTTAAGTTTTAATAGATTTGGTAAGTTCGCGTAATATCAAAACGAACCTATTCGTGTTTTAAACATATTCTTGATTTTTGACACTTCAAAGAAATTTTGGATTTACGTAAGAAATGGATTTTGATTTAGATAATGACAGTTTTCTGGAAGAAGATTATTATACTGCTTTAAATGTTCCTAAAAATGTACGTACATATTACATTTCTTCTAACCAGGATTATTATACCTCTTCATAACCTCAATTCAGATACACTTTTTGTATTCATGTATAGGCAACAAAAGAAGAAATTAACAATTCCTACAGGCGTTTAAGTCGGCTCTATCATCCGGATAAACATGTTGACCCCAAACAAAAGGAAAAAGCGGAAATTATATTCAATAAGGTTAAAACTGCATATGAAAGTAAGAACATTAATAGCTTTAATATTGTGCGCTAACTAATATTTTATAGTATTATCTGATCCGCATCGACGAGCAATATATGATAGTTTAGGAGTAAAAGGATTAGAAACAGAAGGATGGGAAATTGTACAAAGGACACGTACACCTGCCGAAATTCGGGCTGAGTATGAACAATTAGCAGAAGAAAGAGCCGAAAGAAAAAAACAACAACAGACCAATCCACATGGTGCTATTACTGTAAATATAAATGCTACAGACTTATTCAATCCATATGATGATCTTGCACTTGATGACTTGGATATGTAAATATGAAATAATTAGTATTTACATTGTTATCTATGTAAAATTGTATTTTAGTTTAAGTGATTCTCTAATACCAAATATTGAAGTTTCTGGTATGAGTTTCAATCAGTCTGTAGAATTTCCGTTAACGCAGAAAGATACATGTACATTGTCTGGCCAGCTTCACACACAAAATGGTACAGGAACGGGTGGTATCAATTTAAGTTGGCGACATATTTACTCACATAAAAGTTGGGGCTAAGTAGAAGTTGTTGCAGGTAAATTATTATTATTCGCTGTTTGCTATACAGGGTGTAACAATAGTGCGATATTCTTCCATACCTCCATTTTTATGCAAAATACATCAAATATTTGAATACAAAAGTTGTTTAGTTTTATGAAATTTATATCGTAAAATTATTCTACGATATACAGGGTGTTTAGTTTGCCCGTAACCATCAGTATCTTTACATTTTTAAATGGAACACCCTATATATGATCACATTTTTGAATTGTCTGAGGAATTTTAAGACAACTTTATACAGGATCATATTCAATTATTTTCATTAGTTTACAAAATATTGACATTTGTTTGAAAATTTTGACATTTTGCTCTCTTCAGAGAAATACCATTATTTCGGTAACGGAAAAAATTTAACATGAAACTTAACATAACGTTAGAAGCATATCCTATGATGACAATAAACAGCTGTAGACTTAAATACATTATACAGAGTGTTCTAGAAATCAGAGATCAAAGATCTTCTAGACACCCTTCCTCTTAATATGATAAGGAATTTGTGGTTGCAGCAAGATGGGGCATGTGCCATTTCTCTAGGAATGTCCGAAATATGCACTTCGTGATAAATTGATTGGCAGAGGAGGGCCAGTGCATTGGCCACCAAGGTCATCCGATCTGACCAAATGTGATTTTTTTCTTTGGGGATACATAAAAGAGCAAGATTACCGAACAGCCCCAACAACACGAGAGAGAAACTTTCTTTTAAACGGCACACCTACATAACAACACACACAAATGAGAAATAATTTGAAATTTCTTTAAAATCATTAATTTTAGCTAGATACATGCTTTATTCAAACTAATAGATAATTAAATTTCGCTTTCAACTAACCCATAAAAATATTTCCCTTTTCCCTATTGGCGGAGGCAAGCCTTGCGCTTTATATTTCGGCAAGGGGTACAACTACAACAACCAAAGTACAGGAAAGGAAAGAATCCATACGTAAATGGCAACATTTATGGACTTCACTAAACGTGACAGCTGAGTGGACCCGAACTCTTATCCCAGATATCGCGCCGTGGATCCAGTGTCGGCATAGAAACCTAGACTACTACATGACGCAGTTCCTGTCGGGACAAGGTAATTTTCGAAGCTACCTTAAGAGAATGGCCAGGACGAGGGACGACACCTGTCGGTACTGTGGAGTGACGGATACGCCCGGACATGCGATACTTGAGTGTGATAGGTGGGCAACTAAAAGAACTGCCCTAAATGCTGAGCTTGCGGAAGAAGTGATACAGCAAAACGTAGTGAGTTTAATGATCGATAGCGAGCGGAACTGGAGGCGGATCCATGGCTACATTAGAGAAATTTTAAGTGAAAAACAGAAATAGGAACGGGCTTTAATTTGCGAGATTGAACGATTGAAGGATAGGAGTGTGTGAGACAACCGGGTGCTGCTGATGTATGCCTTAGGGTGATCCCAGTGCACTATGGAGTGAGAGACGTAGGGGGTTTTAGCCGGTAAGAGTCCGGCACTTCCTGGTTGACAGGAGTCCATGAGGATTTTCCCCTACTATAAAAAAAACCCATAGAAATATAGTGTTTCAATTTGAGAAAAATAAAGATTTTCGCAGTTCAATTGTTTCAAGAAGACACTGATTTCTAGAACACTCTGTATAACGTATTTAAGTCTACATCTGTTTACTGTCATCATAGGAGATGCTTCTAACGTTATGTTAAGTTTTATAATGTTACATTTTGCCGTTACCGAAATACTGACATTTTAGAATAACGCACTCTTTTTACACCCTGTATAATCGCATCAGAATGTAAATTTATTATTTTGCGTTTTCTGTTGGTTAAACTTTTATGCCAGTGGAAATGACAAAATAGGCAAGTAGTCAAATTGACTCTTAGTGAAGTAGCCAGTGAGGGCCGAACCCAAACGAAATAACGGTTCTGGTCCGGTTCCGGTCCTGGTGAAAATGAAAAATATCAGTTCAAATCCGATTTCGGTTTCGAAAATATTACGGTCCGGTTCGGAAAAAAATTTCGGTCTAAACGGTTTTTTTTTCAATCCAATTTTTTATTGTAACAAAACTAGAAATTGAAATAGATCCACCCAAATGTAGGCAAATTTAGTTATGTCAGCGGCGAATCAATGAATTCCTATTCTTAAACGAACTGACATCTAGCATGATTTTTTCTTTCAGGCAATGGCCCTGCTTTGTCTTTTAAAGCATTTAGGACACTTAATAAAAGATTCTTTTGGAATGGTGGTACGATATTACAATTTACGCCACAGGGTATTAGGCCTGGAATTATGTCTAGTAAGTATAATTCAGTACAGTTGTTTTGCTGTGCAATGTCTTCAATTATTATAAAAGGAAACTATTTGATATCATTTATCATATGCACTTTTGTTTCAGCACTAGCAATGCAAATTGATAAGCATTCTGTAGGATATTTAACGTACCATGGAGGTATTAGATCTATGGTTTCTACATCAATAATTAGAGATACAGGTACTTACAGTTTGTATTTATATACTGAAATGAATGGTTTCATTTAGTGTTATAAAATGTCTCTCTTACATCCATTATACAGGGTGTATGTGGTATGAGTGCCATAATTATAATGTAGTGTAGACCGAATAAAACTGAACAGAATGCCTTGATAAATTTTTAGCTTGTCACTTACGGTTTCCAAGATAAGTAAATACTTAGTTACCAGAAGTTGGCAACGTCGCGCTTAAAAATGTTAAAATGTCCGTAGGCGGAGGACTTGCCACGATTATAATAATTAACAGCATATCGTGATATTACCGTATAGTATAGCACTCCATCGTGCTACCACAAACACTTTACACAGTACTAATCTTTCAAAGTATTTCGTCAAATAATTCACTAAAATGTCGGTTGATGTAACCTAGAACATTTGTATTCGTACTGAAACGAAATAAACGACAGGAATCATACGACTTATACCAGGCAATTTATTCTTTAAAAGTGCAACGTCTGCAATTTTCTTATCGACGTCGCAGTCTTCAGCTGCCGTGAAACACATCTGTTTGTATAAAGTTATGATAGGTCATGTTTCAGCGGTGCCAAAGTTGTAGATATTTGACATGTATTTCGATTTCTATTTTTTTAACCTTACCTTAGATTATAGAACAAACTTCTATAACAATTTTTTCTTTGTATTTACGTGATGAGTCCATTGTAAAATTCACATTTTAAAACACTTATAACTGCCTAAGACAGCGCGATTTAAAAGTTGGAACTTTGCTTTTGTTTTTCTGGAAAACTGTTTATTTTAACGCTTACTTCATAATAAACTTTTTTAATCTTGTTTACTTGCTCTATATGCCACTCTATAACCACTTCTAAAACGCGATTCGCGCGAGTCTACTACATTCAACGAAATTTCTATAGTGCCGTATGAACTTTTGAATAGAATATTTGGTTTTTCTAATATCTTCGGCAATTACGCACCGAAATTAATGCTGAAATACAAAGCACAAATGCAAGAGAAAATAATATTTTAAAAAATTATAAGATTTTATACACAATAATAACAGTAACTCAAAACAGCGAAATTTCTATATATCCATTAACACAAAATTGATAAATAAAATAAATACATAAAAAATAATAATTGTTTTTAAACTTTAAACATCCGGGTCTTCATACTGTCGGAATATCATTCCAACAACACGTTATCGCAGACTTTAGTGTTGTGGCGCTATCGTATTGTTTATTATTGGCATACACCACTCTTTCCAATATTCCCCAAAGATTTTCGATGAGATTCAAATCGCATTTAAAAATTGTTAGAACGTAATTTTTCAAATACTACCTACTAGATTTCATTGTTTGTCGAAATAATTATTTAATGTATAATAGGTGTACATAAGAAACAAAACGTTAGTAACTCAATTGCAATATAATACTATTAACGTCAAGCTATACTATAACCTAGCAGCAGTTTCCTAATTCCAACAATAACGAAAGTTGAAAAATCAAACATATCTATGTTTCATTTCGATTCCTTTCGATTTAATTCTGCCTACTGCTTATTCCTCTATTATCTATAATTACAAATATATATATTTTTAAGAATTCACATTAATCTGTCATCAAAATGATTTTCAGAGTTCGCCCAATACAATTTTTCTATCCAAGTGGGACTTCCTCATTCTTATATCTCCATGAGTTACACAAAGAAACTTCTAAATCAAGAATTGAAATTACGTATCGCCATAAAGTAAATAAACTTAATTATACCTAGTAAAGTTTTGTTTAATCAATTTATGATTACAGAGGTGGAACATTTGGTGGAATTTTTGAATATGGCATAGAAAAGAGAGTTTCAAAACATAGTAATGTTTCAGCTGCAGTAGCTGTGGGTATGCCAACAGGAGTAAAGTTAAAAATTAGGTGAGAATTAATATTCCTTGGTATATAAACATGTGGATGCGCCAAAGTTCAACTATGCGTACTTATATTGAAAATAAATTTCCTAAACAAAAGTATTAAATAATTAGTCTTGTCAGACAATACACTATAGCTGCACGCGCAAAAAAAAAAAACCGAAACGAAATTTTAACATGTCTTAGTGCATAGCTACTAATTTTCATCTATATTAAAATCTGTTTAAACTAGGTTTAGTTATTTAACATTATTTACACACTGTACACTTTTAATTAATAGATTAACAAGGGCGAATCAAGTTTATTCCTTCCCGATACATTTATGCGAAGAAATACTTCCTGCCCCGATATTCTATGCCACCATTGTACCTGTGGTTGTCTATGTCATAGTAAAAAAAGGTTTCGTAGAACCTTTTCTAAAGGAACAGCGTGCGAAGGAAGTAGAAAAACAAAAGCAAACGAATAAAACAAAATTATTGCAAAAGAAGAAAGAAGCTCAGGCAGCTATTGAATTAATGAATGCGACGTATACTAGGATAATTGAAGAAGAGGAAGCTAAAAAGGGTTTAATTATTGTTAAAGCCTTATACGGAAAAATAATATCAGGTATTGAAGAGATGTTATCCATAGAGTTAAATATAGAATAATAGCAGTTTTTGTTATCAATTTTTAGCATCGGGCGATACACAATCCGGCGACAGTGATGAGGTTCTCGAAGTTACTGTGCCCTTGCAGTGCTTGGTCAAAGATAGCAAATTGGTCCTACATGAATCGTCAAAGGTACTATATTTTATGACTACCAATACGTAATATGTTTATAATATAGAATCAGCGATTTGAAATGAGAAAATGTTGACCACAATATTTCGCCAAACTGTAAGCGAAAATGTCAATACTCTCTTCATAACGGGTCGATGGCCGCAGTGGTTAGGCGGCTGACTATTGTTGTGAGAGGACGATAGGTGCCGGGGTTCAATTCTCTGGAGGGATGGTGACATTTTTTCAGAGAGTTTAATCTCGGATCGACTTGCCATTCGCTGTTGGGAGCAAAGTGATTAACAGCGCGGCATCATAAAAAGGCGATATGATGCTGCAACAAAGCCATTTAAACACAACTTACACACACTAAACTACACCGTAAGAGTTGCAGTGATAGCCAGACAAGTAATACAGCTTACGGAGTCACTGCAACTAAGCACCCACCACACATTAAAAAAAAAATACGTGAGTGCGCGACATATATCGCGAGGGTATTTTGGCGGCGTGTAATGTTATACATTTTTTCAATTAAATGTTTTTGTATTGATATATATAATATGTATGTATTTCAGAGTCAGTTACCGGGTTTCTTTGATCCTGCTGTGGGTGAAGAGAAATCTTTATTAGTTGTTTATAATTATAGACAACAACTACATGAGGTTACCATAAGAGATTCAGAAGCACTAAGAATACCAAAAAACTGTAAGTAGTTAAGAAAAATGTTGGTTGTTATTTAAATATTTTATGTTTTAGCACATAAATGCGCAAATACAACGTAGCACATACTTCAAAGAAACGGATAGTGAAGGGATTCATTTCGAAATTCCTAGATATTTTAGTCTATGCTACACCGTGTTAGTTCGCTGAAGAATTTTTGTTAGTATTTTTTGTATATACGGTTGTCAAGATTTATTGTTAATAAATACGACCCTCGACCAATATGTTTATCTCATTGTATTGCTGCGTTCACGCTAACAAAACGCTAATATATCGTACATAAAATTGTATGTATAAAATAAAGGCGAATGAACAGATATAGAATAAATATAATGAATACAATTAAGAAACTAGTACAAAGACCATACATACTGATTCAAAATTACATTCTGTGCGTTTAAGTAAAAAAGAAACTCAGAATTTAGTTCCGATAGCTGTATTCAAATCGTTTGTTTCCAATGGACGTATGATGAAGTAGGTGTCTTGGAGAAATTGATATATTGAAGCTATAAGTTTAGATGAATTTAAAGTTAAGTTAGAAACTATGAGAATGTGTATAAAAGTGTATACATACAAAGAATTTTCTTACGAAGCTAAGTAACAAGAGAGAATGAGTGGAAGAATCCTCCACTTACTCTTTAAAAGAAAACACAATGAAATAGTATGTAGATAGTTCTAAAACCGACAAAGGAACAGGTGCGGGGGTACTTGCGTCAAATGCTCCGAGCCATTGGTAATATACCTTAGCGTCTTCCAAACGGAGATCAACGCCATTGGAAGATGTGCTCAACTGAACCTGGACAGGAACTATCAAATGCAAAGTATTGCAATTTTCTCCGATAGTCAAGCAGCCCTAGCTAAATTCTAACAGCAGTTCGAAATTAGTCTGGGAGTGCTTTAACAGATTAAAGAATCTAGCAAGGAAAACAGAGTTGCATTATGCTGGGTACGGGGACATACAAGAATTGGTGGGAACGAAGAAGCTAAACTGTTAGCAATAAAGGCCGCCAGGACCTCGTTTGTGGGACCGGAACCGTTTTGCGGTATAGGGGTGAGTATTTGCAAAAAAGAAGTCAAAGATAGAGAGGAGAGCCTCAGAGTTTCCCTTTGGGAGAGTCTTCCTGGTTTGAAATACTTCAAGATATTCATTGGAATCTACAACAAGCATAGAGCAAAGACCGTGCTAGAACTAAGTAGGACCAGACTAACTCACAGGTTTTCTTACAGGGCATTGTCACCTTGGCGAACACCTGACAAGGACAAGTCTGAAACAAAATAGAGATTGCAGGTTCTGCGGGGCGAAGGGTAAAAATCAGCAACATCTAACAAGTAACTGCACCGCTATTACGGAAATCCAAGCCAATTATCTAGACGTCCCGAAAGAAGAAGAAATCCCTTCTCTGGGATCACTACAGTTATTACAGTTTATTAAAACTCTTACACTGGATGGGGAGGTTCATATAACGTTTTATTTTTCACTTTAAAATCAATTTAGGTCGATTCTGTAACTTCGTTGCTAGTAATAGTGGTTTATTAACCACTTACTTTTAACAAGTTGATTTTATTTTTGTATTCTGTAATGTTTACTATAGATATAGAACTGTATAAGTTTATCCATTTCATCACAGTGGCTAAAATACGCGCGTTCACATAAATACCAAATACGATATTTTTAGATATTTTATATATTTTTTACAAACAATTTTGATGTTTTGGTGACTACTGCTATTCACCATTTGTAAGTTTTTGTGCTTGCAGTGTATCTAATTTTAGGTATCTTCCATATAAATAAAAAATGTATGTAGGTGTTTGGTTTGGTGTGAAATCAGTATAAATTGTTAGTGAATACACGACTTCAAAGACACTTCGTTTGTGATATCAAGGACTATGGGCTTGTGGATACAGATAAAAAATTGGTAACATCAACACCACGACGTTTAATTCATTACTCGGGACATGTGTTTCGAGAGCTTACGGGCTCTCATCATCAATCGAATTTTATTGTATTTGACTGAACTGTGCTATTTTGTATACTGTTACAGTATAGTAGAAAATACGACGTTTGAATCTAACAATCAATCAAATCTAACAATCAATTACTATAGTATAATTATGTATACAAGAGAAAAAGTTTGTAATGTGATCTACTTAGAAAATAAATACGTTTTGCTTATTTTCGAAGGTTGGTCGGCATATCCATATGATACAGTGGAATACATTTTAGATGGATCTAGCTACCCAACGTGGCACTGTTGAAATAATATAAAAACACGGGACGAAAGGTTCAGAAAGATAACATTGCTTTCACATTATAAAAATTATAAAATATAATTTCTTTGTTTTGCTAAAACTAACTATATCCGCTATTTTATGAATGAAAAATGAATTTGTGTTTATATAAAGTATAAATTGTAAGCAACTTATAATTAATTAAAAAATTAAGAAGACATTCAATAAAAAATGCTCAATCTAAATCATATTATTAGAGAAAATAAAAGTCAAACATTTTATACATACGTTATTTTTTATTATATTACGTATTATTTTTTAACTATAAAACTTGGATGCTCAAAATTTCAGATTTATTCTACAAATGGTGCTTTAGAGCTGAAAACCTCATATTTGGTGTGTTATTAACAGAAATACATAGCATCAAATTTGCGATGATAAGGCTGTAAATAATTCCGCTAATGAAACTATTAGATCACACTATCTCTATAAGTTTTCAGAATTCCGGGAATAACTCTGTCTCTGATAGAACCGTTGATTGAAGGCCTTTATATATATCTCGCTAAAATTTCCCTATAGGTTAAATCTGGGTAAGTCACGGTAAAATTGGTCGTCTTCAGTCAGCACATCGGTAAGTCACCGGTAGATATACCGATTAGTGTAGTAGTGACCTGAATAGTAGTGGTGGGCATTTTGACGATTTTTATATTCGAATAATCACTTCATCTTATATTCGAATTAGTCGAATATTCATATTCAATTCAATGTAATCGATTATTCATAGGTATTCAGTTCAATTCGATCGATTATTCGTATTCAATTCAATTTTATTCTTTCACATTCAATTCAATCCAACATTCACTTTCAATTATTCATTCGTATACAATTCAATGAAAATTTTAAATTGAATTCAAATAGTCGGCTGTTGAAGAAATTGATTATAATAATTACAGAGGCTGATTTGTTTATACTTGGGTGAATTTGATACGAGATGAAGTTGAAATATTTTGTAATATAACTGTCTGAAAAGATAAGGTACGTTGAATAGTTAAATATTCAAATATGTTATGTGATTGTTGAAAATTCAAATATTTTATTATAGTTGACCAGACTATTGTTTGAATGAATGTTTGATTAAGCAGATATTTGAGTAGAGAGATATTCGGTACAGTTTTATTCGATATTTGAATAGATGCGTAGTCGATTAATCGAATAATTCGAACAGGATGCCCCAGCACTACTGAATATCTACACTGTAGGTGTTGTGCTATAGCATGTAATGTAGATATTCAGTACTTCACTCATCATTTGTGATGTGTAAAACTGCTATTTTTCATTAGCAGCTACAAACTGCTACTGCTACTTTTCGTTAGCAGTTTCTCCTATATAGCAACATCGTACTATATACTTTAAATAAAGCATTTTTCGTTAAATACGGCATTTTTTAATATCTTGTCTTTAATATTATGTCTTACATAATAACTAATAAACGTTACATTTTCTGTCTTTGTCAATATTGATTGTTATTAGAGCTGCTACGTCAGAAATATTTACATCGGAAAACTGCTACAAAAAGTAGCGGTTTCTTTTAATATTCGTTAGCTGCTACAAACTGCTAACGATAGTTAGCAGTTTCAAAATAGCAGTTTGCTTCGTAGCAATCCATCACTACTCATCATTACCCATTGTTTGTTTTCTAGTTTGACATTTGACATAACTCATAGTCACCTAACCTAATCTAATGTTTACCTTTAAAATGTTTTAGTTTTCTGAAATCGGAAACTGTGATGAAGTTATAGTTTTTGTTGCATTGTAATAGGAATATGTCTATTTACACACTTACAAAATGGTTAATCAACCGACATTTTTTCTTTTTTGAAATATAAAACTTTTTTTTGTAGGAAATTAATCCGAAGTTCCATAACATGCATATGCCAACGGAACCTAACAACAACAGAAGTTTCAACAGCTTTAAGACCATTTTATTTTTCTGTTCATCCAGATTTGTTTGGGCAGCATCCAGAACAACGTGTATATTTGTGTTTTACATAATTCATATTATGAGTAATCGTAATCTATATTTCAGACAACTAATGAAAACTCTTTGAAGCAACTTAGTTCATATATTGAAAGTATTCAAAATAAACGTTTTCCATCACCATGTACTCTACAATTCTATATAAGACCTAAACTACAACAAAACGATGTTTTTAAATTAGTAAAAGTTAGTCTTAGTGATAATGATATAAGGAAAACAGTGTTAGCATTGTTGAAATGTTGCGATTTGCCTACAGAGTATGTAGAGAAAATTCCAAAACAAAGAAAGCACATAAATATTTTTGAAATTGATTATAAGAATATCAGTAAATTAGATCCTATTTTTGGACCAATAATTATGCAGTCTATAATAAAAGAAGAACGAGAAACTCAGTCATTAATATATTGGTTAAAAGATAATTATTTAACAGCTATTGAAAAGTCTAATATAAATAGGCCTATTAGACAGGATGTAGAAAAACTGAAAAAGATGGTGATCGATAGAGTTGGTGTATCACAAATTATTTGGGATTGTGGATGGAATGAAATGCATTTTAGAGGATGTTTACAAAGTTTTATAGCTCTAGCAGAACAAAATCCAGAACCAATGCATATTCTAAAAGGTACAGAAACTTGATCACTTTTCATTCAGTAGAAGTCATCTTTAGAAGTCACAGATCTCTTTTTGTTGCTATTCGAATGAGCAGGGATTAGGCAAAACAAATAAAGTTTTACCTGATCCTTGCTCATTCTCCCCTTTTTCAGGAAAACTCTTACTCCTATTCTATTTTCATCAGGCTTTGTACATTTAATTATTAGTTCTTGTTTTGGTTTATAAAATCACTATTTTGTATTTTTCCATGTAGACCAACACGTCAAATTGTTATGTTTAATTTTTTTCTTTATATTTTTCTAGTTTTTCCCTTATTATCTCTATTGTGATTGTTTCTGTTTTAGTAAAACGAAAATGTTATTTTTAAATCACCCGTTAACAGTCGCCCTTCACCGTCGTACATTTGTTTGCACGTTAAAGTCTTTACGTATACTCCAATTTTGGAGTATCCCGGTATTTTCCTTTTCTTAAAAAAACACTGTATAGAGATGAGTAGAACGTATTTGAACATTTCGTTCTTCCTAGATAATTTATTGTTTCTACAGGTTTTATGTTTACCCTGCAGTTTTCTTCTAGTTGGCATTATTTTAGTTTATTGCGTATCCAGTTTCGGTTTAAATTTTTCTATCTGCTTTTTTCTTAATATCAATATGTTCTTCTTCATTGCATCTCTTGGTGCAGGAGTAGAACACTAAACAGTTCAACCCACAAAACACCAAAAACTGTTTACTAAAAACCGACGCGATCAAGGCGATAATAAAACTTTTTAGTTAGAGTTTTTTTATCCTTGATAATGATAGCTTTGCTGTGGAAACACATTGGTTTTTAGTAAAAAGTTTTTTGGTGTTTTGTGGGTTGAAGTGTTTAGTGTTCATTATGTTCAACAAATCCCGGTTGATTTCAAAGATAGGATAAATAACGGCGAGAAGGGACAAGGGGTAGGTACAAAAATTCGCTAAGAAGTGGGGACGCGTACGAGTCTCTCTATCACAGTCTAGTCTCGTCTAGTTTACAGCGCTGTGATAGACTCACGCGACCCCACTTCTTAGCGAATTTTCGTACCTACCCCTTGCCCCTTCTCGCCGTTATTTATCCTATCTCTGAAATCAACCGGTACATATCTATATGAAAAATGGTTATAAACTGCTTGGTAAAATCTTTCTTGATAATAACAATCTGTCTTAAATTTGCCTTTACCTATTGTACCACATAAAGATATCAAGGCATCTATTATTTTTATAGGTGTTACACCTGTAAAAATAACAAATTAAAACTGATTAAAAAGTAGTGGTTAAGATTCATGCAAACACTATTGATGTATCGAAGTATAAGGAAAGACTTTAAGTTATAATTACACGTTGATTTGCTATTCACTTTTTGTTCATATTTTCCATTTAATTGATCTACACGTTAATTAACTTTTACATAAGATTGGACTTTCTATTTGTTTAATTAATTTACTTATATTAAAAAAATCATATAAATAATCATGTTCTTGCAATTCAGTTATTATGTCTTATTAAAAATACTTTTAGGTAGAGTTCTTGTATTTGCTCCTTTTACTGGTGTAAGTTTGGATGGACATATAATGCTTTATACAGGGGAAGTTAGGCATAACTGGCTTGATGTAATTAATGTTATTATTACATTTTTCAGTTGTGTTTAGTGGTTTATTATTTTTTTTAGTTAATTAAAAATGTACGTAAATATGACGAAGTTTTACTTAGAATCCCAGGATTTGAGAAGACAGTATCTCAAGTTCTTAGAGATATTAAAGTTGAGCGTAGGTCTGTTTAGTTGATTTAAGAACTCCTGTGAAGTACTAATTCCTCTTTGTGAATTTTTGTTTGTAGGAAGTTCATGCCTAAAATATTAGCGGGAGAATATGAGAGGCAATTGCAACAGCTAACTACAAGCTTAAGCGATTATCACGGTTTGAGAGGCTACCCAAAACATTGGCCAAAATCTTTGTCTAATTATGAAATCGTAGTGGAAACGTAAGTAAATAAGGTAATGCTTTAGAGAATTATGTATTAATACACATAAACAAAAGTATTTGGTTACTATTATTAATGCAAGTAAGAAGTAATATGTAACAAGTGTTTTCTACACTATGGAAGCCTAGTAAGTTAATCCTGTACCGAATACCTTCCTGACCAATTTCCTCGCCCATTATTAATCAATACAGATATTCTAAAAATATATGCACTAAAATGCCATATAATGGTTAAATCATTTGTTAGGTGTTATCTTTTTATTTTGCGCTGCGTTTGAGCGTTTTCGAGCTTAAGACCGCCAATTTATGACCACTTTGTAGTCCAGATTTGAATCCAATGAATTATTTTGTTTGAAAAAGGAGGCTACAATAGAATGCGAAATAGAATTCGCAATATGACGTAATTATTTGAAGAAGTGGATAATAGAATGCTCGAATCAGCTACTAGAGTGACAAATATTTTTGATAATTGAACACCGAATTTCAGTACCATCACTTATCATTATGTCTGACATATATTTTTCCTTTGGTTTATGACTCATCGGAATAGTATAGTCGTGTCGCAGTAACTTTTGTTATTTAAGGGTCCTTAAAATTGTATTCTAATGATAAAGTATAATTAATTTTATTAATTGTTTAGGGAAGCCGGTCCACTGATGGTGTCTCCCACAGGACAATTTATCGTTCCGTCGTCGTGCCCTGGTTCTCTTCTAGTTAATTTTATATCTGAAAACATGTTGGAAGCATCAAATAGATTAAAAACATACACAACGTAATATCATATACTTCTATTGTTTTTTGGTTTACTTTTGTCATTTCAGGAATAAGCATGTTGAACGATCTTTACGTGAGGAATGTATAAATGAATTTCATTTGGAATCCCTACATAAAGACGACAACGTAACACCTGACTTGATGATCGAATGTTGTAAAAAGTTAATTCAAAATAAGGACAAATTAGCAAATCTTCTAAACCTGCAAATTAATATTAGTACATATTATTCTGTTTTATCTGACGGGGTAGTTTGCATACCTTGGAATTTTGAATTGTAACAATTATTTAAGTCATTGTGATTTATTGTAAATAAAAGAAAGTTTAAACGAATTTATTTATTGAAATAATAAAAATGTGTTATGATTTCTGCTAAAAGTGCGTTATGTATATTTGTGTACAGTGTTGGCGTAGTGGGGTTGATATGTTTAAAATTAAATAATTAAATCACTTAATTAACATTGTTCTTGTTAAATTAATTATTTTTCCCTATCCTAACAAAGTCCACCTCTGGAGTAAACAATATACACGTTGATCGAAGTGTAACCTACTCATAGCGTAATGTATCCTGTATAATTAATAATCTATATTCAAGTACAAGGCTGACTCATCGGTCGGCCCAAATCGTTAAGGATAAAAAATTAATAAAACATTTTTAACACCGAAGTAATTAATAAAACATGTGTAGATGTTTTCTTTTAATTTAACTCCCAAGAGAGTGAAAAGAGGTTAAGTTTATATCGGAAGTAATACTTTTATGGTAAACACTGTTTGTATAGTTTGTTGATTTATATATCAACTGAAAACACAAAATCGATTAAAATGGAAAATTGTACAAATTTGATAGTTTATGTGAGCAGAGCTGCAAACAGAAAAACTAGTATATTATTCACTAGTAGTATCCAACAGATATATGAATCTAGTCGCACATATATGACAAAACATTAAAATTGCTAAACATAGAAAATACAGGGGTTGGCTGCATGAAAGGCAGTATTTTGTTTAGACGATAATTATCATACAAAGTTATATGATAGTAGTGAAGCACAATCTAGGCCAATAAAATTAAGTCGAAAAAATCCGTTTTGAGGAATTAATTTCCAGCAAGCTAGAAATCGTTTTAAAACCTCTATTTGGTATTATTAATTTCCTAATAACTAAATTAATCATAGCTAGTTTAGGTGCAATGAAGTAACAAAAACAATTGAAGTTTATTCATGAAATTTTGAATATAAAGATGATATAAATCTATAGGTATACAGCACAAAATGTATCAGCATTAATGTTCGTATTTTCTTAGATGTTGATGGTCCTTCATCTGAGAAGCTCGGACGGCGCGGTTGTATATCAAGGCCTTCTTTACCAGCCTTTAACAGGACTATCTTAGGCTAGGCTTTAACAGGACTATTCTCACCAATTTCTGCTTCTACGGCAATATCAGTCACATCCTCATCCTCGAGGAATGCTGAATTCGAGCATGACTGGCCGTTGCAGTTGAAGCATATTCTTGAACATTTCATGCCTACTTTTCGGCAGCTGCACTTCCCTGTACACTCCTTTGTACATTTGCAGGAAACAGTGTTAAGAATTTCAACTGGAGCTGGATCCTTAGTGTTTATGGTGGGGGGAAGGTCAAGGTCCGTCCTCCTGCATGCCCAGCTCAGAGGATCCTCTGGTCTATCATACCAGCCCTGGATTTGAAGGTACAGCCGTAGAATATGTTGGGCGGCGCCGGCGGCTGCATTTGTTGTCTCGTAGCGGATTTGGTCCAAGGAGGTTTCATCTGCCTGAGGTGAATAGAGAGCTGCCAAGAACTGTTGACCTCAGTTGAAATGACAACCTCAGGATCGGCATCTTCATGATGGAAAACCTTGATAGTCTTTTGTAATGTCGTGTTCTTTTGAAGAAGCTTGACAAACTTCCCTTGGCGATAGAATACAGAGGTTGTGTCACATCCACTTAGTGCATGTAGGAACATAGAATAGTTGAAGTACTTGGGAGAGTAGAAGGTGTTCTGAGAGGTTCCCTTTCTAGGTTTCATGACGTAAATGGTGGATGAATTTGGTGATTTGGCGGTTAATAGAATCAATAAATCGATGTCCTCCCCGATTATGATAACCGTCGCAAAGTTATCTGTCAACTGAATGGCAGTGTTGACAATAAGGGTATCAGCATCCTCAACACTTTGCCTTACTTTATAATCATTCTGTACCAATTTCTCACATTGAAATCAGTCGTTCTTTGTTATTGTCGTTGGAGAGAAATTGTTTTTTCAGCATGGTTGCGTTCATCGTTTCAGTGAACACTACATTTGCAGAAGAGTATTTGCTTTTACTGCGAAGCCGCTCAGCTAATTTGGTACTCTTTATTGATTCCGCATTAGGATATAGCCATCAAAAAGATGGTTGTACTGACAGGATTGTAGTATTTCTTAACGTAGTCCACATATTTTAAGAGAATTGTTGAACATTTTTCCTTGGATTGCCAAACAACTCGATGTAAAAGGAAACCACCATCAATTACAACGGCACTAGCTGCAAGGTTTGGTGGATCAGACACTGGTGAAAATAAATCGTAGAACACAGATTTCTTTGTTTTTCGCATTCCTGTTTCATCAAAGATAGAAATTTAAATTGATGCAAAATTTAGTGTTTCAAAATTGACTGAATTAAAAGGTTGCACCAAAATAGGAAATTTTTTTCGTTTTTAACATTCGATTTTGGCTATACCACTAAACCGAAATTGATTTTTTAAATGTCAAGTGGCATATTTATATAGATATCACACAACTGCGTATTAATTTGTAATTCAAGGTTATTATTTTTCAGCCGTACGCTGGCAGATTGTAAATCCGGCAACGTTCGAAATATCTTGTATTGGATGAGGTAAGCAAATGTCAATGCAACAAAAATAGTTTTCACTTCATTGCTAAAACCGACTTGTTTTTCCAACATTGAAAATTTGTTAGAAATTATATAGTCTATAACTAAGCAGGACTGAACCACAAAAAAAATTTATATCGAAAATTGTTTACCTTTTATAAGAATCGTTTCACTTATCCGGGGACACATTGTATATAAGAAAAAAATTATGCACGGTATTCACCATGGGACGGTTAGACGAGTCGTGGCATATTTATATAGATACCACACAACTGCGTATTAATTTGTAATTCAAAGTTATTATTTTTCAGCCGTACGCTGGCAGATTGTAAATCTGGCAACGTTCGAAATATCTCTTGCATTGGATGAGGTAAGCAAATGTGTTTACTGATATGTACAAAAAGATAGCTGGTAAACAACTTTTGCAGAAAAGTATTTCATATCTATCAGTTTGACATTTATAGATAAATATCTACCGACATCCACCAATACACCAATAAAATTTGATATGATTAGAAAACAATAAGACCATGCAATCGAAAAATTTGAAAAATGCAGACTGTTGCGTAAAAAAAGATGTATCCATTTCCGATTTAACCGGAAGCGGGAAAAACATTTAAAAATTTCGCCAACGTCACCACGTCATTCAAACGACAACATTATTTAAGCATTCTTTTTTGTAAATCGCACGATAAAAAAGGTATTAAGTGCTCTCTCTTGCTTGAGCACACTGTATATATATTTTTTTATTTCAACATACCTAAATTATGTTATAGAATTTTAAATTATATTGATTATTTAAGAAAAAGAATCACCTTATAAATATGTGTATGTGACTAGATTATAGAGTGCGTGCGCTCTTCCATTTGACAGGATCTTAGGGTTGATAGTCGTTCTTCAACGTTGAGATCAGAGCTGTGCGTATTGTAATTAGTTATAGTTACAACTTACTGTAGAGGAAGGTATTTTTAAGTATGCTTACACTTACAATTTCATTTAAGTAATTAAATGTAATCACAATTACAATTACGCAGAAAAAGTAACTGGAATTAATTTATGATAAATACAGTTGGGAAGATAATATGATACATAAAGTATTCGCTGAAAAGTTATATTTACTTTTGTACATAGCATTAAGTAAAACAAAATTGAAGAAACTTACTTTATCTTCTAAAATTAGTGACTTTTAAGCTAGTTTTATATTACAATACAATTATTAGGGTTTCAATGTATTTTGTTAAACTGATATGTTCTAGTGTTTCCTGCGTGCAATTTATAAAATATCTAGAAAGCAATTAAGACAAAATCGACATCTAATAGGTCATTTTTTAATACTTTTTTTTTTTTTTTTTTTTTTTAATGTGGTGGGTGCTTAGTTGCAGTGACTCCGTAAACTGTATCGCTTGTCTGGCTATCACTGCAACTCTCGCGGTGTAGTTTTTGTGTGTGTATGTTGTGTTCAATTGGCTTTGTGACAGCATCATATCGCCTTTTATGATGCCGCGCTGTTAATCACTTTGCTCCCAACAGCGAATGGCAAGTCGATCCGGGATTAAACTCTCTGAAAAAATGTCACCGTCCCTCCAGAGAATTGAACCCCGGCGCCTATCGTCCTCTCACAACAATAGTCAGCCGCCTAACCACTGCGGCCATCGATCATTACACTATTGACAATACTGGATATGATGAGAACTAGTAAGAAGCAGCAGAACGAATAAAGTAGTATGTTAAGATACAAGTTTCATAAGACACGATTTTTGCGCACGCGTTCAAGTTTAAAGAATAAGTGCGCAAAAATGGCTTATGAAACGTGTATTTTATATTATTTTTCGTATTTCGGTTATTAAAAGTTCAAAAAAGATTAAAATGAAAGGCATGTTTTGTTCGAACATTTTAGAAATTTTCTTTATTTGAATTTGGTTACTCGGATTTTTAAGTAAAACAATTTAAATATTTGAATATCGGCGCTGTTATATGTCATTTTGTTTAAAATTTAGTCTGATTTATGCAATAAATTAAACTTCAAAAAAATAAAATTAGCGTGCGATAAAGTATAATACTTTATGCAACCAAAACGAGTGTCGTAAAGTGAACTTAACACCGGAATAGAAAAAGGGTATTTTATACACTACTAACTTTCTGTCCGCAGTTTCGTTCTCGTAGACTACAAAATTAATTAAGTTTGAAAAACGTGACTGCCATTTTGATTTTTTTTGGCGCGATCGTTTTCAAAATCAATATCTAGCAGATCCTGGTCCCTCCAAACTTCATTATGTAATCAAATTGAAAATACTAGCAATTATTTCGAAGTTTGTTGTTTTTGAATCGAACAATTTCTTAGTTGAAAACTATGCCTAAAACTTCCAAACTTAATTCTGTGGTCGCACTGTGATCCAGGCATAGGAACGCGGACGTGCGTAGTCTTTGGTCTCATACAAACTTTCTCACCCCCTATTACCCGTGTAGAGACTGAATTCTAAAAATCTCCTAATTCGTTTCCTTCAAACTATGGATAAAATCGTTTAAATCGGATTGTTTATTAAATCACATCATAGGCGAATTTTCTTGAAGATCTTTGAAGGAAAACATGAAAGTGGCTATGGTTAAATAATTAATACTTTGTTATTATAACGTTAATAAAGCATATATTGAACGTTCTGATTTACCACTTGGTACTTTTAAAATATTATGGAAATCTATACTTGTCTACAATCGGCTACGGTTGGATCCCACCATATAGGGAAAATCGTAAAGTCATAACATTTTAATCTTTAATTGGAATAATGATAAATAAAACATATTGAATTTGTAGTAATTAAAGAAACGTTTAATTCACCTGCTTGTTTCACAATGAAATAAAATAAAGTAATACTATACATACCTATAATATAATATAATATAACAAAATATTAATAACACAGTCCGAATGTAGAGTCTTTTTCATCAATAGAAGATCAAACGAACGATTGTTAATGTTAAAACAACTAAGGCAGATCTTACCAAGTACATATTACTTTAATTCTATAGTAAAATTTCCAATTGTGTTTATTCCATGAACAGCAATTGTGGTCGGTGTAACCTTTTTACTATAAATTTAACTACTTTAACCTTACTACTAAGGTTTTCTAAGATAGGCGAATTAATGCAGTTATAGTTACAGTTACGTTTATGTTATAGAATAACTGCTTATACTGCAGTTACAATTAGATAAATATTTGGGAAAGTAACTGTAAAATGAATACAGTTACATTCTACTTACAGTTGCAAGTATCCGAAATATGTATCTAGTTCCAAAAGTTAATTATATTTCATTATATATTTATCATTATATATATATCAATTACTATAGTTTTATTTTGATGAAATACTGGCTCTTTCACTATCGGTTATGAGGAAGTTTAAAAGTTAATTTTAAATTTATAGTGCACTTGGACGTCGGCGGTATTCGAATCAAGAAGAACTTGGTACTTACTCTCCGGTTCTTTTTATATTCATGAATTCTCAATTATCGTAATTTTACACACGTTTGTCCAAAATGCGCGTATATACAGTTGGTTAAAAGTGAATGCTGGTAGTAACTCCATTGTTCTTTTGCCTGCAAGTGTACATGTGTGAAATGTATTGAAACATTATAATGTATCAATTAATTAGGTAACCTTAGTAGTACTTATATTAAAACTTATCAGTAATATTAGTAATTCTTTCTCTTTGTCTTAAGACTGCACGGGAAAAACATCCCCCTCTACTCTACTACTGACTACTCACACAACAACCCACGTTACTGCTACTTTTTCTCAGTCATATCCACTTTAATTTTATTAATCTAAATATGTTCTTATAAATGAACTTGTAAATTTAGTTTGCGTATTAATCACATATGTACCCATAGTAATGATATTAGCCCAAATCGGTAAAATTACAAACAGAATCATTCAATCATTAACAACTTCCCCTTATAAACTTGCAAATGCATATTCTCCTGTTCTGAGCCTTAGTGCAGGATATCAAACGTTATTACTATCAATCTAAAATCGATGCTTCCTCAGATGTATCTAGTGCCACGTGGAAAATAGTATCTGAAATGAATAACAAGTGTGTTACACGTGATAATATACGTATAAAACAACACGGTACCGTGTGTGAGGATCCAATTCAACTAGCTTCACTTTTTAATGATTATTTTGTTGATATACCTTTATCAATTGTTGCGGGCAATTCGTCGGGATCTGGAAGTGGAACTGATTCGTTGCCGCAGCGTTGTGCCTCAATGTTTCTTGAGCCTTTCACTGAAAGTGAGTTGTTGTTCCTTTTATCAAACAAAATACGGGCAAAGAGCTCCGAGGGTCCTGATGATGTTCCGGCGTATCTGCTTAAAGCAGTGATTCCTTTCATATTGCGGCCCCATACTTTTCTGGTTAATCTGTCTTTCAGCAGTGGACTCTGTCCACACCGGTTGAAGGTAGGTAAGCTGGTCCCTATACCTAAAAGGCGCGATGCTCAATCTGTAAATGACTATAGACCGATAACGGTTTCTTCTAGTTTTGCTAAGATCTTCGAATACTGTGTTTTAGAGCGCTTGTCAAAATTCATTAATAAATATAATATAATTAAGAAGCACCAGCATGGTTTCCGCAAGGGTAGGTCCACTAATACTGCCCTCCTTAGCCTTTATGATGGAGTGGTCAACTACATTTCTGCTGGAGAGTGTCCAGTTGGTGTTTTCTGTGATCTCACCAAAGCTTTTGACTGTGTGGATCACTCGAAGCTATTGCACAAGTTGTATTCATATGGAATTCGCGGCGTCGCTTATGAATGGGTCAAATCTTATCTGAGAGATAGACGTCAATACGTAGCTATAAATTATAAGAAATATAATCTAAATTATGTCTATAAGTCTCGCTGTAGAGACATAAATATTGGAGTGCCACAGGGTTCTGTGTTGGATCCTGTATTGTTTCTGCTCTATGTTGGTGATTTGTGCTTTCCGGTTTCTGATGCATTGCTGACAATGTACGCGGATGATACAACACTGCTTGTTTCGGACAGGAATGACTCTGCTTTGCGAGGAAGGGGTCAGGAAGTTGTCGATACCTTCAACACCTGGTGCATTAATAATTGTCTACATCTAAATACCGTCAAGACTAATGATTCGCTTCCATAACAGGCAAAAGCAATGTGTACAACTTCAAATTACTTTAGACAGTCAGGCAATAGTATAGAAAAAATGAAATTTTTGGGTTTAACCATTGATCAAAACTTGAATTGGAAGTATCATGACGTTCATTTGACAAGTAAATTACATTCAATTTGTTATTTATTTAGAAACTTAAAAAGAATTTTACCTATTAATCAGTTAGTTTCAGTTTATCATGCTTCAGTGGAGTTTAGATTAAGATATGGCATCTGTCTGTGGGGTAATTCTAGTGGTTTTCAAAATATTTTTATTGCGCAGAAACGGATCCTGAGAGTGATTACTGGTGTGTCAGTCAATCACCCATGCCGAGAGCTGTTTAGGAACTTTAAAATTTTGACCCCGGGTGGTTTGTATATATATGAGTTACTGGTTTACATTTATCAAAATAGAAATAATTTCAGATTGGCACAGGATGTGCATAACAAATCAACAAGACAGAATGATCAATTTTATGTTCCTTTTGCTAGGTGTGACATTGTCGGCAAGTCACCATCATACTTTGGTTTGAGAGTTTTTAACAAACTTCCGAGTGATATTCGACTATGTTCTGGTCTGAGTGAGTTTCGCAGACGCCTTGGGTATTTGACTGACCGTGCCCTGTATACCGTTAATGAATTTTTTAATGTGTAATTTGTGTTTTATTTATGACTATGCTTATATCAATTTTATTGATCTCTACAGCAATAAAGGACTATTATTATTATTATTATTATTATTATTATTATTATTATTATTCTGTATAATATATAACTATTATACGTATCTGAGTAAAAAATAGGACAGGATTTTATCAATATTAGCAAACTAGTATAATTTTTGAATATTTTCTAAGAAATAAAAAGGCGACCGAAAATCGAATAGCCGAAATAATTAATAAGGAAACCTATTAATTGGAAAAATACGTAATTAATAATAGTACATACTTTCAAACAGAATACTTAATTAATTCGTACGTGTAACGGCAATTAAATAAATGTGTGGTGCAGTATAAATAATTCGCCCTGATCTATACAATGAAATTTTACTTTTAGTATTAGCTAAAAGCAGTCGAAGCAGTACAGTTTTCAGAAAATGAAAGTGCATAGATTATCTGATGCGTTTGATATACAGAGAAATATGATGAGTGTAATGGGTTATTGGCATACTGAAACGTTAACGTATTTTTATATCATTAGGAGTGCATTGACTACATCAATATTTTTAATCTCATATATTGGAATGATAATGCAATTTATTCACGTTATAGGCGATTTTCAAAAATTATCCGAAATTTTATATATGATGACATCGTATACTTCATATTTTTGCAAATTACTTGGTTATTTGTATTCAAGGCAAACATTTTTAAGTATGTTACGCCATTTGAAAAATCCAATTTTTCAAGACTACTCCATTGAATTGGAACATCATTTAACGAAAATACTACGATTATCAATCCTTATAACTAAGTTGTACAGAGTTTCTTGTGCCATCGTAGTCATTTTATTTTGTGTTTATCCTATATTTGATAATGCCATACTTCCTACACCTGTACCATTTGATACAGGAAGATATACTTTTATTATGTACATTATCGAAAGTTTAGCTTTGCTAATAGCAGCTTGGAATAATTTTTGTTTAGATACTCTTTCTGTTTGTTTGATGGGTTTGGCAATTAGTCAGTTTGATATCTTAAAAGAAAAATTTGTGAATTTCAAACAAATTGCCACAAAAACTTCACTTGAAAACAAACGTTTTAATATTGAATCTGAATTATGGAAACTAGAATCGAATACTGACAACATTATTAAACATACTTTGACTAATTGTATTATCCATCATAATGCTTTAATACGGTAAATAAAATGGGATTGTTAAATCGTATTGATATTGTACAAATGTTGATCTTATGTAGGTTTGTGAATCAAATAGAAACCATATTTTCCTTTGGATTGTTAGCACAGCTATTGGGAAGTATTATTGTTATTTGCAATACCGGATTTTTCCTTCTTCTAGTAAGTTGTGATTAATTGTGACTAACAAATGAAACATTGAATTTTAGGTATCTCCAGCCTCTCTACAATTTGGAATGCTATTCTCATACTTCATCACAATGATGGCTCAACTAATGTTATACTGTTGGTATGGTAACGAAATTATGTTAAAGGTAAAGTTATTGAGCATTTAATTAGCATTAATTTTGTGACATTTTTGAATAATGTAGAGCACAGAAATTGGAGAATCCTGCTATTTATCCGATTGGTATACATGCAATTTGTCTGTGAGAAAATCTATATTTATTGTAATGGAAAGATCCAGAAGGCCTCTCGTTATTAGTGCATTGAAGTTTTCAATATTGTCTTTAACAGCTTTGACTAGTGTATGCTATCGGCCTTTTGTCATTTTAAGTATTTGGTTTAACTGGATACTTTCAGATAATACGATGGTCCTATTCATATTTTGCATTACTTCAACGTTTGACAGATAACATTGATAATATTAACTACTAAATATATATTATCATCCATAACCGTCATTTGTTTTATACGATAGTTTAGACGAGTACGATATTTGTTGTGGTTCCACTATATAAGAACAAGATTATAATTCCTATTTATTTGTTATCTAGTGTATTATAAGTTGTTCATAATCAATATTAGTTTTAGTAATTTTTTAATAGCACTAATTATGGAATTATACTGCTTTCACTAATAAATTACTTGTAATATTAGACTTTCAATTTATTTTTTCTTGACAACTAAGAATATAATAAGACTCAAATACTGTTAGTTGTTGTTTTTACGACTTGTTTTCGAAATCATATTATGATCAGTCCTAGCAATGATGTTAAGTTTATACCTAAACCATTAATCAATGAAATCAATTCACACAATTCTATTGTAAGAGAAGGCGAAATTCATATTTTTCAATCAAGAATATATAAATTCTCAAAACATTTTTAATCGATGCTAAATTATATGTATTTACTGGGAAATAATGCATATACATATATTTGGGAAGCTACATATTGAGACAGACTAGATTGAAAGATTATACTTCATCTTTCGCTGTATTGCTGCTTTACAAATTAACATGACTTCTGCTGTAGTAGGAAATGGAATAAGAAATAGTCGGTAGCGAATTTCTTCCACTTTATGCCAGCATATATGTAGACGCTTTTGTAATTTGGTATCTCAGAAATAACAGCTATAATCCTAAGATAAGACAATAAAAGTAGATAACATGAACTTAAATACTAATGTTAAAACGGAATCCTCATTGGGATTAGTTCATCTCAGATGAAGCAAAAGATTTTATGCAAGATATATTGAACAATTTATTATGAAATAGATCTCCTAAGCAGTCACAATATCATTTTACTGTAGGATAGAGTACTGACTCGATTTTTAAGAATTGTATGTATTTGAGACGATACAACAAATTTGAGTCTCTAGAAAATATAGTTCCGAAAGAACTACATCAAACAGATGACAGGGTCCTATTGAAAAGTATTCGAAATCACTGGAAATGAACAGAAAAATATAGTGAGAAACGAGGAGGCGCTTTCGAACATCTTTCGTATTAGAGGAGTTAAAACAGTTTTTATTTTGATCCAGAAATGTTCACAACATCGTACATATTATTACGCTAAATATGTTTGTATGTGATGAAAATATGGTTGACGCGTGTAATTATTTTCGCCTAATTCGATACTTGCAGCGCATCTGAAATTATTCCTACTCCGATTAGACTTCATCTGAATAAATTTATTTTACTTCAATCCAGTATGGCTTACCTCTTCATCGATACTATTTACAAGTTTTTTTCACCATTGAACAAATAATTTAAAGAAATAAAACAGATCTCGTAAAATAAATAATAAAATAGATTTTAAACTATCCTTAAGGTTAACTTAAAGAAATTCTGTGTTATTGAAGTGCTTGATGTAATTAACATCCATAAGTTACCTGTTGTGCGTTATCGTATTATGTCATATATTCATGGATGTATGTAATAAGTACACATGATATAGTATTAATAATAACGTATTCTTTCACTTAAAGAACTACGTACCGATTGTGTTGCAAATTCAGATTTTGTAATATTCATACTGATAATTAACTGCCAATTAGTACCAATAGTGTAAAATTATACCGATGGTGTTAATTATAAATTATATTATAGTTCCAAACTGAATCATACGCTGCTCATATACGACCTACGAAATACGCTATATTAATATCTAATATCATATTTAAACCACGAGACAGCTTTAACTCAAGGTAATAGAAACTTAAAAAACTATTAGAGGAAGTAGAATTAGTTTTACTCTACGATGTAATACTTACATAATTAGAAGTTGTTGTAGCATGGATACGGATTATAAAAGGAATAAAAGATAAGATGCGATCAAACGCAAGAAAGCATTACAGTAAAAGTAATGTGAGGCTGAAATTGTACAATGAGATTAGATTTGTTCTGCTGGGTGGAAGAACTAGTAGAATAGCTTTAAAGTATTCCACAAACAAGGACAACCTACGGTAAGTAACGTAACTCTTGTTAATTTGGTGTATAAGTTAGCATTGGAATAAAGATTTATCATAGCACAACATGCTCCAGAAATCGAGAATGAAATCAGGACAAATCTTTTGTTCAAGAAATTGGATTTAAATTAACTAATAGAGAAGGGAAATGTACGGTTAAAGCTCCCATTTCAAAGCAAAACTGAGTTTTAATAAGATAAGCAAAACTGAGTTTAAATAAGATAAGAAATGTAGAAAACATTTTACCAATTATAGTTTACAATTAAAAAGAAGAAACAACTGGCTCGCATTTGAAGAAGAATAAAAGCGGTTGAGTTGACGGCAACAAACCACCTACGTAGTTTAGTTGTTTCAAACCGTTCGAGATGGAGATGACGAGAAAGCAAACCAGAATGTCAATCTACTATCTTTATATTAATTTTGTAGATAATAATGCACCAGACGCAAATATTGTCATCAATTAAATGAAGAATTTGGGGATATAAAAGAAAAAATTACATGCATTACCTTAATGTATGTAATTTTTTCTTTCGGAATATGCATGTTAAGTTATTTATTCTTCAATAGTAGATGCAGCTACACAAACTGTTTGAGCTTTATTACTTGTCGAGATAATCATTGCAGCTCTTGCTGGAAAAATGTGTTTCACAACAACATCACCTCGTTGTAAAAATAATGTTGCCCTGTTAATTATGATCTGGCAGCGAATGGTATAGCTCAACCGGAATACTGAGCTAGCGAGACGTACCATAAGCGTCATCGAATAAATGCGAACTGCAGACCGAACGCACTGTTCTACGTATGATCAATCACTCTTACCTCTGTGATTATTGCAACAGTTTTGTTTATTGCTCACGTTGGATGCGTCCATTCATTAAGTAGAGGATTTAGTAAGGGAAGGTTGCCTAAGAGCAAGATAGCCGAAAATACGCAATATTTAAAATTGCATGCTCTTTGAGCTTCCTTAAATGCGTACTCTTGAATTTTTGGTAACACATGCTCGAATATCAAATTTCATGCTGTTTGTTAAGCTTTTCTAGGTACACAGCGTTATGCATCGCAGTTTACCTAGAAAAGCTTAAAGATGAAATCACACAATTATTATCACAACGCATACAATGTATCCTTGTATAAACTACAATATTTATTCTACAGCAAAATATGTAGTTCATCTAACATTATAGTTTTATACAGATCAACAAAGACGGCTCTATAACTTTAACAATTGATAAAGTACTGCAGTAATTTTTTATTTACATTTACTTTTGATTTAAAAGCACTGATATTAAACTGCGTATAGATTGCGCCAAGTACGAAGATGTAAAGTTTAAGCCAAAAAAAGTGAATGTAGGACTTTTGGTGGCAGCGCTTAGTAAAGTGGATGATGTAACGGAGAGTTCTGTTAACGTAATATTAATGCGGTGTCGTCGTTCGATAATCGTACTTGATCAGCATCTGGAACCTATTTGAAGTCTTTAACATCACCAAGTTGTTCTAATACTTTTTTGAAAAATGTAAACATTACAACTACAAAATCGGTATTTCCATTCAAGCACAGAGCATCGTTGGTCGTATGGTGTAGTAATGACCGCCGGTTAATGCAGTATGTTAGTTTATTAGGGAATTCCTTAAACCTAAGGAATAAATCTGCTGTCAAAAGAATTTGTTAAGTGTACGACAAAACCTTGAGCTAGGGCACAGGAGATTACAAATCACACATAAATGGTATAGAATATACCGGTTATTTAGAGGAACCAAGTCGAGCTAGAATAGAGATAGATCTGGAGTGGGCGGTTGTAAAACATATACGGGATAGCACGCTTGTCAATAGAGAGTTATTGCAAACACGAAATAAGTGCCAACTTTAATTAAGAATACATGAATAAAGGACTTATATGTTGGAATAATAAAGAGAGTTATTCCAACCGTGCCAGCATTAAATAGCGTTCCTTTTTGCGTTTGAGGTTAGGTTTACATGCAATGTAAGAGTCACTTAACCTCAACTATGCAAAATGGTAGGTTCTGCTGTGAAAGTAAAGGCATCTTTAAATAAAATTCCGAGTTCCCTTATTTAAATTAAATACAGGTGACCTTTATTTTAATAACGGCATACCTTTACATTTTAATGAAATGCGCAAGCGCACTTGTCAAAATAAAGGATTCTTTTAATAAAGGATCCCTTAAAGTAGTTTAACTCTCTAATGTGTTAATTCCGTAGACGATTTACAACCGCCCCACTCTACATCTATCTCTTTTCTAGCTCTACTTACTTCCGCTAAATGATCTGTAGAATGGGGCGAACTAACCATAGCATGTAATCTTTAATATAAGATACGAAACTGTCATGGCCGCAAGATTCTCACATTCCGTAAGTGGGCGCTCTAGCGCTAAAAGATAAACAAAACTAGCCCACAATCATATGATTGCATATGACAGTTATTAATCAGTTGTCGTTGGAATTAGTTGTACTTAGATTGATTTATATTTTTCCTCGTTTGAATGTTAATGCGTTTTCATATTGTTTTTATAATAATTATTAGCTGTAGTGTTAAGTAAATAACCGCTTGGTTTAGTTGATAAACTTTAACGATAGTGACTTGTCTATATAGGTTTTGTTTTCTTTTTTGACATACCACATTCTTACAAGTCGCCATATTTAAAGTTATATTAATGTATCGTTTTAGTTTATTTTACAATTGATTATTTACATTATATTATTGTAATAATTAATTGTAAAATAAACAAAAACAAAATTCATTTTTAGTTATGATATGAAAATAAATTACCTACTATTTTGAATTTTGCCGCCAATAGTTCTCACGATCCAATAGATGGCTCTAAATCATGGTACCACCTCTTATTTAGGGAGATTTCGCATCGTGGAACTAACACTACCTCAATTTCTGAATTTGTACTTACAGTGTCAGCTAACAAGCAGAGACTAGTATAGTTAAATGAAGTAGTTTAATTACCTCAGTATACTGCAAATCTTTGTACTAACATATTTGCGTTCATTTCCTTCTATTCTTACCAATAATATCAATCATGTATTTATTATATACACACACTTCCAATACTTTCGTCGTGAAACTATGTATCTTTTCGAGTCAATACTATAAGTAATATGCAATGAATGTAGTAAATATGCAGTATCGCCGTGTATTATTTAATACTTAAATCTATTTCACAAAATTAAAAACATAAAAACTAGCAACGGTTGAATAAATGTTATAATTTGGTAGAAGTAACTTTTGTTATATAAGAGGTTTCTTAAAACAAATTGCCTAATTAATTGATGTAATACTCGAAGTGATTTATGCGCTTAAAGTAAAGTATATTCGTATATACATATTGTATATAATATATTCCTTTACATTATGTGTATGTACTTTATATCCTTCTAAGCACACAATGTAATTCAAATAAGTTTTAATTACTCACTGGTTTAATTCCTATGCTATTAATAACCAATATTTAATGCAATGTATACAAGTGATTGATCAATTAATTATAACAATAGAAGTGTGAAGAGCTACTAAGTAGCCGTTACGGAATAGATTGATGGTGATATCCAGGATAAGAGGAGATAAACAGTTTTTTATTGTTGTTTTATCACGAGGCTTAGGAGATATAGTGCTTTTTACAATTAGTAAACCCGACTAGTGGATTAATATCATATCATTCTTTGATATTCATAGATACACCTGGAAGTATACTAAAGAGATTTAATCTGCAAAAAGAGTAGGTAAATAGTACAAAATAATTTCAATAATCAGTCATACATCGAATTTTTGTGTTGTAGGAAGCAGTGTATTAATATATTGTAACATTATATTAACATAGCTAATAGCATTTAATAGGTTAGGTCTAGCGTCTTCTTTTTGGCAAGCCTTGAGAAATGTCAGCCCCGTCACCACCAAATTTCGAAATTTCTAATATTATTTGTATGTATGTTACTTGTTTTGTAAAAAAATTTCAATTGCAATCTTCCGGTGGCGTTATATAAATATGTATATGTTAAATAATTAAGGATGATTTAGTGTTTTTCTCTCGTGTAAATACATTTTAATAATCATTACTATTTTGTAATATTATTATGAATCGATGATTAAAAGGGGTCGCTTGGTCAAGTTTGACAAAAAGCTGGACGAGCAATCAAATACTCCTTTTTCTCCTTCGGCTCCTGAGTTGAAACATAGAATGGCAATACTGAAAGTGATAGTTGTAGTGAGGTACCACCTTACCAAACGAAAAGCAATGAAAAACTAAACGAATATGGAAAAAGGAAACAAGCAAAAATACGATAGCTACTCTTTACTAATGGATGTTTATTTTACAGAAGAAAGTCAGAATTTAAACCGCTTTGTATAATCTGTATTGACGTTCTGGCTAACAGCAGTTTACAACTATTGCTTCTTCGTAGAAAAGAAATTAAACCATATCACCATATCATGAAGTGCATGCTTGGAAAAATTGAGAGAAAGAACATTGATCTGGTTTCCTTATCAAACGATGCATAGTTGCAGAGAATTAACGATTTGGGAAATGATGAACTTTTGAAAAGAACAAATTCAATTATATTGCCATTCAATTTCCTGAGTTGCCCAATATAGCTAACTTTGCATTAGTTACCTATATTGGAACAGGAAAATTGAATGGATTCATTGCCGTATTTACAGACGAGTACTGGTATCTAAGCGTACTCTCGTAAAGTTAGTTAGTACATATTTCAAATGACGCTGCAAAAATTGTAAATCTTATAAAATCGCAGACTACAAACTTTCCATACAACTTTTCTATGTGATTAGTGAAGGATTTTGGAAGCCTTCACATTGCTTTACTACAGAAGTTAGATCGCTTTACTGCGGCAAAGTTCTGATTTGAAGTCTGAATGTCACGCATTCTTTCTTAATCATCCATTATTTATGTTTTTGTATATTCGATATTTTCTGATTGAAAACAGTTACATACATAGCTCGTGCTAACAATAAATGAATTATTAAGCATAAATTGCTTAATAATTCCGCCTTTTGTTTGCGAATCACCGTAAGTGTATAGATAACATTTTTGTAATATTACATCAATAACAATAAGTCAATTATTTCTGATTGTCATGCAATTCATCACTTATTACTCGTTTATCGGTTTTAAGGACATCTAAACCATACTAATTAAATTTTTTTTGTCTGTCGCTTAATATGGAATTTTTATTAAACGGAACACATGTTGGATATATTGGTAACATAGCAATAATAATGATTGGTAAACTTGAGTGCACGGTCTTCCAAGAGGATTCAAGCTAGTTTCACGTAAAGTATCTTGAAATGACGCTTAACCGTGTTTTGATGCTGCCTGCATTTGATTAACGTCGTCGGCGCATAAAATAATTTTTAAGTCGAATTTTGGGCTTCTAGACCATTATCGTATATGATACATTATAACGGTGTCCCCTATGCCGTGGTCTGGTATACAAACACTAAAAAAGCTGGTTTTCTTGGATATAATGGCAGCCATAGGTACAGCAGTAACCTCACCGACGGAGGTACTGCTCGATATGTTCCTTCTACGTCTGTCAAAAGTGGTAGAGCCAATCTGTAAAGTGGCGATCGATTCCTGGCGTTCGTTATTTGGTATTACGCATTGCTACGAATAGGGTAAACAAAACTTCCCTTCGGTGAAACCGTAAACAAGGAAGAGTGCCGCAGTGGAATCCATGAGACAAAGATGGAGGGTGTGGTATTATATGTATATAGACGCACCGAGAGTTTCAAACACCTGATGTGGTCGAAATGGAGATTCGGGCTCGAGGAATGCTTGTTCAAAAACATCCTTTTATACCATTTTTTACTAATTACAGTTCAGATTTATAGCCGGTAGTACCAACATTCGTGATTAAATCAGGTGTGTAACGTTGTACTTTCCGATTGGTTAAATTGTAATGTTCAAATGTTGAAAATGTTTTCAAACAAATTTCGGTGCCACGACTGTGATCACCTTAAATGATAAAGTCACTTGTTTTTGCCGTTGAAACTTTTTCAGCTTCAGTTCTAAGTTCTCAAAATCGATATATGTATACCTTGATTCACTATCACATCTATCTTTTGAGATGATATCTTAAACGACAATGACTAGTCAAAGGGTCTGTAAATATCATTTGTTCTGATGTACTAAGATCAAATAACGTTTATTCATATTTAGCGAGAAGTTGATTCGTGTCATTGTTTGAATTAGAATGAGTTGTTGTTCTCCAGACATAAGCACTTTCATTTACTTGCCATTGTTGGACTTCTTTTTCGAAACTGTCTCGGAAGACTCCATCAACGCATCTATTGGTTCTCCGCTCTCTTCAATTCTCTCTCTTTGTGTCTGAGCGAAAGTGCCCGTGTCCAGAGAGAAACTGTGTGAGGTAATATGTAATCCGTCGTTGTGTTTGCATTGTGTACACGATGTGAGATCGGGGATACATTTTTTTGTCCATACCGCACTGTTGTTATCCCCACAGCCGCTGCCATTTACTCAGCGTGGCGCGGTTTAATGCTAATTTGTCTGGGTACTGTTGCGATTCTTTCACCTGGAAAGCTTTTGCTTGCTCCTCCATCTATAGGACCAATGGCGGTACCCCAGTAATTACCTGCACTGCTACGGTAGAAACAGTTCTATAGCCGCTTGCGACTCTTAGGAGCGTTCTCCTCTGTACCCTTCCAGGATGCCACTGTATTTCTTTGTTCGCATAACCTGCCACCATGCTGGACACGCATAGGTTAGATGCGATTTAATGACGCCGTACAACACTTCTCGCTTTTTGCTGCATTGTCCACCCACGTTTGGCAAAATTTTTGACGGGGCTCCCAAGCTGGCTTGCGCGCTCTCTCTGCAATATTTTTCACATGAGGTCTGAACATTAGTTTGTCGCTCAGCACCACGTCGAAGTACTTTAGCTCTCTTTTGGGACAACTGTGCTTCCTAGGATATTGAAGAACACGTCGTGACGTTTCCACGGTCCCTTGACAACGGCTGCTTCTGTCTCATGAGGAGCTACCTGCAGTTCTTGGGCTTCTAACCATGAGATAAGTTCCTCAATTGACTTATTCGCCTTAAACATGAGCTCCCTCTTATCCTCTGCCTCCACAATTATAATGAAGTCATCGGCATACGCCATTGATGTTACACCCTGCATGAGCTCTCTATTCAGGATACCATCGTATAGGATATTTCATAGAATGGGTCCAAGAACAGATCCCTGCGGGACGTCTGCTCCAATCTCCACATTAATATTGCTGTTCAGAAAGATTCTTCTTTCCCTGAAGTACGTCTCTATAGTCTTCACGAGATATTCCGGAAGGTTTCTTTTTTGCATCTGTTCTATTATCCTGCCCCACTCTGCCGAGTTAATAGCGTTTTTTATATCCAGCGCCACTATCGAGACTCGAGTTTTTTATTCGTTGATCCTATCCACTGCTGCTTTTATGACATGTACCGTCGATCTTCCTCTGACGAAACCGAACTGTTTTGCGGAGAGCCCCCGGTTTTTCCCAGTTCAACTTCCAGCCTTTCCTTGATTAAGCGTTCGTAAAGTTTACCTAATATGCTGATTAAACAGATTGGCCGACTCCGAGTCTATGTATTGGTTTGCCTTTCCATAACAGGATAACCATCGCATCTTTCCATTTTCCTAGGAATTCCTGGGACACAATTAATTAGTTAAAAATATCGAGCAGTATTTTTGGGATAGTTTCAGCCACGGCTTTTATAGCTTCCGTTGTTAAATGGTCCGGTCCAGGTGCCTTTCCGGTCTCCATTTTTGCCACGGCGCTCTTTAGTTCTGCTTCGATGAAGAGAGGTACCTCCTCAACCTTATGTGTGAGATTTCGCACGGTGCATTCTTTGACTATGAACAGTTCTTTAACTATCTCTAACCTGCGGGTCATACTTGGGTTATACGGTGGGGTGAGTTTCCTTAGGTGTCGCATGGAAAGTTTAAATCCATTGCCCTAAACATCCTCGTCCAGATCTTGTAGGAGCCGTTGCCAGTCATTTCTTTTTGTTTCTATTATCATATATTTAAGTTCTAACTGCACTTTCTTGTATGCCAACTCCGCTGTGGCTCTTGCGGGCGATTCATTTTACTTGCCATTTTCCCTAATTACCTTCCTACGGAGTTGGTGGCATTCTCTCCGCTTACACTCTATCTCCCCATTCCATTAGTATAACATGCTTCTATGATCCTCATGGACGGAGATGATACATTCTTTGTTCAGTCTATACAGTTTATCGATGAACTGGTTCAGTGGTATTTTCTCTTCAGTGTTCAAGAAGTACTCCTCAATATGCTCCACAAAACAACCCCATCCAGAAACCTACGTATCTGGTTTGTCTTTACACAACACTCTGATCTATACGATAATTCGAAGTAAATATGGTTGTGGAAAATGAAGAATTCTCCCCGGAGGACTTGCCATTTTTGAACACGTTCGGAGATTTTTTCCATTGTCCAGGTTATGTCGATATACGATTTAGTCTTCACCCTTTGGAACGTAGGTGTGCCTCCTATATTTTCGACATTTAGTGCCAGTTCGGCTGCCAGTCCGTTGGATATTCCCCTCTGATATCTGTAGATGGCGAGCCCCACATAGGGGATTTGGAATTAAAATCGCTTGCGATTACCACATCGAGGTCGGTAGCTTTGATATCGCTGGTCATCACATCAATAAAGCTCTTGAAATCTTCATATGGTATATTAGGCGAACAATAGCAACCATAAATGCACCAGTCCTTTCACTTTACATAGACAAAACTTTCACCAACAGAGCAGTTCTGAATACCAGTATTTTTATTTCTGATGTATATAGCGACGTTCTGCTTTTTATCCATAATGCAATTATGGGAGAGGGAAATATTAATGTTAAACTTGTTTATAATCGCTATATCAATATCCATTACGAATGCTATGTTATGTGCTACTCTTCCCCTATCTAAATTCGTTTGTAGGATCTTAACGTTTTCACCCTCTTGGGTCGTGATCGTACGCCTTGCGCAGTATCATGGCCTACTCTTTCTCGATCCGAGTTTATTTGTTTTATTTTAGGCTGATAATCGATTTTGAAAATTCTAACTTCACTCTTTACATAGTTGTCAGTATTAGTTAATACCTTTAATTAAAGCTATGACCACGTTGCAGCAGGTTGTTGTAGTTGGTTCATGGACGCAGTGTACAATAAATATAATATAAGATATAATATGTTCAATGCTGTTTTCATCACTGCTATAATACTATTTATAACTTTTTTATGGGTATTTTCTAGTTCAACTGCTTGTCCGAGCAATTGGTTTTATATTAATAATCATTTCTCAAATACAATTAAGTATTGCATCGTTAAATTTTAGACGATTATTTAGAACTTCATCACAATGAACAAGAGAAAAAATCCCACAATTAAAAAATTAGACACAATTATCACTATTAACAAACTGGAGTTGTTTATCGTTACAAAGCAAGATATTGAAATTTCAAGAAATTGGTTTGGTTTAAATTTATAATTCTAAAGAGGAACAAAAAAGAAATTGTTAACTTTTATAGAGTAATAAATTGGAAATACTTTGTACATAGAATAATAAAAAAGATATACAGGCTATAACAAGCAATGCAAAATACTTGTAAAAATACACTAACTGAACTTGATTTTGTATCTAAGCGAATAGTTCTTCTACTAAAATTATTATTAGTTACACTATAAGGATTGTATACATATGTTATTTTGGTAATTGCTTTAAAACTACTATAATTTGTAATGAATAAATCTATTGTTTTATCGGTTAATATATACTATATTATTTTGTAATTAGGAATATCTACAAATACGTTATACATTCCGCCATTCTCTACATAACTATCCCCCAAAACCTGTCAAGCTAAAAAACTAAAACAAAACTGGCAGCGTAATTCAAAATAAACATAACAGATCTCTCCTTTGTTATGAAATACATTACATGTATGTACTATTTATAAATTTCAACCTAACCGGAAATTACATTGTCTCTGCGACCTTCTTAATGGAACATTTGTAATAATAGTGAGTGTGCGTTGTACATGATGGTGATTTCATTGTACAATCCTAAACGAGTGATAAGAATGAATACAATGAATAATTTTTATTACCACACTCGTTGTGTTACTTCCGGGTGATTGCTGCTATTGTCATGAATCTGAATGGTGGTAGTGTCAGTGGGTATTGGAAGTGTAATCTGATCGTCGATAAAATTATCCCTATACGAATCATCACGCGGTTCTAGAATTTGAACCAATTCCCATAATTGGTTAATATGCCTCCTCCATGTTAACCCATTATCTAACATTGAACGATATAATGGAGGTTTCCCAACTTTTCATGAATTGTACCGAAACGCCATTTGGTATCATGCAAGTAATCTCGCGCTATTACTCTCATACCAACTTCAAGATTCCTATATTTTATATTTGGTTTGTTACTTGTATTGTTTGATTTTGATTTTGCCAGCACTGGCTGCATAATGTCTAATCGGGAACGTATCTCCCTCTTCAAGAAAAGTTTCGCAGGTGAAATGCCAGTTGTGCAATGTGGCATTTTGCGATATTGCATAAGTATGGTTTGCAATTGTGAATTTAAAGTGGATTGCTCACCTCTTAACTTACGTAGAGCGTTCTTTATAGTTTGGACGTATCGCTCTGTTTGCCCGTTAGTGGCAGCATGATACGGTGCGGACCGTTTGTGTTGTATACCGTGTTGCTTTAGGAAATTTGCAAATTGACCGCTTGTAAATTGCGTGCCATTGTCACTTACTAAAGTACGGGGAAATCCGTAGGAAGCAAAAATTTGTTCGCATAATTTTATAGTTTCATCTGCTGTAATTTTATTTAACACATGAACTTCCGGCCACTTAGAAAATGCGTCCACCAAAATAAAAAAATATTTTCCCATGAAAGGACCCGCAAAATCTACGTGTACCCTATCAAAAATGTCCTGAGGACTTTGCCAAATGTGCGCAATTGGTTTAGGATCCCGTTTATATGCATTGCATTCCCTGCAATTGCTTGACACATGTTCAATGTCCCGATCTATATTAGGCCACCAACAGTAACTTCGGGCCAACGCTTTCATTTTGACAACACCGAAATGTCCCGAATGTAGCTCCTCTAAGACCTGACGTCTTAAAGTTTTTGGAACGAATACGCGTAATCCTCTCATGACACAATTTTGTTGTAAATTGAATTCCAACGGATCAATATTGAAAGTTAATTCTTTTCGTACATTTATGCCCTTTTGTAAAGCTTGCAGTAATGGTAATAATTCTGGATCTTTTAAAGTTTCCTTTGCAAGTAAATCTACTGTAATTAGTAGACTACTAATTTGGTTGATTTGTAGTAGATCTGTGACATCAATTTCGCATAAACTTTCAGAGTTAACAGGCAACCGTGAAAGTGCATCTGCATTGCCATGTAAATTAGTGTTTTTGTATTTAATATTATATTGAAATGCCTCTAGAAATAATGCGTAATGTTGCATTCTACTTGCCGTAAGTAAAGGTAAACTTTTTATTTTTAGCAAAAATGTGCACTAATGGTCTACAGTCTGTAAATAAAGTAAATTTGCGTCCGTACAAGTATTGGTAAAACTTTTTAACACCGTAGATTATTGCATATGCTTCTTTGTCTATTTGCGAATACTTTTGTTGCGTTTTTGTTAAAGTTTGTGAAGCAAAACTTATTGGGCGTTCATTTCCATCTTGGCAAATATGTGACAGCACTGCGCTAACTCCGTAAGGAGAAGCATCCGTAGCTAGCACAATTAATAGGTAAATTTGGATCAAAGTGTACTAAAAAATTATCACTTTGCATCTCTTCCTTTACTTTCTTAAAACTATTCTCGCAATTTTTATCCCATATAAACTGAACTTTGTCTTGTAATAACCGATTCAATGGATAAAGTAAAGTACTTGCATTATTTAAAAATCTACCGTAATAATTGATAAGTCCTAACATTGCTCTGAGTTCTTTCTTATTTGTAGGTCGCGGCATTTTATTAATTGCTTCTGTTTTTGATATTGCTTTGTGAACCCCATTTTTATCAATTACATAACCGCAATATTCAATTCGATCAGTAAGAAAGCTACTTTTATCTAAATTGATTTTTAAATTGTATTGTTTCAATCTCTCAAATACTAAATTTAACCGGGTTAAATGAGTCGCGTCGTCCGGCCCCGTAATTTTGATATCATCCAGAAATACAGAAACGCCTGGAATACCTTGTAAGATTTTTCTATTTCCCTTTGCCATATGGCTGGTGCCGAAGCTACGCCATAGAGTAATCTATTAGCCTGATATAAACCTTTGTGAGTATTTAAGGTTAATAAATGTCTATCCTCAGGAGCAACTTCTAGTTGTAAATACGCCCGACTTAAGTCAATTTTTGTAAATTTATCACCCCCTGCCATTGTAGCTAACAGTTCATCAATTGTCGGTAAATGATATTCATCTACTACCAAATACGGATTAATCGAAACTTTAAAATCGCCACAAATGCGTATGTCACCGTTTGCTTTACTAACCGGTACAATGGGTGATGCCCAAAGCGAGTTATCTACCTTGCTTAGTATCCCCTCATTGACTAATAAATCTAATTCATTTTCAATTTTGTCAAGCAATGCAAATGGTACTGGTCTGGATTTAACAAAAACGGGTGTAGCCCTTCTTTAATTTTCAAATGTGCCCGAATACCTTCCATTTTTCCGAGCTTATTATCAAACAGACACCCGTAAGTCGCAAGCAATTTTCTGATGTGCTCGTCTCTTTTTGTTGTAACCTGTTTGACCCCTAATTCTGAATCGGGTATTTGAATTTTTAACGCACGTATCCACTCGCGCCCTAACAAAGCGTCTTTATTTCCCTCTACAATATATATCTCTAAAGATTTCGTTCTTCCCTCATAAGACACTGATACCGTTACTACCCCTTTTATCTTTAAAGCCATCTGACAATATGAAACTAATTGTATGTTAGTATTCCTAATTTGTAAGTGAGGAAAATGTTCTTTAAATTGTATCAACCCCATTAAAGAAACAGCAGCACCACTGTCCATTTCCATGACAACCGCAACATCATTAATAGTAACTTGTAATAAAATCTTACCCCTAGCTGGAGAATCTATATGGTATATATTTGTAATCTCATCCACCTTTTGTACTGAACGTGTGCTATGAGACTTTGTATTTACGTTTTTCTTTTGGTACACACCGATTGTAAATGCCCTTTGATTCCACAAAAGTCGCAGATCGCATCTCTCCTCTCACATTTATTTGCTAGATGCTTTGCAGAACCACACCTGTAACATGAAAGCTTATTAGTATTCGAAGAAGAATCACTCTTCTTAGTGTGCTTCTTGAAGTCTGGAGATGGACTGTGTGTAGGTCCTGGTTTTCGAAACACTGGTCGTTGGATATTAACTGCACCCACAATTGTATGACCTTTATTATGCAAGAATGCAGTATCTTTGGCGGATAATTCCATGCTGTATGCTGTATCCAGAGCCTTTTCCAATGTTAGATCCTTCGTTTCTAGTAGTCTGCTCTGTATCTTCTCACTGCGCAAGCCAAAAACTAATTGGTTTCGCAATGCCGTATGTAGATAAGTTCGAATTTACAGTGAATGGCTAGCTTCTGTAATGAAGCCACAAAATCCCGGACAGACTCGCCTTCCCCTGCTTGCGTAAATGGAATCGAAAATTCTCGGCAATCTCAAGTGGTTCAGGGCTGAAATGTTTCTTCATTACATCTACCAACTCATCATAAGATTTCGTCCGTGGTTGTACTGGAGCTAATTTGTCACATACAATATTGTACGCTTCGTTTCCCATGTAGTGTAACAAATAAAATACTCTTCTTTCCTCCGTGATATTGAAAATTTCGAATGCATCTTCCAGTCGGTCAATCCATCTTCCCCATTGTGTATTTGTATCAAATGGTTCAATATGAAATACTGTGTGCACCGAAGTACTTGTAGAAGCCATTTCTTACTTGTAGAATAGTAATAATAGTAATAGTATTTCGTATTTGTAGAGTGTAGTGTGTAGTAAAAAAAAATTGTCTTGCGTACCACGTGGTTAACCTGCTGCTACTTTGTACACAGCTAAATTCAGCAATTTAACAAACATCCTCGTCGCCACTGTTATTGTGGTAATGAGTAAAGCTACTATAATTTGTAATGAATAAAACTATTGTTTTATCGGTTAATATATACTATATTATTTTGTAATTAGGAATATCTACAAATACACGTTATACATTCCGCCATTCTCTACATAACTATCCCCCAATACCTGTCAAGCTAAAAAAACTAAAACAAAACTGGCGCGTAATTCAAAATAAACATAACAACATACATTTATTTTAAATTGCTTTGGAAAATAATTATATATCTGGATACCTATTCTTTGAATGTATTATGAGAATATTGGTATAATTTGGTTCATGTTTTTTCGATTCAAATAGGTGTGTATTTGAGCATTCGAATATGATTCTTAACACGATGAAATGTTGATTCATTTACATTCATACATCGCAGAGAATATACTATTTATTACAACTGAAGTTCTTTGTCTCAGTTGTCATCTATAAGGTGCTATAAGTCATATTCACTAACATTTCTTATAGTCAGAAATTACATGGTGTAAAATAAAAAATATAATTTGTAAGCGAGTGAGTGAGTCGACTAGTCGATGCCCCACTATAGCTAGTCTCATTCCACACAATCCTAAACGAGTGATAAGAACTGAATACAATGAATAATTTTTATACCACACTCGTTTTATTCCATACCGTATATAAATGAGTCTAGACGTCAAAGGACTTATCGTAAAGTCGCAAGATTTGCCGCACTGGTCTGGCTCTTTGATAGCTGATAAAATGTCGTGTTTAGAACACGACATTTTACTAATTCTCTTATGTACGTTTTTGACCGCGTGTACACGTCCAGTCTATTTGTATACATTGGTGGGTCTAGTCAAAATAATTCGAATCTTCTGATGGTTTCAGAAAGCCTAGTTATCGATTTAATTAATAGGCGAGTTTTATTGACAATTGAACAATTTGTTCCTTTTACAGGACCTTTCTGCAAAATGATAGTTGGAATAAAAAAAATGTTTCAATACATATTAGACTATTAAATACGAACAACTGTTAGCGGTATTGTTACGGATCAAGGATTGAAATGCCTAAAGAATACAAAATAAGGACGTCTTAAGAACTGAAGGAGCACACATAACAGCGATAGCGCATCCTCCAATTTGAAACAATGTTATTACTGTAAACGGCCACATTAGAATAATGAATGTGGTTATTGTCATAATAAATGTCCCGACGAGGAATAGGTGTATGATAGCTTCTTTTGGAAGCTTCTACCGGGTATTAAAATAACTTTTGATAATATATTGTATCTTTTAGACTTGAAAATATTGTATTACAAAGAATAACATTTACATTTCTGACAGATTTGACACATTATTCTAATAAAGTATGCGTAGTGAGACACTTTTTGGTAAAGATAATAGGTAGGTGTTTTTTATTTTTCAGATTAAAATATAAAGCACGAGGTAAGGTTGTTAAATTCTCTGCATATTCTAAATATAAATACTAAAGATCTAAGTGCTGATTGACTGAGGTACACAACATGATAAGTAAAACAAAGTTTTGCGTCAAAGTTCACACCAAGATCTTTAATTCCTTCCTTCTGAACTAAAGGATGTTTATTGATAGAGGAAGAGATATTGATAGTATCCACTCTTCTGGTGTAACTCCCGAAACGACATTTGGAGATATTTAACATTCGTCCAACTGACCATCTGCATCCAAAGTATCGGCTATTTCTTGGGATGTAGTGCTTAAGTTGGTGATTCTAGATCGCTTTGATGTAAAATCGTGTTGATGTGCAGATATGAATGGTGGGTAGTTGTAAGATAAGTATTTCGAAATAATAGATTCTTTGTGAAGTTGGGTATAATTGTGATAGGGCAATAGTTGCTTGCAATAGCTTTGCCACCCTTCTTGGAAACAGGACATATTCTAGATTGCTTCCATGCTTCAAAAAAAATGGCAGTGTTTAAGGCCAGATTGAAAATTTTTCGTAATGGCTCAAGCAAAATAGGAGTCTTTTACCAGAAAAGATACATTATCATGGTCTGCCGCAAAATTATTTTTCAGACCCCTAGTGGATTCCTGTACATCCATGGTTATAATCCTTGGTGGCCAATTGGTGGATTATGGTAGTTGCACTTTCACAATATACGTATTTCCAATAGTAGTAGTAGTAAATATTACCAGTCTTCTTTTATGTTTTCTGATTATAGTGCTTCATTTTCAAATTTTATTTAATGGTAATGGCAAACCATGGCGAATAACTATGAGTGAAGCTAGTGACGCCTTGTGGAATACATAAATTTAACGTAGAATACAGTCTTTTATAAAGATACTCCACACACTTATTGACGTCGATGGCAAGCCATATATTCTACTAAAATCTGCCTTTTTGAAATTGTAATATCTTCTATTGTTATTGCTGGAGAAATTTGGTGGTGTATTAACAGCTTGAATATGTTATATGTATGTCAAACAAAATATATGGGTGATGAGTTTTTTCCACTAGAAGTGGATTTAGATCAAACGGTATTAATGTCGAAATCGAGACTGGAGAAGACTAAATCAAGAATTTTGCCATTTTCATTAAGAACAGTGTTATATTGCACGAGATTTAGATTGACTATAAATGAATTTAATAAGTCTAATTTGTGACTATGAGTATTGTAGGAGCATATTTAGGCACGTTAAACTCACCTACAAAAATGATGGATTTCTTCAAGATAAACATCTCCAACACATTCAGCAGTATCTTAAAATCAGGAAGAGACCAATATCTGGTGGGATGTAAAGTGGAGCACTATAAAAAACGAGGTTGCCGAGAGAGTATTTACAATCAATCGACGGTGGTACTCTGTATCTCAATATATGGCTGTATCCATTATATCATATGAAACATATCGATGTATTCCCCAAAACACACCACCACCGAGAGACCGACTAGAGGCTATTCGGTCTCTGTCACACTTTAGAATGTTATACGAAAGCGACAATAGTTCGTTGTTGTCTATTGAGTTAGTAAGCCAAGTTTGTTATTAGAAGCATTGTATAGGATGGCGAAGAATATGAACATAGATAAAAATCAGGTGTATTACTACTACAGCCTCAACGTTTTGGTAGACGATTAGGTAACATGGACATTGGAGTAGGGGATAATCTGTTGGACACTACTACTTTACCGCAACAACTATTTGAAGAATACCATTTTTTAATAACTATTATTGTGAAGTTATTTTCACCTTGCGCTCTAGGATCTTGTCTTTCATGCTTTTATATATGTAGTATCGATTGCATTGGCATACGACCGGGTGCTATAAAAACTGTGGAAATTTCTACAGACTGGGTTTTACATCTCTTCAACACGTTTCTAACTATTTCAACATTAGGCAATGTGACCTTTATGGGACGCTTAAGCTTTGATTTGGCGGAATCCAATTTGCCCAGTCGAAAATGTCTAAAATCGTTTACCCCATCATCAATCCAACTAAATACGTCTGCCAGTATATTTTTATCGGCTCCTTTCTGCCCTTCACTTGAATCTGTTCCGGCATCCAGAACTTCATAAACGACTATGTTGTGCCTCCTACGCTCTCGTTCCTGTATTTCATGTATAATTTCTCCAGTGCTCATAAGTTAATCACGTGAACTATCCAAATCGTTCATTGTAGACTTCATTACTTTTATCTCTTTCTGAAAAGCAAGTACCGCGAGATTATTTCCAAAATTTATGCAATCTTTACAGGACCATGCCAGACCGCAGTTGCAGTTTATTTTTCCGGGTTCAGTTTTAAACAATTTTACACTTCAACTAAAACTGGTTTCTTAGAAAAACGTTCACATTCTTATTTACTTGCAAAATAACTTGTTGCTGCATAACGATTGTCAGGTTTATAAGAGAAATAATGTGCAATAGAGAATTAGTACGAGAATGTTATTAGAATTAGGAAGGAAAAGGCATCTCATGAGAAAGTGAAGTAGATGACATACTGCTGTAGTTGCTAAAAAGAGATTTTTGACCAGAATAAATGCTTAACAATTTCAGTTTGTTCAAAATTTAATTAAAATTGAACAACATAATAATCTCATTAGAAATGATTCAAATATTTATCCAAATCTGTATGCGCTAACTAGAACCACTTTTGAAATGCATGTTTTTGTTTCAGGAAGGTTAGGGGCATAATGGACAGAAACCCTTAGCATAATATTTTTCCCTCGAAAATTTTTTTAATTTTTGATGTGGCAGACATACTAAATTTTACATAACATCAAATAATTAACGAAGATACTACAAAGATCAACTGTATTATTCACCGTTTGTTCATCTCCGACGTTGTCTTCTGCTCCTCGTTATATAGGTACATACATATGGTGGTATATCTTATTTCTTCTTCACTCTTCAGTGATTCACGGCCGTTCCAAAGTTATTCGACAAGTATTGCCCAACTTCTCGATTGAAGTTACTGGGCTTCATGCAGTTACTTCATTCTTCATGCAGATGTATGCACATATTAGATCACTACAAATAAAGATAGTGGCGATGTTTTCATCAGATAGATCATTACAAATTAATAATTATAAGATTTATTTAGCATTATGAAATATGCCTGAAGATGCCGAATTTACGGCAAAAATTTGATCAATGGTAATAAATGTTATAATTGTGTTAATCTACAAATTTAATAAAGAGTAATTTTATCTTACTTACCTTATAGGAGATAAACCATCAGAGAATAACACAGTTAAAATTTATAGTTAATGAAGAATGTTGGTATAGACGTATTTGTTTCTGTTATTGTACATTTTTGTTATTGTTTCTAAGTAAACACAGTTGTTCTTCTAATATTGTTAACAACCTATTTTATATAACAAAATTGTAGAACATAAATTTTTTAGAGCTGTTCCTAGATTCAGTTATTTGTAAATATTTAATATCTTTTATTCATACAATAGGCAATTAGCGTTCATAATATCAAGATATGGTTAATTGTGCTTTCAATTAAAGAATTTATGTTACACGAGGCTAATGTTTTCTCTGTTTATAGTTAATACGTCTTACGCACCTTTTTCTGGATTAATTTTTATTGTTCTATTTCATACCGATATTAATGTTAAAATCACTTCGTACAAATGAATTCTAAAAAATCCGGTATACATACACCTGCTTGCAGCAAACCTGTCTTTCGCTAATACTGATAGATATTATACTCGCTAACTTTCTCCGTGAATTCTATTAGAACAATATCATCTAATCTTTTCTTTTCCGGTACTATGTCGTTGATTGATATAAATGAATGATATTATTATCAATTTGGATGTGCACAGATCATTTAGATTACAACTAATATTAAAGAATAAATGCCATAGTAGTAATAATACGGTTATTCATACGTCACACAGGTGAATGTGGTTGTCGAGGACAGCGAAATTTCTGTATTTTTATTCAACATTTAAACACAGTGCAGTGGGTGCGTGTGATACTCCAGATTGTTTCTATACATAATTAATGAAATGCAACAGAATAGTACACAAAGTAATGGTGATCTCCGAATAAAAAGGTAAGGAGATTATTACAAATATCTAGAAGAATATTAAAACGCGGAAAGTGTTAGGAAAAAAAACCAATATAGCCTGCATTTTGTAGTTGCAGTTTAAAAGTAATATGGAATGTGAATTAATAATTATATATAACATTTTTACTTTCTATATTCATTCTATGAAAACTATAAACTTTATAAATTTTTTCATATTACTTTTAATTAAATTAAATTTTGTAGTAATTGTCCACTAGTATTATTTATTGACATTTTTCTGTGTATAATCTTACCTTATTAAAAAGATTGATCGATAATATTTTTTTCTTTTTGTATGTTTGTAGCTGTAAGCAATCATTTCTTTGAGCGAAGTAAAGTAACCGCTAATTTTTAACATGTTTTAAATTGCAGTTAAAGGACATAAAGTATATATGTATATAAAATGCGGAAGAGAATTTTGTAGGTGAGGTAACTTACATTGAAGTTATTGAAGTATACAGCATATCTTTTTCTATGTTCATTCTATATTTTATTTATTTTTATGCATTTTCTCAATATTACTCAGGCTTGTTCGTTTAATACATATCTCGCTCAATGCACTATAATAAAAAATTGAATAGCTCTATAAATTTAATAAAATACTTCAATGTACAATTCTTTATTCATATTTTAACAATTCTCAATGTTTTATTACTTCTAAAAAATATATAAGTACGTTTAATTTAAGTTTATTATTTTAAAATTCTCTTCGATAACTAGATTTGACTAACACTAGAAATTACTAAAGCTATTACCAAATTCAGGCAAATACGTTTATTTTAAAAGTGTAGGAGTCTAGAGGAAGTGCGATATCTGCAGATTACTCCTTCACAATGTTTTTGTCTCCCTAATAATTATATTAGGTATGGATGTATTTTGACAAATTTGGAAATCTCGTTAAGAAGCTAAAGAAAAAAAAGTACATACCTCTTCACGAGGGCACAGGATTTCTCCCACTGGGACAACACAAAACAGCAGTAAATAATGATACATAGTTTTCGAATTACGTGTGCAAATTTTGAAACGTTAACACGTTTACTGAAAACTAGTAAAATTAAAAAAATATAAAAATCTTTGAAGGCTTTGCTTCCTATTTCATCAACTATTTCTGACGGAGAGTTAACTCTGTAAATATCTAAATAAGTCTCAACACAATGTTTTTCTACAGCTACACTCAGGCTTTCAGTCTGGTGATCGTTTTGAAATGGTTCTTCTGGAAGTCGGTGATATCCTATTCTGAACAGGCAATGGATTCATTGTTTATTCTATACTCTTACATAGGTATACATATAGGGCTTGAGATACTGTTAATGTTGATGCGCTTTTCTTAATTTGAAAATGTATTCTCTTTGTTGGAGATTTTAAAATTGTTAAACTCTAAAGCTTAATAAATGTCAATTAGCCTAAATGCCTATTCTAATGTTTGTTCCTGCCAAAAATATTGCAAAAGACATTTTTACGCTGATGATATATCAATTCAGTAATTATTACACACAAAGTAAGCTCAGTAAAATCCAAGTATTTCTCTTCATCTCAAAAAAGATATGCAGCAATCTTTTGAGTGTCTCGCAATTAACCATGGACAATGTGACTTTTCTCCTTGTCAGTAAAGCTAGCAGCTTCAATTAGGAGGTGGATAAAAGTTAAGAAGTAATTAATTCGCTTGTGTTAGGACTTATTTACCTCAGAAGTACGAAGCGATTCTAATACTATAACTACCATATAACGGTTAACTAACGCTGTCGAATGTTTTTCACGCGGCAGCGCTGTCGTACTTCATATCAATACGTTGTGTAACAATTGCCGATTGACCATAAGCTGTATATACTAACCCGAGTGCCGTTGTACAAGAAATAATTGATTGTCGGGAATTGTCGTCGACTTGTGTTTCATCATAGCATAATAGCTTAAATACTTCAAAATTTATCTCGATTGTTATTGATTGATTTTTCTTCTATATGCTAGAACACATTACCTATCGACCATAAGATCTTCACACTAACTTGAGTGTATCTATACAACAAATAATTGATTATCGGGAATTGTTGTCGGCTTGTGTTTCATCATAGGATGGCATCTTAAGAAAAAATTATCTGAATTTTTATTGATTGATTATTCTTCTATATTCTACAATACATGTCACATAAAATAAAAAACGCAATGGAAGTTCTAAGAAAAATATTCACTCTAATAAAAATTGCTGAACAGAATTCACGAACGCAATCCATATATTTCAAACGTGTAGAGATATGTAATCTTTGGTGTACAATACCAAGATACGATTTGAAAGCTGCTGCATTGGGGATATAGAAACCTTAAAATGGGGTCGAAGTTAGCGCGCTGTCAGAATCAACAGACTTTAATGTACAGTGGTATTCAGTGGTCAGCGCGAGAATAGAATGTCGAAGGATAAGGGAACCAACGGTCTCGGCCAGAATGTTCCGATATGGCTACAGATTGTGAGGATCCTGTCTTGGTTCATCATACGATAGCGTTGGGTACTTTGCCTTTTTTTGAAATTGGCGCAAATATGGTGTACGTTTAGGAAAAGAGCATTAGCAACGCAAACAGTAGAGCGGTGTTTAGTGGATAGTGCACCGCAATCACGTTGTGCTTTGGAACGTTTTCGATTAATAGCGAAATACTGTCATACTGTATATGGACCAAGCGGTGCAAGTTTGCAGGTTTGCGCTGGGTGTAGATGACATCAGAATTTGAACTGTTGAAGGTTTGATCGATAAATATATAATAATATGTCGTTTATTGTGAGTATGTGTTGCAACATTTTAACATAGTAATAGTAATTACAGAAAGAAAAATTCTGATAATAATAGTAACACACACATAGAAGTGTTTACTTGATTCAAGAATGTACATTTTCTTGAACATATTAACTGCATGGAAGTAAGTATTTATTTGACATTAGAAAATATATTAAATAGAAATATTTACGTTGATTTGTCTGCAATAAAAGATAATCTTGAAATTGCATTATAATCAAGTAAATATTTTCTAAAATCAAGTAATAAATTTTCTTAAATACTGCGCTTATAGCGCTTGCTCATATAACCAGACATTTGCGTGTTCTAGATTGTTCTAAACAGTGGCATTTGCGCTAAATGTATATTTACTTGGGCTAAGAATGTATTTACTTAACTTTCCAAAAATTTGTGATGTTTCATTGAAGTAAATATTTTCTTGCGTATATACGAACGTGCCGTTTACTTGACTGAAGAAACACTTACTTGAATCAAGAAAGTACTATGTGTGCAGATATGAAATATATAAAAAAGAAAAAGTTATAATAATACCCAGCAAATCTCAGGGCAAGTCTCAGTAATATTACTGCTCTAACTAACCCCGCAATACTAACACATGTGCATATGCCATTGCTGTTTAAACCTATATTTAAAAACTAAAATTAAGAACTGAAATATATTCAGTAAATCTTTCATGTACGCTCAGTTGTATCTATGTAAATTGAGTAGTAATTACGCTGAAGAAAATGTAACATGTATATTCCCGAGACTCCATATTCCAATACACTCAAACTTGACCATAAAACAATATCTTCTTCAAACGAGACTTAAAGGCCACCAATACCAAGAGCCTTAAGGCTTACCTCAAGGATATTATACTTAATATAAATATTGTATGAAAACGAACGTTTAAACAAAGAAGTTTTAAATATAGGAGGAGATATTAAGCTTCTAAATCTCGTAGTAATATTATGTATGTACATCAGATCTAAACCTAATTTTTAAGTACAAATACGGTGGCGACTTGTTTATCATAATTTTATGAAAGAGAGTTAACATCTTCAATTCTCTTCTATTTTTCATATTTAACCAACCAACATATCTCAATTTATGAGAGATATGCTCGTACTTCCTGATTCCAAAGATAAATGGTGGTGACATGAGTTTGGTAACCTCTGAACACGACCACTAGTAATATTATCAATAGCAAAGTGATAAATGGAAGAGCAATAAGTAAATTGAGACAATACCAATGCCTCACACAATTTTATTTTAACACTTATTGGGCAGGTAGTTCTATGTGCATTTAATATTATTTGTAATTTGAGTATGAAATCTAAGTGAGTTATCCATAAGTAATCCTAAATTCCTTGCATCTTCAACAGTTTGTAACTGTATACCAGTAACTGCCATCTTAAATACCCTTTGCAGCTTTTTACAAATTTTAGACTTTCCAAAAAGTAATACCTTAGATTTAGTTCGATTTAGTCGTAAGTCAAACTTAGTAGAGATATTATTAAGAGAATTTAAATCAGTGTTTATATAGCATCCAAAGCTAACCTCCATTCACTAGGCACGAAAGAAAGATAAAGCTGCGTGTCGTCAGCAGAAATGTGTGTACGGCATACCTTGATGTGCTCAGTAAACTTAGACGTGTAAATTGAAAACAATAGCGGACCCAAAATCGAGCCCTGCAGCACGCCCGAGTTAACACTAAGCGGCGGTGACACCCTTGAGTCCAGGATAACACTTTGCTTTCTATTAGATAGGTAAATTTGTATTAATTTTACAGATATACGACTTAAACCAAAATGAAGCAAAAGTGAGCAAAAAGTGTCATGACAAACTGTGTCAAATGCTTTATAATAATCTTATAGCACCAAGGCAGTGATTAAACCCCTATCCGTAGCCCCAATAATATCATCTGTCACACCCAGTAGTGCAGTTTCACAACGGTGTCCCTTTCTAAAGCCCGACTGAATATTTGGGAGTATACCATTATCATTAACAAATTTATTCTATTGCATATGGATGACTTTTTCGAATATTTTGGACATTATTGGCAATAAAGTTATTGGTCTCAAATCATTGAAAGAGGTAAAATTTGCGACTTTAGGAGGTGGTCTAATTAATACATACTTCCACAGTTAACTAAGTGAGTTATAAAGGGAACTAGGTGCAGGCAACATGGTCTTAAGCATTATTATGTTGATTTCATCAACACCAGTAGCAGTAGAACCAATATTATGGATAATATCCGTTATCAGGTTGGGATCAACCAGGGAGAAAGAAAAATATATACTATTATTATTGTGAAACAAAACGTCATGATTATTACTGCCCGGAATGCTGTTTAAAAGGTGATTATTGATCGTGACTACATCAGAAAGATTCAATGGCAATGCATCAGTACCCCTCCGACTACTGACATCCAAAAAAGAAAAATGTCTCCTCAATTCATTAGATGTTGTTGTCCTAGAAATAAAATCGAAATATGCCGCTTTTTCTCTTTTAAATGTAGAGGTTGTTAAATTACGCAAAGTTTTGTAATAATCCCAATGGGTAGGGAACAAAGATTTTCGAAATCTTGCTTGCGCTTTATCTCTTAACTGCATAAGTAATTTTAAATTATCAGTAAGCCAAGGAATACACCTCTTTGTAAATCGTCTGGTCGGTACAGGTGCATGCACATCAAACAACTCCAACAAACAACATAGCCAGCAGAGCCATTTACTCTACGCATGTTTGGTTTTACCACTTGTTGTACACCATGTGATTATTTTACTGTTTAGCTTTTGTAGAAGGCGGTTCAGTTATATTTCATTTGAATTGTAATATCGGCTATTAAAGTAAAATTGTTGACTTAATATGTTTAATTCAATTTTCAAACAAAGTTTATAGACGCTTGAGAATGATATGTAATATATTTTACCTGCCAGATATGTTACCACTTCATTCTCTAGTTTCATCGGCACCTTAAGCATCAATTATAAAACTGGTCCAAAATAACAATAGTATCATTATTTTGAATTTATCGCATAACTGACTTGTTTTATTCCGCTATTAGTTCAGAGTTTAATTTAATAAAATTCAGCCGAGAATTAAATTATAATAAATTGTACTTAAATTTATTATATCTATTTTGAAATTAATTAATAAATCATATTGCAAAAATGTCAACAAATATTATATAGGTCAAATTAAACAGTATTAATAAAAAGCATTTATAACCATCACATTGCTTCTTATAAGATAACCGCTGAAACTAGATTCTCTAAACACTTTAAAGATAGTCTTTATCATTTTAAAGATAATTTGGGGGGATAGCTTAAAAATTTTAGTTGATCTTATTTATATGGGAAAGTTGTAAACATACATATATTGGTTGTTATTATTGATATTAATGATTTATTGATATTTGTAAATATATTTGTTGCCAGGTATGTTTTGATACTATTTATCAATTATTATTGTCAATTTCTTTCCGTGAAGTTTCAAACAAAAATACATTTTACGTGTTCTGGAATAATTTGATTTATAATTGATTGTTGTTTTATTAGCCTAAAAGTGAAAATATATCTGTAAATAAAAGATAACTATTTAAAGGTCACAACATATCTATAATAAATACAATTAATTGTAAAAAAAAATTAAACACATCCTGGTATTTTTTCATTTACAGTTTAAAAATAGGAACTGCAAAAGAACTAAATTTCAATTAGTGGCTTTTATATTTGTTGTAATGAGCAATAAAAATCTAGTTGTGATTGTAGTCTATCAACACAAATCAGAAAGTAGTTTATTTGTAATACAAAAGACATTTTTTAATTTCAAATATGAAGATGAGGGCACAGCAAGTTTCTTGTTGAGGCTGGAAGATTTAACAACTTAAATGGAGCAGATTAAAAAAGAAATTTCAGAAGAAATGCCTATAACGAAAGTAGTAATGCCATTACCAGACCAGTATAAACATTTTGTATCTGCGTGGAAATCTGCACCTGTAGAGAAACAAAGTTTTTGTGAATTAACTTCGAGATTGTTAATAGAGGAATACCACTTAGGAGTATCACATTGTCAGGCCCTGATCATGAAATCATATAAAGAAACTAAACCGAAAATGTTATGAATGTGGAGATATAGATCATATTAAGAAGAATTGTGAGAACATATGCAAAAAGCTTAAATATTTAGCTAGTACATGCTGGTTTAAGACATGTTCTCTGAGTTGAAGAAATTGGAAAAGGTCCAGTGCATAAAAATAGGTAATGGATTTGAAATTAGGACTGAAGGAATTGGAAAAAATCGTTTCGATGGAAGAATGTGGTTGCAAACTGAAATAAATAATGTTCTTTATGTCCTAGAATTGAAAATTAATCTCTTCTCAACGAGAATTGTTGTGGATCAAGATTATAAAATGATAGTAAAGCTTGCATGTTTGGACGAGAAGAAACGGGTGAGATTGAGGGTTTATGTACAAGCATGGAATGAAAAGTTAGCACACCAAAATTGTCAGCATGGGAAGAAATTTTGGAATAATCGTATACAAGGATAAAGAAACGTTCTGCGAAGGATGTGTAGAAGAAAATCAGCATCGTTTACCTTTTAAAGAAAGGTGTAGTAAAACCAAGAGAACATGTAAGTTGGCACACACTTATTTGTGTGGACCAATAGTAGAAGAATCAATTGGTGGTTCCAGGTATTTTCTACTAATAATTAAGGACAACTATTCACATTATAGAAGGATGCATTTCGTAAGCGTAAGTCAAAGGTAAAAGGAAAGATAAAGGATGTTATTAGGATGGCAAGAAGTGATACAGGAAATACTGTGAAAGTACCGAGAACGGACAATGGTTTGGTGTTTGTGAACGATGCACTAGGTCAAATATTGAAAAGCTTATATATTCGCCATCAAAGAACCGAACCGTATACGCCAGAACAAAACGGCAAAGCTGAGCGAGAAATGCATACCATCGTTGAAGTTTCCAGAATGTTACTGAAGGCAAAGAATTTAGTAAAGCGATTTTGGGTCGAATCGAACTAGCAGGAGCGAAGTGGATAACAAATACCTTTTTGAAGTATGGCTCAACAGAACTTTCGATATGCAGATATTTAAAGCGTTTGAATCACAAGTCTATATTCACACATCAAAAGAAAAATGAACCAAATGAGACAGTAAAGGAAAGAAGAAAGAAATTCATTTAATATAGAGGAAATAGATCCAATCAGTGGCAATGATCATGAAATAGAAGAAGGTGAGGAAGAAATAAATATGGAACAAGATGAAAAAGATGAAACTGAAGTTACAGTTGATGTGAAAACTAACGATATAGACAAAGAAGACCGTAATAATAGATTGAGAAACAGAAGCCATTTACAACCACCGAAAAAGCTATTGAATTATGATACCTGTTTCATAGGCGTAAGAGGTCTAAATGATTCGTGAACATACAAAGAAGGTATGGAAAATGACAAGATGCTATTATTGAAGAAATTGAGAGATAGTATTGAGAGATAACGATACTTGGGAAGAAGTAGATCGACCAGAGATGCAGACGATAATCCTATACAATACAAAGCCAGGTTGATAGTTTAAGGGTTCCAGCAATGATAACTTTTCGATTTTAATGAAGTTTATTCAGCAATACCAAATCACAAACGTTACGAGTACTATCAGCGGTAATAAATATGTACGGCTTATATGTATATTTCTCAAAGGGATGTTAAGAGTGCTTTTCTTTATTGTGACATAAGAGAAACAGTACATATGGAGCTATCTAGAGGAATGCGCAATCCAGGAAGAGAATGTAAACTGAAGAAGTCGTATGGTCTAAAGAAATCTCCAAGATGCTGGAACAATAAATTTAGTGCACGAATGAAAACGAATGATTTTTGTTTATATACAAGAAACGTCGATGAAGAAAGATTATATATTCTCTTATATGTGGATAATTTATTAATTGCTGGTTCAAGTGAAGAAGATGTACAAAAAGCTTGTCTTACTAAGTGCAACGGCTATGCTCGTTTTTGTATTAAACGTTTTGGACTGAATTCTATATATGGTCTGACGCGATTAATGCTGCCGTAATTCTGAATTCAAATATTATTAAAATGTGCTGAATATTATCGCTTATAATGCGAGAATACAGAGAAACAATAACAAATAAAATTTCCTACAGCTGACACGTGGTTCGTTTTTAGAGTATACCTAAATTGTCGCTATAACCAGTTACTATGTTGTGCAGGTACATATGTAGGTTGTAGTCATACCGGTACTACCTTACATATTACAGACTAATGGAATACCTTCTATAACTTTTCCTTACATTATTTTATCAAGGTTATAATTCACGCGAATTACACAAGACATTCTGATTATTTGCACCTGAGAATTCCTGGCATTCTTAGCCACTGAAGTAATCATTTAAGGAAGCTATCCAATTAAGAAATATCAGTCTGTATAAATGGGATTTTTCTCTTATCAATTAAAAGTAGATATTTTAGAATAGCTTAATAATTAATGACACAAGAGAGAATTTAATAGAATGAACTATCATAATCTTATAAAAGGTTCTTAAAAATAATTGATATTTTAACATCAAGAGATTGCCTAAGGTTCTTAAAAAATTCATTGTTTAACATCACTTAACATTGATTGATGAACTATCATAATCTTGCACCATAAGGAAACAATTACTTGAAATGATAACTATGTGATAAATAATATCGTTTGAGGAGATAATAGCCTGCTTAGATACTGGTAAGATAGTCAATATTGTTTTAATGATTATTATAGTCTGTTGATTGGTTTAATTTAAAACTGGCTGTTTTTTTCTTGACGCCGGCGTCAGTCAATGGATCTAACGTTGGATCGGATACTGCGTATACTTGTATACGATGAAGCGAACGTCAGAGCCAAAACTCTTGAAGCAATATTTAGACTACCACTGAGAACTAGCTGATGCCTACATAAAAGCAGAAGACGTAAATATAATAGTTAAAAATCTTGTTAGTATGAAAATTAGACATAGATTTTAAACAACAAGCTCTTAGACAAGACTAACAGACAGACGAGTAACATTTGATTACCCCTTTTATCAAAATAAATATATTTTTTACTGTTTGAGGTGCACAGCATATAGATAATCAATTTTGAGACACTAAAGTTGTGACTTTAACTATTATATAATAAAAGTAAATTCCCTTCTCTTTTTTTTGAAATTATGCTTTACGTCGAATTAACATTATATCTTATCGCTTTGAAAAGTCAATGAGAATTTTTTGGGGATTGTATACTATATTATATAATAATATATTATTCCAACTAGTATAGCTGGTACACTTAAACAAATTTCATTTGTTTCAGCGTGGAGGATTATTCGCTATGGATGTTTTGGAAAAGAAGAAGATATGTTGTTGCCGTATTAGCGTTTTTTGGTTTCTTCAATATATATTCACTGAGAGTAAATTTGAGTATCGCAATTGTTTCGATGACGCAAAACCGAACGATTGTCCACGAAAATGGTACCACTACATACGTAAGTACAAGGAGTACGATATAGTCCTTATACATATTTTATGAAGATATAATTTTATGAATTGTGGATTTCACTGCATCGACATTGCTTGTTGATATTTTTTTATGTTTTAGCTCTATATATTATGTTCAAAAATTAATTAATTAATTAATTTTGTAATATGACTATAGAGCTCTTGGCCTCAATTAAATGTAATTTAAAGTATTATTGTGTTTGGAAATAGATATTTTAGGAAATTCTAGCTAAGATCATAGTGTGGTGGCATCAACCTCTTCTCCTGTTATATATCTGTTATTCGATTTGTTGCTTCTCTCGCATAGAGTTTATCTTGAACGGCTAGACATTCTGTTTTAATTAAAATTCCTTAAATAGATCTATGAAGCTATTAAGCTTTTAATCATATGGTAAATATTATAACTAAATAATAATCTAAATTATGATAGATGTTATGCATAATGTTTCGGTGCATCTTAAGTGCTTTAATCATAAACGGTTTAATTAAAGTGGGTACTTTTTTATTAATTAATGGTTACAGACAAGATATATATTTCATATTCATCTCTGATTATTTATCTAATTATACAATATCTAATGTATTTAATAAATTGCATAATTAAAAGATAAGACAACCTAAACCGATGTTGAACATATGCATTGAATGGAATTATTTGATTTCATCTCGATTATTGGATGAGTCAGTTTAATATACCAGTGATCGACAGGTTTATTGGCAATATTTTTATATCATTTTTTAAATTCTTGAAGGATTAGTCTTGTTTGTAAATATCTGCTATAATAATAATAATGGCAGGAAAAATAAGATTTCGTTTCCAAATCAATAATGAAATTAGGCATTAGAAACAATTACCATTTGCAAACTAAACATTATCCACACTACAGGTTTTGTTTCTTTGTCTTATAAACCTAAATGTTAAACTGCATTAATTTAGGTTTGTAGAATAAATTGACAATACATAGTAAAAAATATCTAAAATTCTGTTTCGGCATCGCACAATTTTTACAATTTACACTTCGGAGAAAAATATTGGCAATAATCTATCCACATTCACAGAAACACTTATTTCGCTGTCATTGTTTATTAATGAACAATATCATCTTGTAATTTTGTGAAAGTATAATGAAATGATGATACAAAGTTCAAATAAATGGTTTTAATCTTAATTTGCACAAAAATAATGGTATTTCTCTCTCAACACATTTTTTTGCTTTTAATCTTTGGACATGTACATATGTAGGTACAACATATGTACATTCTTTCAATGACTTTTTTCGTTATTGTTATCTTCATTAGAAATATTTAGTTGAACATAACTTAGTTTTTGCTATAAATATGACAGTATTCTAAATAAGCAGAGAATCCGTTATTTTGCGTCATATCTTCATTTTTAAATTACTTTCAATTTCGATGCTTGAAATTATAGTAATTATAAAATCATGAATGGAAGTGCTTTTCTAAATAAAGACAAGTTACTATACGGAACGGTACCCAATCAAAATGTTTCTTGTTTGTTCTGGAAAGTGTTTTTTTTGTGTATTATTAATATTTAACTTAATGTGAGCTTCTTAACAAGTACTCCTTAAATATATATAAAATATATACTTTTTGAAAATCGCTTTATTAATATTTTTGCCATACGTTTGTCGGCAGAGTATATTAAGATGAATTAATTAATTAATCACCGTAATTAATTCATTTTAATAGGAGTATAACACACGTGGTATGTTGTACACAAAGCTTAGGCTCACTAATAAATTAAATATTTAGTGTGTTAAAATTTCTAATGTGTTTTAAATTTCATATTAAATTATTTACTAGTGATTGGTGATTAGTAAGATGTGACTTTTGAGGAAATGGTAGATATATTAAAATAGGAATGCATATCGCCGGCACAGTGAATAGTAGTAGTGGTAGTATAGCAGAAGTTATGTAAAATAACATCAAAAATGCATTTGCTGCGTATGTGTCGGTTTGATTGAGGATATGGCAATGAAAATAATTGATGATTGTATTAAATTTGTATACAACCATTGTTATGATCAAAGCGGTCGATGGCCGCAGTGGTTAGGCGGCTGACTATCGTTGTGGGAGGACGATAGGTGCCGGGGTTCAATTCGCTGGAGGGACGGTGACATTTTTTCAGAGAGTTTAATCCCGGATCGACTTGCCATTCGCTGTTGGGAGCAAAGTGATTAACAGCGCGGCATCATAAGAGGCGATATGGTGCTGTCACAAAGCCATTGAACACCACTTACACACACAAACTACACCGCGAGAGTTGCATTGATAGCCAGACAAGCGATACAGCTTACGGAGTCACTGCAACTAAGCACCTACCACACATTAAAAAAAAAGTATTTATAAGCTGCTTAACCGTTTAAAGGAAGCTTTTGTTAAAAATTGGAGGAATCATGGTCTAATGGTAATATAAATAGTTTTAGTAAACTAAAGAGGATAGAATGGTATTTAATGTACAAAAAATTAAGGAAGGAGCATATACGGTTAATAGGTACATACATACAATGAATACTTATATAGTATACAAAATATAGAAGGAATACCTAGTTCACACAGTTTTACAATATATATGTATATATTGTACAATATAACAGAAAAAGAAAAATTACCTTTATTAACATTACTATATCAGACTAAAGGGGTCTATAGACGATACCATCGTTTGTACAATCTGTTGCAGAATCATAGTTGGTTCGACGGTTTAAAGGGGCCTACAGACGACTTGGCTGTACAATCTGTTGTAATATCTACTTTACTTGTCTTTACGTTTTTATTTTCAAGTTGTAGTAGGTGATCATGTGAAAAAATGTGAATGTAAAAAATAGTGGATATGTTATAGGTAGTGGCCTAATATCAAGTATATTAAACAATGTGTGTTTAAATATGGTTTTGGCGGGGATCAACCCAGAAGGTGTTAAAATCATTTGGTCTTATCTTCAAGGTCATAATTTTGTTGTTACGCTGGAGGATTCTCCTACGCTAAGTTTGTCTCCATAGTAACTTAACGTTTGCAGCTGGTTGCCGTCCTCTTTCTGATTTTCATCCCAGACTTGCCTAGAGTTCTGGACGTACATTTTTCAGTGACAATGACATGACAATCTTTACATTATCTGAAAGCGAGGTCCTTTTCTTCCGTTTCCTGCAGCGCGGATTTGGAAATCGCGGGTCCAACAGATGGCGTCTCAAAATACGTGAACTAAATGTGTCGTACTACGTTTTACTACATCTTCATTCTTATCATGACCCTGAGTATATCTTAAAAAACTTGATACTTAACAAATCCAAATTCTGCAAATAAATGTTCTATGGTGGATTTTTGATGAGACTCTGCAGTCTGCTCTATTCAAGAGTATGTATTCCAGCATGCGTCGAAAATCTAAGAGGAGTCGAGTCGATCCAATTCTCCGAAAAAATGTCGCCGCCTCTCCGGAGAATTGAAAGTCGCCTCCTATCGTTCCGTCACAACAATAGTCAGCTGCCTAACCACTGCGGCTACCGTCCCGACTTAAATATCTCAACTTCTTACATCACTCTGTAGCCAGCAAAGGTTACATCCCAGAGAACAAAAGGGCTTAGTAGTGAAGTTCTCTCCTAGAAGCAGAAATTTAGGAACCCAGAATGTGTGTTTAAATTCGGTCAATGGACTTATTGGAAGACAACATACTTACATAGTGGTGTATCCAATGAAATTCAAGTTTCTGAAGAATCTAGATCGATTAATGCTATACCATGTTATGAAGTTGTAAGTACGAAAACAATAATTGAATGTTTGTTGTGAGAGGAACCAATTATATGTACATATAAATCTATTACGTTTTTGAGCGAGTCACTCTAGTGACACAGTATTAGTTAATATACCGTAAAACGAGGTGACTTTGTGACACCCAGGCGACTTTGTGACAGCACAACACTCCTTTGAAAAAGTCACTCTTACATCTCTGTTTATTATGTTATTATAGCAACCTCTCCCACACGTATCGGTAAAGGATTGAAGCAGTGTCACGTATTATGTCTCGCGATTCTTCTGTAGTTTTTTTACAAGACACGTATTTTTTAAGGTAGATAAGCAATTTTCACTAGATCAGAAAGTTGCCAAAACGATAATTTTTATTATTTGGGTGGACTTTGTGACATATTGATGATTCAGTTAGGAGGTGATTTTGTGACAAATTTGGAGCCTGGCATACATTTACGTGGTTATAATGTTCCAAAATCTCCTCACAGAAAGGCGACATTGTGTTCTAGTGAAAGCCCAATGCTGTCACAACGTCACGCCGAGCGATGGGCTGAATGTGTGACAAGTATACATCAAAATTCTGGCTAAACTACTATTGTTTTTGTTTCACATCGTCATTGTTTTAGTAAAAGCTAAATGATGTGACTACTTCATATATTATTTACTCGACCTTCCAGCTATAAAACTAGAACTGAAAATATTGTTAAAAGAGTCAAATCTGTCACAAAGTCACCTCGTTTTACGGTGGTTAAAATCTTTCGATGATGGACATATCGTGTTAGCGATCTTCATGGATTTTATTAGAGCCTAGAGACAGCTGCTATTAAGAAAATGTAATTCCGATTTTTTTTAATAGCTAAACTGAATAATAATAGTAATAGAGATAGGGCTAAGGATTGGTTTAAATCATATCTAAGGAATTGTTAGTAGGTAGATAAATATGAAGAACTGACATCTAAACGAGTATGGGAACGCTAATAGAATTATTTCTATTGAACTACACGTTAATAATCAGACTTAGTAATTGTGAATATGTATGTATGTTTGCATATGCCACAATGTTGTATATCGTACTAATATAGAAAATATGACCAAAAACTGTTGAACTTCTATTAATTCGTGAGTAGTTTCAGTTACCTGTTATTTATGAGTATAGGTAGTAAATATGAATTGAATAATTTAGATAAATTTATTATTTCAAGAAGATGTTTAATTTGTAATGAACAAAATGTCTAAGACGGTTAGTTTTTCAACATTTTAGCATGTAAACTAAACTACATACATCTATATAAATCCATGATTACACCTCGTATATTATTATTCTACAAATTATATATTTTGTACGCTCGTCTAATCTGATAAATCCAGTGTCTGTCTTGCCAGAATCTTCGCCAGATTGTTTGCAACTATTTTGGTCTTCAAGACAGGCCTGTAAACATGCAAAAAAGAGTGTAGAAAGTCACGAATAAAACAAATAAAGTAAGAGGATTAGAAAAACTATCTTCTTAAATGATGCCTACTAAGGAAGATCGATCTCTGTCCTAAATCTCGCAGGTCTATAAAAAGCCGTTTGAGCTGTAGTGATTGTATATCAAGCGGGACATCGATCTTAGAGTATAAAAGATAATTTGATGTTAGGGCTCATTCTCTCATGACCTAGCCCTTGCCAAGAATATGACTAAATAATGGCAATATAATTGTTCTTAAAATTCGAATTTCTAAATGCTCAACTAACAGCATTATTTAATTTTCGTGCAATCTGTTTGAACTATGGTGATCATGAAAAACTGCGCAGTTATTAACTATAGGTATTAATACCATATAATACATGTATATTTATGTGTAAAATTTGGTAAATAAACAAAAACATCTGTTCATTACATGTTTGTTTTATCTGTTGTGTACCTGTACTAGTTCAATAAATTATAGCCGTTAATCAAGCTGTTATTGTGTGATAAATCACTTAGAATAAATGCTCAAGGACTATCACCAGATTTATACAATTAAGTATATGCATAATTAGTAGATGTAAGCATATACTTAGACGGATGTCACACAAATATAAAAAGCACCAAGCACTAAGCTTTTATTTTAATTAATACACCTGTAGTAATTTATGCAATAAATATATATAAATAAATAATATCTCGTGATATTAGGTTTATGATGTAATATACACAAGTGACATTTAAAGTTGGAACAGTAAATTATTTTTTTAAGAATCCAGTATCGTAGTTTTTAAAAAATAGGAAGCATATTTTTCTTTCCTTGAGAAGGGATTTTTTGAATACTTATAGTCAGGAAATAAGAAAATCAGTATTGAGGTGCTTGTAACTTTACATTTAAGCTTGCTGAAATCAGTTCAGTTCACTGTTGTCCTAACCAATTTTCTTGTATGTATATCTTTTTTCCTACTTCTCCCATGCATCAGAGATTGAAGCACAAAATGAGTGTAGATTTTCACCTCAATTGCAGTGCATGGTCGTTTTGCAAATACTAGTGAACTTCTGAAAACTTGTAGAAGTATTTAACTTGTTTTAGTTTAATTTGTTATAGAACGTAGATTGACTTCAATACTCTAACTTCTTCAGTATGCTCTTGTTTGCCACGTTTCAGTGGCTCTTTCACTGCTAAAACAAATGCTACTACAAAACAAAACTTGATGATGAGATACAGAACATATTATTTCAGTTGAAAACTACAATAAAAGCGCCTTTATAAATGTAAATGAAGTTATTTATCTGTTAAGTTTCGTGTAATTTTCTTCTGCCTTCTAGAATATGTATACCCAAATTTTGCGTTGTGTGTTAAAGTGAAAGATCTGAAATACGTATTCTTCATGGTTAGTAAGTGGAAGAGATATACATAAAAGCATTGCGGAAGATCTTTATAATTATGTAAATGATGTTATAGCGTAAACATCTTTTACCTTTTGTCCTTTGTCAATGTGTTTGTGCTGATACCTGTCGATGTGACTTTTACTACCGAAATGGCATTAGTATTGAAAAACTTAAAATTCTCTGTTAATATAATAGCTGTTTTGTTAATATAATTTCTTTTCTAGGAGCAAGAGTTTGATTGGGATTCTAAACTGCAAGGTTATGTGTTAAGTTCTTTTTTCTATGGTTACATCTGTACGCAAGTTTTGGGTGGATGGCTAGGTAATAAAATTGGAGGACAGAAAGTGTACGGCATTGGAATTGCAGTTACTGCTGTTTTCACTGTTATAACGCCAGTTATAACACACACAAGTGTTTATCTTTTGATAGCAGTTAGAATAATCGAAGGAATATTTGAGGTGAGTTAGTGCATGTAACTTATTGTTTGTCTTAATAATTCTTTTCAAATTTACATGACAAACGCCATTTTCTGCTTCGTAAGTAGATTGAATTTTGTCTGAAATTGTCAGTTTGGAAGAGATTTCTGCAACTTTTATTATTTTTAATTACTCTAGTTTTTGATGTATATAATTTTGAAAATAAATGAATTTGTGTTAAAATTTTGAAATAATTATTTAAAAGATTGGTTTTTGTTAATACTTTTATTATTTATTTCGTGGTACTAAACACTTTAAATACTAAATGATGTGTTTCTTTTTTGAGGGAGTAACGTTTCCTTGCATGCATTCTGTTTGGTCTAAATGGGCGCCACCTTTAGAGCGAAGTCGTATAGCTACTTTAGCGTTTTCCGGCAGCTATATTGGAACGGTAGTATCAATGGTTGTATCTGGTTATTTAGCAGACGGACTTGGCTGGGAAAGCATTTTTTATGTATTTGGTATGTACTAAAATATGTGTATTTATTGATATTCGGCAGTTATTTTATTGTGGATTTGTTTATTGATTAATAAAAAATAATTAAACTTCAATCAATAACTATCGATTCCGACCACTACTCTCTTTTACCATATTTATTATATATCTGCAGTGTTTGTTTTGCAACGTATTCTTAATTTGAATCATTTTATTATATGAATAGAATACGTTAGTTAAAATATAAATTATTAAAATATTGACATAGTAAATACTTTGACTGTTAACTTTATTACACAAGTAATTACAGATTACGAAAAATTATTAAACGTGGAAAAGTTATTTATATTTGTATTAGTTACAGTTGGGAAATAATTTAATTCCTAAGTATGATTACGTACTGTTTTCGTCTAGTGAAAGCATTGTTACACGAGAATGCCCCATAACTGTAAAAACTAAATTGAAAGTGAAACTAATACTATTTCAAATTTTAAACAATGAAGTTCTAACCACTACTAGATCATTTCAAATAATGCAGGATTATGTAGTAATTTTATACACAGATTTTCATGTGTGTGTATACCTATTACATATAGTCAACCTCAAAAATCAATGCACACCTACGCGTTGAATGTTGGAATTACAACATAGCTTTTTTTAATGACGAAGGATTACTTTATATTATTAAAATGAATGGTTATCAGTTTTGCTACAAAGTCTTATGTTTGCGTGATGTAATTTGTGGACAAAGTCCTTTCATTTAACCATACTAGGTGTTTAATTTATTATCTTGGGTTAAATAACTAAAAGTTTTATAATTATACATTTGTCCAGTTTATGTAATTTCATACTTACTTACAAATAAAGGCACACTTTTAAGAAACTCTTTAAGAAATCAGTAAACTCCCAACAATAAACGTGTAACTAATTCAACTCTCAATATATAAAACAAGGTTACCTCTGTTGTTTAACAGATTCAAGACAATATATTGTTTATAAGCATGCATTTTATGTAGTTAAACATTTTTACAATTTTCTACACATCTTGTAAAGAGTTTGTGTGAGAGTGAGACGGAGTGAATATTAGTGAAACGAACAAATACAAAAATTATACTAAACACAATCAACTTAATTATGCAGGTGCATTTGGAATTATATGGTTTATATGTTGGTGGTTCTTGGTATATGAATCGCCGGAACTAGATCCGTGGATTACTCCAGAGGAGCTAAAACATATTCAAACATCTTTAGAAAATTCCAATGTGGAAAAAAACATCAAACATCCTTGGAAAAGCATAATGACTTCTATACCAGTATGGGCAATTATAGTTTCACATTTTAGTGAAAATTGGGGATTCTATACATTACTTACACAGTTACCAAAATTTATGAAAGGCAAGCATGAATATTAATAAGTAGAATCTTCGTTCTTACCTTTATTGTGGTTTTAGATATGTTGAGCTACGACCTGGGGCAAACTGGGATAATGTCAGCAATTCCCTATTTAGCAATGGCAATCATGCTTCAATTCTCTGGCCACTTCGCGGATTGGTTCCGAGAGCGTGGAATTCTCACAACTACCCAAGTTCGGCGAATATTTAATTGCAGTGCTTTTATAGCTCAAACTGTCTTTATGTTGGCAACTGGTTTCGCGGGAACCGCAGTCGGAGCTACGGTTTGCTTAACTTTAGCCGTGGGACTAGGTGCTTTTGCTTGGGCTGGTTTCAGCGTTAACCATTTAGATATTGCTCCACAGCATGCTAGTGTTTTAATGGGAGTTTCTAATACATTTGCTACAATACCTGGAATTGTTAGTCCAATTATATCTGGGTATATTGTAACAACGCCGGTGAGTATTCTGTTCAAATAAATTACATATTTATGTACAGAGTGTTAAGAAAAAACACTACATACTTTGTTGATAGTAGAGATAAAAATAAGAAAAAAGTTCACATAGATTCGACGCTGAATTGTTTTTGATGATTCAATAAAATAACTCTGTATATTAAAGTACAGAATCGATAACTTTATCGTTATCGCAGCGGATTTTCGAACTGTTGCCCTTGTTGCTGTTTATAAAATTGCAAATATCTTTGAGAAGACGCGTGCACTTGATTGTAAATTTTTAAATTATTTAATTGTTAGTTGGCATGTACAATTCTCAGCTAAAGTTCATCTCTAGTTGCATAAACCAGATCTTTCAAGTATTCCCAAAGAAATGATTTTTCTTAATACCCTGTATATATTAATATCGCCCATTTTATATAATTATATTATATAGAGATAGGGTTAATAATTGAGGAAATTTCAGCAGAATGTCTGATAGAATAACAATTCTGCTGTTGCTTTCTTATTCCGATGAATGATTATAAGAAGGGATACAATTTTGGTTAAATTATCTGAATTAGTCTAACACTTAATTTAAGATATTTTCAAATTTATTAAGGACCGTGTAGAATGCTAAAAATATGATCTATAGCAGACTATACATAAGAATTTTCATTCAGATCAAACAAATAGGTTTATAAGTTAGAGAATAATTAGGAACTTCATTATACTTTACATGTCTACAAAGATCTTTTACAACATCTTTTGTTTACACTACTTATCAAAGCCACGTGTAATTTGTTGCAGTCTAATGAGGAATGGCGCATTGTCTTTTACATTTCAAGTGCAGTGTATTTATTTGGATGTGTTTTCTACGGACTATTCGCATCAGGAGAATTACAACCATGGGCTATGGAATCGGCACCTTTAAGAAAATCATCTTTGCCAGAGAAAAGAGGCGTGGTAAATGAAAGATTCGAAATGGATTAACATTTATAGCTATAGTAAAAGCCTATTTAATAATTTTAATGTGTCTTCTGTGATAGATAAGTAACACTGAAAAAAAATAGAACTTTGGTTGGCATTGTTTTGTACAGTATACGATAATTTGTGATTAAATTAAAAAAAGTATTGTATTTATAATTTTTATTGTAAAATGTGTTCAATTTGGTTGTATATAGTTCCTTTTATGACCTAATAACTAAGAAGATAATAATGGATTAAATGGGATCCTTTCCAGAAACTTTAATTAACACAAAATTTATTTGAAAACAATGGCTATTAATTAACTCAGGTTTCTTGGTCAAGGACTAGGTGTTATGAAAACATTTTTTACGCAGACTTCATATTGAAAAACGTCCTATATTTAAGCTTTCGGTAAATTTTTACCTTCATCCGAAACAATTCTTAAAACGTTACACATATATTAAAACATCTCAACACCTAGTCGTTGACCAAGAAACATGAGTTAATTAATATTATTTACGACTAAGAAACTTTCGATACAATGGCTATTATTTTCAGATACTCAGTGGAGTAATTAATATTGTCAGAGTGGAATGGCAAAGGGTTTCTTTTTCATTAATCCATTAAATGTTTGGTTGTTCGTTATAGGTTCTCAGATCAAAAAAGTCTTTGGTTTCTTTCTCCTTCTTTTTTAATTACCCTATAATATATTTTTCTATCATTTTTGAAATTAAATAGATTACTTTGTATTGCAATAAACTATTCCATTTCTACAGTTTCTTTTTTCTCTGATTTTTTTTACATACTATAAGAGTTTTGCGACAGCTAACATTCGAACAGTTATTGTGCAATATGTTTCAGGACACTGGGCGAACATACGATATGAATACCTAAGTTATATTAAACGTGATTCAAAATAAATGTATATTTTTTGTTTTTGACTAATTTAAAGTCAATAATCCAATCCTGCTAATTGGCATTACTAATGTTCGAATGTGTCTCTAAAACAAAAATTTTAGTCCTCTGACGTCAATATGCAAAAATACACTCACAGAAGCATGTCAGAAGCATCAGTATACAATCGACAATGAATTAAATGAAAGGACATACATACATATATATATATGTATAGCAATCTTTACTTACTGCAAAAAGGTATTTTCTAATTCAATGGCGACGCATTATTAATAATAACTGGAAAAACCTGGTACTTCGAAATAATTGACCTCAACTAACACTATATAAAATATTCTGCTACATGAAGTACGTTATTTGAAATTACCATATTTTTCCCAGTACTAGTTAAATAATCATTTCATGGAACGAACCGGAGAAAGTAACCGTTAGGTCCACATTCGTGTCAACAAACACGGAAATTGCTCAAAGCCTATGAAAGTTCTATTTCTATGCTGACTGAACATTATATCTATAGACTAGTTAAAATATTTTATCCAAGGAAATGCAAGTCAGCAAAAATCAGAAGATTCAGTCAAAATATTCTAAATCTCGGATAATACCACTGACGTATGGAAATCATTCTTAGACAATTCGTTACGATTCGTTCTTTTTTCATCCTTTTTTTTTTCAGAAGCGTCTTACAAGAAATTTCCCCTTTTATCTTTCCGCGTACTTTTGTTTTCATTTTATTTCATGTTTTTTTTGTTTGTCTCTTGTTTTATTGTTCTTTATCAATTAAAAATGTTCATTGAAATTTGTCAATGTGTGCTTTGTTCTAGATCTTGGTCAATTTTTACACAGTAATGTGTGTCTCTCGTGTTATACGAAAATTATCTGTTTTCTACGAAAAATGTTTAAAATCCTTGGTCTATATTCTATGATGTTTAAAGATAAAAACATAAAATTTAACGTCTGGCACTAATATTTTTACTGTTGACATTTACTTTTCTCTAGTATTGTTTGGAAGTTACAATATAAGCATCTAGTATTTTTGTATTGTAAACTGTCGCGACAACGATCAGTAAATATTATGTTTCCTATTTAAGTTATTTACATAGCTGTTTATTAGCAGTGTTACATATATGATACTTGACAATAAATATATTGTTCTATAAAATCAGTTTTATCGACCCCACTGAAAGTTGGGTTTTGTTTTATTATTTTGGTATTAAAATTATTTTATAAACAAAATGGTTTTACACCTTAAACAATTGCACTATTTAAATACATGTTTAATTACTATTATTACTTAAAAGCAAATGTCTCTTTGTTTATTAACAATCAAAGTTTGACTTTGGTTCAATTAAAAAATAAGCGAACCATCGCGTGTAGGTACATATCAAAAAACAAAATTCTCTGGAAAGATCTGCGTGATCTTAACATTATTCTTAATCATGCTAATAATTTTCTGCTTTCACTTCATTTGTCTAATGCAGATTCAATTACTAGTATTTTCGCTAATACATGCTTTGCTGTGACAAATTCTGGTATTCGGAAATAGTGGATTTTTACTCCTAACTGCATACGGACTCTACTGAGTATTGCTTTCATTTACTCTCGTTACTGAAAATGGTTTATTTAATACCATTAAGGAAATAAGCTCAAATTCAGTTCGTTATGACATTCGTACACATTCGTAAATTTTCGGCTGATAAGTATATTAAGTATGCTTTTTAAAATATTTGAGAAGCTGCTTGCGAAACAAATTCAAAATACTATGTCTCGTTATAACATTTTCCAATCGAGATTTTCAGCAAAATTAAAACTGTGCTTCCGTCTTATCAACAGTTACTGATGTTATTTTTATAGCACGACATGGTTAAGCTTACATGTGCGGTGCTGTGAAATTTCTCGTGTACTTTTGATACTGTAAATCATTAATTACTGCTCATAATTATAAAGTCTTTGGGCTTTACTACTGATGCTATATCCTTTATTGGCAGCTCTATACTCTATCGGTTGTTAAAAAGAACGCAACTATAGCATTTTACCAGTAAAAATATTAGGATAGAAAGCTGCTACTTCTATAAGAAAATATATAGTGATGATAAAATAAATTATGGTCTAATATTAATAACTATCATTACTAAATTTATTGGCCAATAATGCTCAAAATTAAATATTTTTGCTCGTTTGCCACTGAAAATTAGTTAAAACTATTTGATTTTGATCAATTTTGCCTAATAAACTTAGTTTTTGATGGCAACACTTTATAGATAATCCATTTTGTTAATAAGATTATAGTTTAGATGATACTATTAGAGAATTTAATTTTGATTTATTACAAAATAATTGTTCTATCATTTAATTTTAAAAACAGCTCTATTTTTAGACGACACTAGTTATTATAACTGCATCATTTTTATCTGAGGTCTATAATAGATACCCTTATAAAAATATAATTTTAATAATATAAAAAAAACTATCCTTATTTAATTATTTTTATGTTGAATTATGATAGCTGCGGACTCCGGTTATTCCTTTTGTTTGTGATAATAATTCACTACCTATTTTCTTGTAATCAATAATATCGATCCAAAATTTATTTTATCATTATTGTCAAATATTCTATTCGACCACTATTAGTCATAATAGGTATTTATTAATAATTAAATAAATATATAACAATACATTTATAATAAATATGAGTAACGTAAGTGTTCAGTATTATATATATTTACCTAAATCAAATAATTCAAATATATCAGTAAATAAATCAATAGAAAATTCATTAAGAAATACAAAAAATTAATGGACTGCAGTAAATAAATTGTCTTAAGGAAATATTTCAAAAAGAAATTTTGTAAAAGAGAAAAATAATCACAAAAAAGAACGTTAGATCCAGTACTAATATTAATTAAACAAGATCCAAAAATAAAATCATCAACAGATTGATCAGAATCCTAATACGTCTACAAGTATTCATTTAAATACAAATCCAGTTGGGCCCGCATTCATCCGCATTTGTTCGTAAAAAACGTAAAAAATCCAAAGATGGTCAAAAGTACTGAAAATAATGCAAGAGCAACTATTTTAATAAATAGAAATACCACTAAAAATATGAAAACAGATGAAGAAGCACATAATTTAATAAATAATGCTATAAGTAAGTAATAATATAGGTGAACGTAGTATGTTACTCCTAAAAATGAAAAACAAAAATGATCTGAAGGTCTGATGACAAATGAGATTGATAAAATAAAAAACGGTTCAAACATAGTTGGATTTAAACAAAAAGTTGTTGATAAATATATAGTAAGAAAATCTGCTAATTTCTTTCTTGAAGAATAAATTGTTACAGATTATGTATTAGAATCTGCAAGTTAGTTTTATTATTGCCTTGATAATGACAGCTTTGGTGTCGAAACGTGTCGGTTTTTAGTAAAAAAGTTTTTTGGTGTTTTGTGGGTTGAAGTATTTAGTGTTCTACTTCTGCACTAAGAGATCCAATGAAGAACTTCAAAATAGATGAATTACAATATCAATTCGAAAACTATAATAATGATCATACACTCAATTGATAAATAAAACAGTTGTGATACCAGTTTTTTTTTTAAGTGAGGAACAATGCCTTAACACCTATGCACCTATCACCAGAGGGAGACCCGTCCCCAGTGTGTGGGGTCCGTTGCTTGGGTCTCTCTCTTCTTCTCCTTCAGCACCTTCTCGACGAACGTGGCGATCTTCTCCCAGTGGTCGTGTCCGGACAGCATCGTTTGCATAACGTTATCCGGCGTTAGAGGTCCTACTTCGTGTTGTAGCGCGGCTCTGTAGTCACTCCATCTTTCGCATTCGAAGAAGGTGTGATGAGCATCATCTTCTGCAGAGTCGTGATACTGACATGTCGCGTTCTCTGCTTTACCCATTCGAGCCAGGTATGCGTTGAATTACCCGTGTCCGCTGAAAAACTGGGTGAGGTAGTAAATTACCTCGCCGTGGTCTCGGTCCATCCACTCCGTGATATTGCGGATGAGTCTAGCCGTCCTTTCGTGTCGTTCTGCCAGCGCTCTTGCCAACATAGTCGTGTGAGCGCTTTAGCGTCCGCTCTTGCTTGTCGTGTGCCGACGTCTCGCCGTGTCTCGTAGACTCTCTTCTTTTCTTGAGCCAGTAGGTCTATCGGAGTTACTCCTGCGATCACGAGCACAGCCGGTTCGGAAACCGTACGGTATGCGCTGGCGATCCTGAGTGCTCCCCGTCGCTGTACTGAAGCCATCCGCTTTCTGTCCTGCTGTAAGGCGTCAGCCCAGATCTCGCTTCCATACAACAGTATGGAATGGGTGACGGTCATTAGTAGCCGGCGTTTACTCGCCGACGGTCCTCCTACGTTGGCCATAAGTCGGCTCAGCGTCGTCGTTACCTTAGCGGCCTTATCGCTCGATGACTGTATCTGTTGCCAGAAAGTCATCTTGCTGTCGAGCCGCAGTCCGAGATACTTCACGGAAGTTCTAGTAGTTATGACTTCCGTATCCACCGTCATCTCGATCTTCCTAGGGATTCTTCTCCTGGTCAGTAGAACGACCTCGGCCTTCTCCGTTGCCAGGGTCAGGCCGTGTTCGTCCATCCATGTGGTGACTCTTCTCATGACCTGGTTGAGCCTTCTCTGGGCATCCGCGTCGTCACGCGCTAGGATGACTGCCGCTACGTCGTCTGCGTATCCGATCAGATACGCATCTTGCGGCAGCTCCATTCGGAGGATCCCGTCGTAGGACACATTCCATAAGTCTGCGTGCACGGCCCGCCTGCGGTGTCGTAGACCAACTTCCTGTCGCTAACGTAGCTGCGTATTATCCTAAGTAAATAGCATGGCGTGTCGAACGTGTTCCGCAAGGCGTCCAACATGACGTCCCATCTCGCCGAGTTGAAGGCATTTCTTACGACCAATGTGACGAGCATCACCAGGGGTCTCGAGTAATGATTTCCACGTTGAGCGGCTTCGAAGGTTTCCACTACCTGCGCTACGGCGCCGACGGTGGAGTGTCCCTTCCTGAAGCCATGCTGTCTGTCGGACAGGCCTCCCGCGTCGTCTATGCTGCTCTCCAGTCGTGTTTTGAGCAGTCTTTCTAGTAGCTTTCCAGCCGTGTACAGCATACATAGCGGTCTGTATGCCGATGCCGTGGTCGGATCGCTCTTGCTTTTGCTTATCAGCACTAGTCGCTGTACCTTCCATCTCTTGCAGAACGCTCCTTCTGTTAGGCAGCGGTTGTACATGTTCAGACGCGCGCCACAATCTTGAGAGCTTCCGTCGGAATTCCGTCGGGTCCAGGTGCCTTCCGGTTTTGTAGGGAGTTCGCCGCTCTTGATAGTTCATCTCTGCTAAAAAGCGGGATGTCATTCAATAGCTCGTCCTCCATTTCCGCAGTTCTCTCCGGATGGGTAGGGAACAACGTGTCAACGATGTTCCGCATCCGATCTCGGTCGAGAATGGATTCGCCGTCTTCGTCGTAAGCTTCTGCATGACGATCTTGTACCCAAGGCCCCATGGGTCGTTGTCAACGTCCTGCCGCAGCTCCTTCCACTTACGTTTCTAGCGTTCTTGAGATCTCTCTTGGCGTTCCTAAAGTCGTCGGACTCTAGTTCTGCCGCGTTCGAATCTCGTCGTCTCACTCTGGTTATTCTCCGTCTAAGCTGTAAGCATCTTTTTCCGGAGGGTCGCTATCTCGTCGTTACCAATACGCAGATCTTGTGTTGTATATCTTCCTGCGCGGCATAGAGGCATCGCAGGCGCGACGTATGAGGGCCATGGTCGCGTCCGCAATGGTCTCCGCCGAACCGGTACATACCATGACGGCATCCTTTCCCCGAGCGATTGCATGAGCCAGGGCGTCTTCATCCAGCTTCGCTACGTTCCATCGAGGACCGGGCGGAGCAGGATTTCGCCTGATCGGCTGCTGCCTCGTCGCGTTGTAGCTTATGTACTGGTGGTCACTTCCGGTGTAGTCCTCCATGACTCGCCAGTCCACGATGTCCCGCACAATGTCCTCCGAGGCTAATGTAATGTCCGGTATCGTCTCTCCGTAGCCTGGTCTTCTGAACGTGGTGGTGTCTACAACATTTACCACGCTGAGTCCGAGTCTGGCCGCCATGTCCAGTATACGCCTCCCTCGCGAATCGGTGTATTCCATACCCCACTCCACGGCTTTGGCGTTCACGTCTCCTCCTAGAATAATGGACCCTGCCATTTCTCGAAGGTCGTCTTCCAGGTTGTCGAGCTTGCCCTGAAAGTCCGCTATCGGCTCGTTGGGTGTGAGATGGCAGCTCACGTAGGTGATGGTGCCGCTCTTTACCCACACGTATCCGTTTCGGGCTTCGTGGTTGTCGACGATGACTGTATTCGTGTCCGGGATCCATATAGCTGCAGTGCCGAGTGTGTCCCTGTACCACCCGGTGCATTCCTTATCCCGGTATTGTTCACTGATAAGCAGCAGATCTACTCCGGTGTCCAGTTGTTGTTGGATGAGGAGATCGTCTGCTGTTCTGCTTCGGTGCATGTTGCCTTGTAGGATTCTGGTCATTGACTCTTCTTTGCCTGATCTAATGCCCTTCTGAAGGAGGGACATGCGCCGGAACCAGGGACGTGGCTGCGTGTCGCGGTGTCTCCCGTGCAGAGAAAGCATTTTGCGTTGTTTCTGCAATCCTTCCGATGGTGGCCTTTTTCTCCGCAGTTGATACAGAGGCCTTCAGTTCTTCTGTCTGGTCCGGGACAAGCAGCCTGTCGATGTCCGTAGCCGAAGCAGCGGAAGCACCTGACGACTTCTACCCTGCGTCTTATTCTGCTGTTTATCCAGCCGACCTTTATTCTCGGTGTTTTCAGCAGCTTAAGTGCTTGACGCTGACTAAGTTGGACGATAGCCATTCTCAGCCCTCTGCTGTTCGCGTTGGTGAGGCTGATCTTCACTTCGCCGTCAATGTCTCCTAGCTTTGCTCTGACTGCTGCGCGGACTTCCTCCGTTGTCGTTAAGCAGTCTAGATCTCTGAATTCTAGCGTCTCTTTGGGCTCTAGGATGCTGATGTTAGCCTTCTCACCCAGGATCTTCTTCAACGCGCTGCTGAAACCTGCAGTATCCTTGGTGCTGGGACCTAACTCCAGCGGCATATCTCTCGCACGTGTTTTCCGCACCGCTTTAATCTCGGTGCCTGTCTCTTCCGGTTTCGCGTTGCTACGCAGCTCTCGCAATACGTCGGCATACGACTTCCTTTGCGCAGGTTTTACGAGAAGCGCCTCCAACCGAGGCTTGGCGTTTCGATTCCTCTGCTTATTCTTCTTCGGCTTCTTATTGTCGGTACCGTCGTCCTTTCTCTGACCACCGGCTATCTTCTGCTGCTGTTTGCTGTCAGAAGTTTTTGCAGTTGCCTTCTTCTCTTCTTGAGCTTGCTTTATCCTGCCTGCTTGGTCCTTCATCCACACGTTCTCGGAGGGATGCACTTCCTTCTTCTCCACGTTCTTATTGCCTGTAGCAGAAGTAGCCTGCGTGTTGGTTGCAGGCGCTGAAGCCTTTTGCGCGTGCACTCCTGCTTGCAGCTCGGCTTTCATCCATCTCTTCCTGCAGTCAGAGATCATCTCCACTGCTTCTTCTATCTCCTTCAAGCCGTTCTTTACATCCATCGAGGCGTTCTTCTGCTTGCCAATAGCTGCCTTCATTGTCTTGATGACACCTATGCACTTCTGCAATTGCTCCTCTTCGCGGCATCGAAGGTTGCAGATAACTTCTTTGGTGGACGACATATCTGGAGCTGATGTGGTGTCGTCACTGCTACCTCCTGGTTGCACGACGTTAAATGTCGTCCGATCTATCGTAATCGGCGACCTAACGTGCTGCGCCGTTGGTGTCTTGAAGGCACCGTTGGGGCTCTCTTCTGTACTGTTCTTCGGCGTTCTCTTGTTGGTTGGTAAAGTTGCCATGTTGAGTAGTTTGCCAGCGCTTCGTGTATGGAGGGGCGGGCCGCAATAGTCAAGAACGGGTATACCCTCAGATCCTCGGGATCCTACCCCAATTCCCTGAGGCCTGACCTACGCTTCACCAATCCCGGAAAACACGAACGGACTGGAGCTCGCCCGTGCCGCATACCTAACGGTTGCCGCATACCTAACGGTCGTGCCGCATACCTAACGGTCGTGCCGCATACGTAACGGTCGTGCCGCATACCTAACGGTCGTGCCGCATACCTAACGGTCGGTCGGCAGCTGGTGCCCCTTTGGGGTCCAGCAACCACTTTACGTGGAGCTCGCCCGGAGCAATGCAGATTCCGACATCTTACACTCACCATACACTACCTGATCAGCGCCCGAAGTGGCTGGTTCCTCACAATGCGTCGCGGATCCTCGTCGGCAGAGCAAGCTCACATCAGCCTACTCCGGATGAGAAGGCCAGTCGGTTCGTAGACGCTCCTGGAGTCGCCGCCACGCTTGCCGATCTGTACATGGGAACAGAAAGGAAAAGGAAGAGGAAGGGTGAGGGTCAGCGGACAGCTGGCGTCACTGGCTGTACCGTTTTCGCATACGGTAGCGGCACTGGGGCCGGCCAGACATAAGTTGTGATACCAGTAAGGATGTTAGAAAACAAAATATTACAATATTTGAGAGAAATGCTAACAAATGAAATCTATTAATGCAGAATTTAAGTAATCACATGATCAAAGCAATAAATTTATTTAACAAACAATATTCTAAATTGGAAAATTAATCTCTATTATTTATTGCGGCAGTTAATAAATTAACATTTATAATATTTATGGTTCTTATCTTATTTATTATATTTGTCATTTTAATTTTAGTTTTTATTACTTACTATGATTGTTTTAAATAATTATTTAATCTCATTCTATAATACATATTTAAGCTTTTTTTATATATTATTTTATTCTTCTCTAATCTCTTGTTTCTTTTATACTTTGTTACTGATAATTTCATATTCGTTTTGTAATAATTTTCTAAAACTGTTATATAATAGTGTTTTAATTCTCTTCAAGGTATTTAGATTTTGTAATTTTATACAATCTATTATTTCATTGGATTTCGACGTATGTACGACTTATCTATGTGTATATTGTGCAGATGGTAAACCACTAAAACAATCAATAGGATTGTAATTGAAATTTCCATGGATTATAATATGTTTATAAATTATTACATTTTGATTTATATCGCCATCATAAGCATTATTTACATTTTTTTTCTTAAACTAATTGTAAGTTGCATTTGAAAAAAAACAGGCAGCCATCTTATATCATATCTAAAATATGAATCTCAGACAACGAACATACATGCAAACATATTAGCCACGCACATTTTTAAATAAAAATAATATGGATACCTTTACCAACACGCACGTCCCTGATAAGGGAATAACATTTTTATTACAACAGAAATCTATAGTAAATAGTACAATTGTTGCAAATTTGAAAAAGAAATCCGTAAAATATTTCAAAACAACTAAAAAGAAAAATTTAATACACTGTATTTTGTGTTAATATTAACTTCTTCACCATAAAAGAAACGTGAAAAATTATAATCCCAAATATTTTAAAGACTTAGGAAACTTATTGTATGATAATAATGCAATCCTATATTTTACGCAAATGAATTCCAATACTTATAATAGAATTTCGTGCAACAGTTATGCTAAGACATATTTCAGCAATACATTGCAGATAACCGTACTTCGAGATGTATTAAAAATTGATTTGAACGAAATCTAAACGAATTGTTACAATTCGAGTTGCTGAATCATAACCCGAGTTCCACTGAAATAATATGGAGGATATTAATTAGAAACAGACTTGTACACGAATAATAAGAAATACATCAACAAACACATGAGATAAGAACGTGCTGAAATGATTTGCATTTTAGCATTGAACTTATTAATAAGTAAACGATGTAAAGAAGCCGACTTTTGAGTATAAAAAGATGAAAATGAAAAAAATAAAAGATGTAATACTTATTATTATAGTTAAGTAGAATTGTAAATTTTATGTACAGTGTGGTAACCACTTATGGAATAAAATAATCTTTGATGTTATGCTCGAACACGTCAATTCTCAATTTTAAAGATACGGCTTTTGAATGAAATTTAAAGTATACAGGGTGATTCATGTAAATGCAGCACGAAATAGATAACTTTTTTTAAATTGGGCACCCTATATATGTATCTGTCAACTTTTGAAGTCTCCTTAATGATCCGATTTTAACGAGCTATAACACTTATGGCCTAAGTGGATGATTGGTATGGTTTTCTGGTTTACCGGAGAAGCGTCTGCACCTACTACATTTTGCTCTATAGGCCCCTATAGCTACTTTTGACCACAACACGAACTGCAGTGGAGGAAACCCAAGGATCGTCTTCATCGCTGCAGTCGGCGTCGAGGACAGGGTCTCCGTGATGCCTAGGCAGGCAATCCTCTTGACTTTAGTAAGTGCGTTGGTCGCATAGCCCAAAGATTCCTCTACAGGCCCAAAAGGCCCTAGTCAGTCGTTAGTTTCTAATTTCACTAAGATTAAACTAATGAATAATGCTGCAGCTTTTGTCAAGGTGTTTATACTCGTGCAGAAACTACACGGAAAGACTGGATTGTTTGAGCCAAACAAATTTTACTTGCATTCACCAAATTTTATGGTTGAATATGGGCAAACAAATATATAGTTGTTGGTAACAAATAATTTTGTTGGCTATAGTTAGGTGTTTTAACTAAATATTTCTTTGAATTAAGCAAATATTCACAAACTTAGTTCCACTTGGTTAAAAACAACAAATAGATTTTGTTGAAACGATTGTTTTATTTGTTTACCATTACGTTAAGAAAGGATTTTACCGAATTATTTTGTTGCGTCACGTAAATCCTTTAACAAAATAATTTGTTTGCTAATAACAAATTTTGATTTAGTATTCAGTTAAAGTAGCAATGCGTATAGTATCCTTAACAAAATATATGCCAACAAAATACATTTGGTTATTGGAAACAGCTCGGGTTTTCCACGTAGTAAGTAACTTTCCTAAATAGGAAGCTTTACTAATAACGGTGAATCCCAAATCCTCAGTGACACAATGTACCAGGAGGTGAATTTCCATCTAGTTGAAAATTACTAAAATGAGTTGTTATTCGAGATTTGTTTTCAAGTGGATTTCTAATAATTCGGTAAAGTAAATATGTCCTGACTCGTTATTCATTTATAACCTATAATTAGATTTAAATATATATTAGTTATGCTTAACCTCTGCTTGGTTTTTAAAACGGTCTATACATATATGGTTACCTCTTTCATATCTTAGAAATAAAATTGAAAATAACTCATGTCTAGAAGAGTAGCCTCTCACTATACTAATTTTAAAATTTTTGTTTCTATAGACTTGCTTATATAACTACTGATCTTTTTTTGAGAATTGTCCCCTGATATACGTTTATGCTATTTTAGTTACTTTACTTCTTACTTCGGGTAAAATAACAGTGTATTTTATTAGTATTATTGCTATTGCGTGCGTCAAAAAAAATATAGCTGCGGCAGCTGGCAATCTTCTTTTAAATTATAACCCAAATAGCTGTAAAAACGCAATAACTTACATGAAGTTTAATTTTGTACAAAGTAACGCAAACAGTTGCCGAAATAGAGAAATAAATACCAACAAAGACATATAAACATTTTTGGGACGTGTTTTTTATCCCGAGCTGGTTGAAATTTAAAATGTCATCTGAATAAATTAGTGCTAGTTGTTGCCAACACACCTCCGTAGATTTCAGTAACTGTTATGACGATACTTTGTAGTGTTGCGTTGTAGAAAAACATTTACCATAGTGACGTACATATTTGAATGAAATATTAAATATTTGGCGTACAATCTTTCGGACAGTAATTGCTTTTGCACACGGTGAAAATCTTTATTTCAGTCGCCTGAATTTTTTTCTTTTAAATCACGACGATAAAAAAACTTTGGTGCCACTGTGGTTACACGTTTGTCAAGATGAAAGATTTTATAGAACCGGCTATAAAGTGTAAAACACGGTTTTTATATAATTTTATGAAATTAAATGTTAGGTTTAGTTGTATGCATTATACTTACATTCGATAATATAAACAGATAAGCCAGTTCTGAAAATTAGAGCCATAAGTTGTTACTGCTACAAAGCTATCCACTCATCGATAAGTAAATATTGAAATAGGAAACATGTTGATATGGATAATTATATTACTTTTTTCTATCGCTATTACACTATCTACCAAATGTATAAGAACACGCGACATTCATTTCGTCAAATTGTATAGAAATGAGAAACTGACTAGAAAGTTGTGGAAATTTTTATAATTTTTCTGGCACTACATTTATAGGAGCTACAGAATGTGTTTATTATTGACTATCGGACTAAAGACATACGTACTATCGTTTGTATAGTGTTTGTTCCGACAAGACAAAGCTAACTTAAACTTAGTACAGGAAAAAATTACGGAAACGATAGTAGAAAACTGGATGTTTCATAAAAAGAAACTAGATTACGTACGTATAAGCTTAAAACGTTTCAGGTTGGTAGTTATGGTTTGCTAAGGTAAAAAACGACTCTGTGCCGATCTATGCCCAACGCAACACTGACGCTTTACACCAAGGAGGAACCAAATGGCTTCCGTATAGCAACAGTAGATTCAAGTCAAGATTCCTAGCTTATACTAGGTATATGCTTCTCTAGCTAGTCGTTCCATCATCCGTTTGCTGTGTCTTTGTCCAGCTACATGGTTCCAATTTAGTTGGTGTTGTTTTATAATCCACTCATTAATTGCACCACGTACTGCACTTTTTGTGATACCCAGACCTGGCTCCGGCCCGGTGAATTTAATTTGGGAACCTTCCCTCGCTAGCTGGTCTGCGGTTTCATTGGCTGCTATACCCTTGTGTCCCGGCACCCACACCAAGGTGACCTTGTTGTCTCTGGCCAGGACAGTTAGGTTTTGCAGACACTCCCATACTAGTTTGGAGGCTATGTAATAAGATGCTAGAGCCTTTAAGGCTGCCTGACTGTCAGAGAGAATACAGATCGCCTGCCCTCGCGGTTGGCGGCGTAGACTCTCCAACGCACAGGTTTGTATAGCATATATTTCCGTTTGAAATACCGTTGTGTATCGCCCAAGTGGTTCACATACCTTGTAACCCTGGTTTTCCTCGTATACACCAACGCCAGAATTAGTGCCCGCCCTTGACCCATCTGTATACCAGTTTTGGGCGTGCGGTTTTCTCCCTCACCATTTTTCCATTCATCCCAATTCAAGAACGCGTACCTGACTGAATGGACAAAGTAGAAGACACGGTTTTACAATATCAGGATTCTACAGAAACACACCTCACCACACCTTTTTTGAGTAGGAAAGGTGGAACAAATGCAAAGATTTGTTACAAAAAGAAAGAAGCCTTTTAGCGTCAGATAATGCCTTCCAAATGATGCTGTTTCCACACGACTACTGGAAGAATATTGCCGTGTTCGTCAAAGAGGTGCTGAAGTAGAAGAAGAGAAAATCCAAGCGATGGAGGCGGCCAATCGAAGCTAACTACGGTATGCCATCCTGAAATAATGCGACAAGCAGTTCCGGGCAAATGAAGTCTTTTTTACTGGGTGCACACATAGGTGACTCTTGGTTACTAGCTAAACTGATTTCTCAGTTGTAGCAACTCCATACGCATAGAAATATTCAGCAAAATACAATGTGTTTAATATTACGACATGGTAACGTATTTTGTTTGCAAAAGTAATATTTCCTGAATAAAAAATTCCTAATATTGAATTAAGTTAAGTTCATGTCAGCATGAACAAAATGTTGGGGAAATACAAGACAAATAAGAAGAAGAAGAAGAAGAAGAATCCTACTTCATCATTATTCAATTTATTAAACCAATGATTATACAATTTGCAAAATTTAATTTTATAAGCTATTTAGGACATCATTTTTTTAGGTCGTAAAATGTATTTTCGACGATAAAATTAGCTCAAAATAGTCTGTTGTGGTATTTAATTGTAGTCAGTTAATAATTAATTGCAAGTTTTGCAGCTGAATATTTGCTTTAATTAAAGTTATTTTAATTTATGTGAACAATATCATTAAATTAGTAATTTTTCTTCATCAACATTTATAGAGTTTTTACGTAAACGCAAAACTAAGAATTTATTTCGCACTGGTAGAAATACTAGAATTATTATATTTCTTAATAAAAAAGTCAGTAGAGCAGTCAGCAGTTCTTTAAAGGCGATAGGTTAAAAGAAAGTATGTTAACATTTACTTCTTATAACATTTTGAAATGTTAATGTTTGGAGATATATACATATATCATACGATTTCAACAACGTTTTCTTATAAATGTTACACATAATCTTATTTTGAACAGTCCTTAAAATGGTAGAGAAGCCGAATCCGAGTCCGTCCACTTTACAATAGGTGATTCCGTGCTACAAAAATTGTAAAAAGTATTGCAAAAGTTAGACGCTATTTTTTTTGTAATCTTAACTATTGCGCTGGTTAAGTGCACTACCTCCAATTATATTACAAGATTTTTCTCTGTGTGTGTGAATCACAGTCGTAAAAATCTATGGAACGTTAGAATATATGTATTCGTTTCGGTTTCCTTTTGTTAGATTTTTTTTTAATGTGTGGTGGGTGCTTAGTTGCAGTGACTCCGTAAGCTGTATTACTTGTTTGGCTATCACTGCAACTCTTGCCGTGTAGTTTTAGTGTGTGTAAGTTGTGTTTAAATGGCTTTGTGACAGCATCATATCGCCTTTTATGATGCCGCGCTGTTAATCACTTTGCTCCCAACAGCGAATGGCAAGTCGATCCGGGATTAAACTCTCTGAAAAAATGTCACCGTCCCTCCAGAGAATTGAACCCCGGCACATATCGTCCTCTCACAACAATAGTCGCCTAACCACTGCGGCCATCGACCCGTATGATATTATTATTGATAATTAATTACAAAAGTAAATACGTGTAAGCATCTTTATACGTAAATATTGAAGAATTTGATATTCTTGTTCTATATATTTTGTAGTCATGTATACAAATTATTATCTAGATGTACGAAAAGCAGGTTAATGGGTTGTTCGGGTTAAGTGAGTTAAACATGTGACATTATACATCAGACAAATTGTCATCCAGTGCATTTTTCAGTTAAGATAAGTAGAATTAAATTATAATACATATTTCTGTAAACATACATTTGTACGCACACAATAAATGTTTCTCTGACTTACTGAGTTGTCGTATATTTTTTCGGATACGAATAGCTAATAAATTACATGCAACGTTAATAATGTTGCAAAAAGAATATTGGGTGCACTTGAATGCCAGGAAAATCGTAGATCGTGCCAATTGGAACTCTGAACATTTATTGCTAAAAGAGTTGCTGCCGCGCAACGTAATGTATATATGTACGTACATACATATACTTACATATATACATACATATATAGACTTTGCAGCATACCTTGTTTCATGACTAAATATTAAAATGTAAAGAATCGGTAAACAATCGTATAATGAATGTTTATTCTTCAAGACATTCTTCATAATTGACATAAAACATTTACAGCACGCACATGTATAAAATTTGCAGTTATTTTTTTAAACATGTGTAGGAATATATCTATATACATATGTAACATACGTAGAGAAACTGTGGCAGATATTGCTTGAGTTTATTTTAATCACAAAGATCCACTTCATGGTCGCATTAAGTGCCTTTAGGAAATTCCGTAACGGTGTGTAACCGTGTGCGCCTAATAAATATAAGTGTAAAGAATGTAATTACCAGAAATGATGTTGATATTTTGAGCATTTAGTAGGATCGGATTCACCAACGTTAAAAATACTTACAGCAGTGAGTAAATGTATGTATATTTATGCAAGGTTGACATTGAATTTCGAAATGAGTGTCTGTTGAAACTGAAACGATTTTATTTGAAAATAGAACGGGCAATCCTTCTGTTAATGGATACATATGTGTAATTAATGTGAAGTTTAAAATGTAATATTGAAATTTAGAACTAAGATATATACATATATATATAAGTGTTGTTCAACTAAGCCAGACTATTGGAAACATTTTATTGTCTGAAAGTATATTTTTCCAAAACTTCTGTCACTGCCATTCTTGTATATGAAAGCGTGATCAAAGAAATGTGGGTCACATATTTCGTGTGTTTATTTTCTTGTTGGTGCATTCTTGCTACAAGCTAGATGACGGCAATTAAAATATTTTCGCGTGAAGAAGCAAAATAGTTTTTTATCTCTGTTTATTTTTATTGCGTGTTGATAATTTATTTAACAGGGATACCGGAAATTGCACAGCACACATCCAGGAATGTAATTTTAAATAGGTCATATCTATAATTAAGTCTGATGTAGTGAGGGTGGTGCAATGGTTCGAGCGCGAAGAAGAAGAAATTTTAATGCTTATATTGACTGACTGAGTGACTGACATGTCATTAAGTGATTTCGGCGCATTCTTTGCATGTTTAACTAGAAAAAGAAGGTATATCATTTGTTGCAAACGTCAATTATAATTCGTTCTCGGGCGTTTCGTTACATCTACTGGTTAAGTTTGGTGTTTAAAAGAATTTGAAAAGTAAACATAATTTACATTCCAGCGAATAATGTAGCCAATTTTCTCAAAATAAGTCAATTAATACATATCAACGATGTAGGCAATCCAAACGCACGTTGAAAATAAAATCTACTTACAAAAGGATTTTATAATTCAAAGCAACATACGCACAGAGTAAGATATTGAAAATAAAGATACGGACACTCCGAAATACAATTTGAACACATAAAGTAACTCGTGCTAAACATAACCATGCATACATATCGTAGGAACATAGAATTTCGACATTTGCGATTTATAATAGAAATAGTGACTAATAATAATAATATGTAATCCAAGGAAATAGTTACACTATAATATATACATATTGGATACCTTATATATAAAATTATGCAGTCTCTAAATCTGGATTTCCGATTTCATCTGTAAAGGTTCTGATCATCGAAAATAAACAAAATAAACTTAACGATTTGTAAATGCCAACGCGATTACGTCGGTGAATGAACATATTTTCTTGGTCCGTCGAACCAGTAGTAATGTTTTGGCAATACAAATGACGTAATAAATTCTTTCTAAATTTGTATACAAATGTAATACATGTGTATATAAATATATGATCATGCTTTATTTAGAGGAATAGTTAAGTTACCTTTCTAAGAATGTTATTTAATTTTAAGGCGTTGTAATATTTTTAACAAGCCATACACCCAGCAAAATTTTTATTGTTTCACCTAACTTTGTATTTCTTCTATAAACCTTTAGCAATGGTAAAATTCTAAAATTACCTAAAATTGCATTTCTAAACATAATGCATAATTCAGGTATTACTATAGCAATTGTCATATTTACAGGATGCCCCGAAAACATGTTCCGCGTGTTTACTAAAAAGTTGTAAGGCGATAAGAGGTTGCAGCATAGTATATAAAATGAAGACAGTATTGTTATTTTTGTAACTGCTTTTCTATATTATTAATTAATTAGCTCTTTTAAATAATGTCTATCTTGTTAGGTAGTAAGCTTCTTTTGTTCTTGTACTTAAGTTTTCCTTAGCTGTTGTGTTTGCTGGATAATACTTATAATATGAACAAATTAATTGTTGCACATGTAACTGTGCGGTCACTCATGCCAAAACTTTTAGAAATCTCTAATTATAGTTCCATCTCTTTCGTGGATATACTGGCAATCACTGAGACGTGGTTGACACCATTTGTATCATCTAATGCCCTTTTCATTGACGGATACATGTTGTTCCGTGAAGATCGTACCACTGGCAGAGGTGGTGGAGTATCTTTCTATATACGAACATCTCTTAACCCAAAACTTAATATATCATCACAGACAATAGAGCAATTGTGGGTAACTATTAAACTGGCATCATTTTTAATTTCTTTTGGTGTCTTTTATCGGCCACCAGATGTTAATTGTGGGAATTTTATTGACCGTTTAGAGGAATCGTTGTCTTTACACTACACTATGTCTAATTATGTAGTTTGTATGGGGGATATCAACATAGACATGCTGGATATGGATGGTTCTTCTGCGTTGCGCTTTAAAGACATGTATAATTCACTCGATTTTTATCAGATTATTAATGAACCTACCCGTGGTGCTTCTTTATTAGACGTCATACTTGTTTCTAGTTCGAATATAGTTCATGATTGCATGGGGTGACTGACTTTCAAACATCCGATCATGATTTAATATACTGCTCTCTTAATCTTCTTAAGCCTGCAACTAAACCAATCTACAAAACGATAAGGGATTTTAGTCACTTTAACCACTTGGATTTTCGTAAATCCCTGGATAGTGCACCCTTTCATAAAATATTTTTACTGAAAGTATTGATGAAAAATTAGTATTCTCAACAGCTGTATAACAGATTTGTATAATAATTTTGCACCATTAAAAGCCATCAAAATCACTAAGGGTAAAGCACCGTGGATTACTGATACTCTTCAATTAATGATGTCAATGAGAGATAAAGCTAAACGACGTTTCAAACGCACTAAGCGGGCTACGCATTGGCATGCCAAGTTTTGTAATACTGCAGTATTACAAAACTTTAAGAAATCTTACTACATTAAGTGTCCGCAACGAAAAGACTGCTTATTTTGAGTATGTGGTGAAACAAAATAATGGAAAAAAGCTCTGGACTGAGTTTAGGCGCCTGAGTGTTGTTGGGGCGCGTGACAGGGTTATACCTAAGAGTCTTCAGAAGCCTAATGAAATTAACAATTTCTTTATAAATAAATTATCTGATTCTACTGTAGATAAGAACTTAATCCTTTCCTATAAATCGAACAGAATTGATTGTGTCTCTGGGGAATTTCATTTTGGTACTCTGACCGAGAGCGAACTCCTTCACTTTCTGCGAACCATCAAAACTGGCGCTTCGGGATGTGACGACATTAGCATGAATATGATAGACCTCTGTTGTCCCGTAATTATTCCATATCTTACCCACATTATTAACTCTGTACTGCTGGAAAGTTATTATCCCAATGCATGGAAAGAAGCTTTAATTATACCCATAGCCAAAAAAAGTTCTCCTGAAAGTTATTCGGACCTACGCCCGATCAGTATCTTGTCTGTGGTTTCGAAAATCATGGAAAAGGTAATGTGTCATCAAATAAATAACTTTCTATCGAAGGAAAAAGTACTTTCCAATTGACAGTCAGGATTCAGGGCTGGCCACAGTTGCGAGACTGCTCTTCTGAACATCACTGATGACATTATTACAGCTGCGGACAGGGGTAGATTAACGGTTGTAACCTTACTAGATTTCTCAAAGGCTTTCGATACTATATCTCATGAGTTATTGCTTTCTAAACTGCACTATTTTGGCTTCGCTAGAGATGCTGTAGACTTAATTGCCAGTTATCTCGGTGGGCGAACTCAGAGAGTTCTCATGTCATCCGATATGTCATGTCCTCGTGCAATTACCAGAGGCGTTCCGCAGGGATCCATTTTGGGTCCGACACTTTTTAACATATATGTTTCTGATTTTCAAAAGCAATTGGATTACTGCCGCATGCATATGTATGCGGATGATACGCAGTTATACCTTGATTTTTCTCCGGACGAAAGTGTGATTGCTGTTAACAAAATCAATGCGGACTTGGCCAGCCTTTATGAGATTTCCACCATGCATTCCTTGAGTTTAAATCCGAGTAAATCCGCTATGATGATCTTTGGAAATAAGAATGAACGTGAACGTTTCATAAATAGGTATACATGTAAAATGAACAACATGACAATTAAAGTGTATGACAACGTTCGCAATCTGGGTGTTAATTTCAGTTCTGATTTACGGTTTAGATCCCATGTATCTAACTGCATCAGTAAAGCTTTTCTTAATCTAAAATTGATATATCCTCATCGTGCCTACCTCGGGCAGCTCTCAAAGATAATTTTGTGCAATTCATTAGTATTATCTCATTTTTTGTTTTGCTGCGCGGTGTATCGACCCTGCTTGGATTCTGTCGCGGCTGCTAGAATACAACGGGTGCAAAATGCATGTGTTAGACTGATCTGTGGAATACGAAAGTTTGAACATATTACTCACAAATTTACCTCCTTAAACTGGTTGAATATGTTGAACCGCAGATTAGTTCATACACTAGGTTTGTTTCATAAAATTGTTACAAGTAAACAACCCAAATATCTTTTCAATAAAATTGTATTCAGGACAGACGTACATAACAAGAAACTACGGAATACAGATTGTTTCATAACTCCACCTCTGCATAGGACGGCTTTATTTGAGAGAAGTTACTCTTACAACATTTCCTCTCTATACAATGCACTTCCTCTCTCTGTTAAGGGCTGTGGTGGTGACGCATTTAAATATGAGGTGCGTAAATTACTATTATATATGCAAAAACTGGCTGGGTGACCGGGCATTTGTATATCATATGCTTTTCTATTTCTACATACATCTACATCCGCATTTACAGTATATATGTACATATATGTATTTATTTTGTAGTTCAAAACTTACTGTTTATTACTGCATAAGCTAATTTAACTTTACAATAACAAGTATATGTTTGTTGTTCATGCACGCAATATATATTTAATTTTTTTTCTCTTTCGCTGTTTGTAGTGATGCAATTCCTTCGCACACTTAGTTTTAAGTATAGTGTTAAGTTAGAACTAAGCATTTTTTTTAAATTTTACTATTATCTATATGATATATACAACAAGGGTAAAGTGTAAAAGCAGAGTATTGCCTTTGGCATACAACTGAACTTCCCATTGGGGTTTTATCCATAAATACCTTATTTACTTTGCTGTACTTTTGTTTATTCACTTTATATCTTTCTTTTTGTGGGTAAAATAAAGGCTATTATTATTATTATTATTATTGTTATTATTATTATATTATTATTATTATTGTCCATAAAATTCTGTTCCACTTCGTACGAATACATCTCTCGTTCCACTTCGTTTCTTCCAATGGTATCCCCTCTCTTTTGGTAAATTTTCAATTGCTAGTTGTTGTCTTGGAAATATAGTACAGAAGTATATAAAAAAGAAAATATAAGTATTTATTTTTATTAGTATCTAGGCCGAAACTACGTAGTCTGCTTGCTCTTGCTAGTATGATGATTTCTATAATTTATATCATGGGCGCTAATTTGTTTTTTTTTATATTGTGGAAACCTAGTTTTATTATATTTATAAAAACAAAAAGAAAATTCTAATACACTTACAGTCGATGTTTAATTGTTTCCGAGTCATGACTCAATAAAATAATTGTATGTGTAAGTACAGAATCAATAAACTTATCGTTATCACAGAAGAGTTTCGAATTGTTGCCGTTTTTGTTATATACAAAGAGACTACGAAGAGACTCGCGTACTTGGTGCTAAATGTTTATTTTTAGTTGTTAGCAGGTGTCTACAATTTTTTCCCCAGATCTTTCGAGTATCAACAAAGAAACAAATCCAGAGGAATTAGATTGGATGTCTTGTTGGTCATATAACAGGTCTTCCGCAACCAATTTTATTAAACAGTTCGACAAAATATACAGAAAGTGGCCTGGAGTTTGATTATACGTAAAGTACCTCATTTAAATGTTCCCACAAAAAATTAGGTATAATTCACCATTCAATCGATTCGGTAAACGAAATGCTTCTATAAAGCAATTATCTATACTTCCAAACATGAACTACATGTGGATTTTCAACTGACCATGTAAATTATGGAAATCAAAACGCCATTAGCTGTGTAGCAAGCGTCAATATATTTTCTAAATCTAGATTTTAGCTAACTTCGTGTAACTAAAGCGTTAACTAACAATCCAATTAACCATGATTGATAATAGTGAACCTTAATTTCATAACATTTTGAAAACAATTGAGCCTCGAGTGTAAGTGTATTAGGACTATTTCTTGTTTCCATGCCTACTATCACTCAACAAAGTGTACAAAGTTTTTTCTTAACACCCTCAATATACATATCCTACAAAACATAAGTTCTATACAGAAAATACTACATATAAACTTAAATAAGATGCGCGTCAACACAAACTTTTTTCATACAATTTAAATACATCGATTTCTGCTTCTTGCACTAGAACTCGCTATAGTAAGTGTCAAATCTAACAACATTCTTTTAAAGCGGCCTTTAGACGATGAATATTTTCGTCAATATATTGCACAATAATTGATATTGTACAATAATATTGACCGTTTGTAGATCATTGATCATTGAATTCAATATGATCTACAATCGGTCAATAATATTGTACAATATCAATTATTGTGCAATATATTGACGAAAATATTGATCGTCTAGGGGCCGCTTAACATCCATTCGATTAACCAAGTTAATGCGAAAAAAAAACTCGAATTTTAATCGACATACGGATGACTCATAAGCCAGAATGTAGATAGGTAAAAATATCTCATTCTACTATAACTTTCATGTACCATATTACTTGTGAATATTATGAACAGTAAATTAGTTTAATACAACTGACAACAATTCTGACATGTTAGTGAAGTATTTAGTGTAGTGTGTGGAGAATGATTCATTCACTACTCTTGCGAATTAATCTTTCAAAATAAATGCGTTCTTAAGTAAGTTTTGTTATTTTTTTCAATCGCTTTTGACAAAAATAAATATTTATCTTTATATTTTACTACAACAATAATAATACAAATTCTTACGTTGTTTTCTAAAAATGCAGTGAGTTATTTATGTGTACTTGAACGAACTATTCCTATTACTAGTGTGTATTCTATAAGGCAGTTAAAATTATCTGCCTGCTAAAATTTTGCAATTTTAATGGCGACAGATTAATTTAAAATCAATGCACAGTATCGACAGTAAATTGCATCATTTGCTTGATATTAGCAAATTGTCATATTGTGTAACAAATGTATAGACAAGAATGGAATTGTGCGTGCAAATCGGACGCAGTCGTTGACATGCAGGGTTCATTGCTGTATATTAAGAGCCTTTTGATACGAAATGTATCGTATGGAGTATGGACTATTATGATAAATGGGATGAATGAATTTTCTTTCTCTTGTAATTTATTATGATCCAGTACCAAATAACTTTATCTTTACTGTATCTACGTACCCCATATGTGTCACCGTAATGCTTTTGCTGATTTTTTGAGTAAAAATTAGAAGAAAATTTGTATCACTGGAATTCAAGTGGGCTTTTTTGATTTTCAGTTTCTCACTTATTGAAGAAAACTGTTAGGATTAGGTTAGGATTGACTATACCTACCGTCCTCGAATGAAGACACATCAATAAAAATAGCAAAATACGGCTGTAGTAGTTTTGTGTCATCACCATGTGTACCATAACCCTTATGTACAGCCAGAGTGATAGTACTTTGTATAACCTCTGCGGCTGGTCTGATGACACAAAGGGGCGGGTTATGCGGCCAACGCGCACGGGGGTCATGTCCTCGACACCGGTTGATGGCCATGGAGATTATCCTTGGACTTCTTCCGCTGCAGTTCGTGTTGTGGTCAAAAGCAACTCTAGCGGTCTATAGAGCAAAATGTAGTGGGCGCAAAGGTTTGTCCGGTGAAGCAGGGGATCATACCAGGATCTTCAACTATACGGAACAGACGGTACCACTGTACATAAGGACGGATAAGATCTCGCCCGTTTTCAGTTTCAGGATTTTCAGAATTTATGAATGCTTCTAAAACGCCGAATTGCACGCGAATTGGAATTTGTAGAGATGGAGAATACAATGGCGAAGGCATCAGTTGAGAAGCTCCTCTTTCATCTTTCAGGTCGAAATAATTGCCATCCAGACCTGCGCAGAAAGCATTTTAAACTGCCCGCAGGGAAAATGGATCGGCTGTCAGGTTCGATTCCAAGGTGGTACTGGAGTATCAGAAAGCTCTAAAAGCTGGTCATCACAGCATTACATTTGAGATAGCTGCTAAGTCATTCTGGGATCAATGGTACTCACAGATCCAGAACCAACGTGGGAGAGTTTGTTTGGCAGCATCAAAACATTTTTCAGATCTGAACTCACAGCCAGGCACCGCTCCTATTGAAATGCTCTTGTCGGGGTGAGATAATGTGAGACTCTTAGATTTTATCTAAGTGGGTAAAAATTCTGCAAGCCAGTCTTTGTGATCAGAGACAATCTGAGATTTCTCACATGAAACCTAACCGGTCACTACGCACTGAAGAAACACATGCATCGTATGACCATAGTAAATACTTCAATTCGTCCCCTTGCTGACTGCCGAACAACGGACAAGAAAAGGCGGATCGATCAAATGATCCCAGAGTCAGTAAATTAACGATCGTCAAGGCTGCGCACTTCTTTGTTCAGCTGCAACCTAGTTGCGAGGACTAAATGGCACGGGGCATAATAGACCTTTTTGGGCGAGTTGAGGTATCTATATTAGAAAGCAAAAAAATAGATAAATTTGGGATGAAGTATGTACTTTCGGGTTCATTTGGGAAGATGGCGGAAAAAAACTGTTTCTAGTTGATTTCGATGAATGTATCAATGTATAAAATTCGATGAGTAATGTTCGGCTTTGCCGAGCATCTTATACAATGTCCAGTTTGCGTAGAAAATGTGAAATGATTAAATTACAGGGGCGCCGCCACCAATTATGTACATTATATGGTTACGCAATTTAATAGTTTACGACTACATATATAATAACTATAGTATATCTATACACTGCTAAAGTTGTTCTAATTATGGCATTTCTTTTAGCAAAGTACCAAAATATTAGAACAATATTTACAAGCTCTTTATAAAATGACAATACTTCTGTTTCATATGGAGTTTTTAAAGTTGTTTTAATACGGAGCAATAAATATCTGCTAGAAATAATCTACGTATAGAGTACATTAAGCCTTTAAAAAGTATTCATTTTTTTTATTAACGATTCGTTATTTCGCTCTGTTATATTATACCGTTAACGGAGCGACAAGGAAGACGGTCCCTTAAAATAGACGAAATGCTAGGAATCCGTAGTTTACACGGATCCAGGCGGTCGAGAAATGCTTGGAATGTACTCGCCAAGCGCATGCTCTACATTCGCATTCATTTAAACTCGCAGGTAAACAAACTTTTATGACTCAAGACTCTGGCATTATTCTTACGCGGACATTCGGAAAAACACTTTCTCAGTGTCGACGCGTTCCCGGTGTTAGCATTTTCGAACGCGCACGCTCCTTGTACCAATATTATGAACGCGAATACAATGGAGGAGTTCTGTGAGGACACCGCTGTCGTTCAGGAGATACTGGAGGAAAGCGATGTCCTAGAAGATAATGAAAGGTGATTGTTTTCTTTTATTTAAATTATTCACCGTACAATGTTACTTCTTTAAAAAATTAAATTACTTAAGGGGTAGTAGCTTTTATAATACTTTTAAGTTATTAAATAGCTTTTAAATCCGCATTCTAAGAAACTCAAATTAAAAATTGACGTTTTATATTTTCCATGTGTTTGTAGCTGTATTGGAGGAACTACATTAATATGTATGAATTCAGTTTTTAAAGCAGCTACTTATTCTAGTAATAGTCATATCAAAATTATAAAAATATATATTAGGGTGGTGAACGCATGTATTCTGGCAGGCTTACAATAAAGACTTTGAACTTATTGCTTTGACATTGAACTTGCTCTATGAAACAAAACATATAAATGGTTTCATTAATTTTGTACTGTGCTGGAAGCAAATTGCTACGAATTAAATCAATTATTGAACTCGTTTATTGAGATAATGCTACGTAACTTGTAGGGACACTTAAGTTATTCTATAAATGGTATAATATTATAAGTACAAAAAGTAAATAATAAATCACACATTTAAAAATATATAATATTGTTCATGTTACTTAGCTATTGTTGTAATTATATTACTTTATACAATATCCATTAGGCAAATATTAACAACGAATGTGGTGCGTTATATATTATAACAGACATATGTATATATGTTATAACATACAGAAAATACTCGTATGCTATACCACTGCCAAACACAGATATCCAAAATTCTCTGAATCTGTACAGAAGTATTTGAAAAGTCTGTGAGGAGAGGCCTTGCATATACATATAACTAGCACGATATAAGGCAATTGCCATTTTCAACCTACTGAAAATCCAATTGATTTGGACCGAACAAGATGTTAGTCAATTCATTGTTATATGATAATTAAATTTAATCATTCAGTGTGCTTCAAAAGTTTACGGTCATCCTATAACGAGGGTGTTAGTTGTAGCCATGTTACATATTTAAATTAAAGTTGGTCGGATCAAATCTAGGGTTTAGCGGACTATTTAATTTTGTTGCAATAAATGGGTTTTAATCAGTCTTATGAAACTGTAAAACGTAATTCTTTTTCAGTAGCAGTAGAAATTTCAATTTATTTAAGTCATAGAATAGATCTTAAAAATCTTATAAAAAACTACAGTAAGTGGAACTTAGACCTAAATAATTAATAGAAACATTATAGAATGATTATATGTATGTACATCTTTAGAATTTTGGAGTTTGTTACTTTTTACAGTTTTGTTTATATATTTATTTGTGGTGAGTGCTGCTCTTGCTGTGTGAATGTGTTTCTATGGCTTTGTTGCAACATTACCTGGTCGTAAATAATGTTGCACTGTTAATTATGTCCTCACAGCGAATGGCAGGTCAACTAGAGAACGGGTATAGCAAGACGTTACCATAAGCATCCCATTATGTTTCTCTAAATGAATTATTTGGCAAACATTTTATAAAAGAGAAAGTAAGGTCTCTTATAGGTAATAAAATTTCCAAGTTAATATGCGAATATTTAAATCTTCAAAATAAAGAACTAAAAAATTGTATATAAATTATATGTATTAATATTAAAAAATACATAGAAATAGAGGTATCTAAGATAATCATCATCATCAGTTAATCACCTAAATTTGTATTAAAAAAAATATTAATACATCAAGCACTAGTTCTCGTGTATATAAACAAATTAATATTGATACCACGTTAATGTTGACCCATTATTTAGTTCTTACAGCGAAACTCAACAAGATATTAAAAAAAATGAATGAGATTAGTTTGGGAGTACGATACAAAAAGTGTTAAATGTACCTCGTTTTGTAAATTACCCAAGTAAATTCATTAAAAAACGGTGATATGTACAGGCATGTATGGATATGCACGTTTTTAAATTTGATCAACTAATGAATGTCAAAAATCACCTGAACAAATTGTTTATAATATATTTTGTAGTATATTGTATAATTTACTTCAAAAAATAATTATACAAAAGTTAATGCCTCGGGCTCAATATTTTTCGGGAAATGGTTTACATTTTTGAGAATAATACACACATAAACATTTTTGGGATAAATTATTAGCTTTTAAGTTAGAGTTACAATATAGATAAAATTTTACCTGAAAAAGTGATAGTTCTAAATAAATTAAACGTAATTTTTACTTTTTTTCTGATTAGACTGTAATAAACACTAATGTTACGAGAAAAGTAATATAATTTTTGCATAAACAAGACAAATTAACTCCAATTTAACACCATAAATACAATGATTTATTCATGGATGGCACGAGAGGAGAGGGAGGAGAGGGACTGGAATACACACAAATGTAAAATATTTTATCTACATTGGAGAAAGACCGACTTTAATCAGCAAAAATGAAAATGTCTTCTAAAAAGAGATATTACTTTGTGTATTATTGTGTCCCCCTCGTCGTTTTTATAAACAATAGCAACTAATACTGTCATAAAAACGATGACGCGGACAACGATTCGACTAATTCGGTTACATGTCAACGTGCTTTACATGCTCCACTGCAAATATATGTATGAAATATTTGAAGCGTTTTTAATTACCGTTGACTACATAAGAAGTTCAAGCTGTTATTTTTTTGAAAAATTCTTACTCCTTCAAAGAAAAAATGCAAATTTTTCAGAATATATGTAACTCTTCTAGGGATGCATATTCTAAGTCAAGAATTTATTTGTGGATAATAGTTATACATTTAAGGAAAAATGTGTAACACTATTTCAGCTCATCCAAACTCCTCTCTAGGTACTACTACAGAAATAGAATGCCTCTCATTGTCAAGATATGTAATATTAACACTTTTAAAGAAGTAACAACCGCAGGACCCGTAAATATCAGCGATGTATAATGACCGTATTGACATTTGCTTTTACTGTTTGGCAAAGTTTTATGATGTATAACATCTAATTTAGAACACTGGAATTGTACATACGTATGTATATTGTATAAAAAAAATTGTTTTATCAATAATTTTTTTGTTTCAGGCATTCTTATGTCTCCAAGTCAACACCGATCTGGAGTATATCAAATATAACTGAAAAATTACTATTGTCATCCGCTACTGCAGTAACGTCGGATAATTTAGAAGCTTTTGGAGTTACCTGTGTTATTAACGCTGCGGCTGAATTGCCCCAAACTCCATTTGATGACTCATCCATAAGTTACTTCAAAATACCACTTTTTGATCATGAATCTTCCAATATTCTTTCATACTTGGATTCCACTAGTTATATTATTCATAAAGTAAGTATATTTATTTCCATGATATATGGAATAATTGTGTAATTATATATACGACGTGTTTACACACAAACGATTGTCGTAAGGAATTTCAATAGTATATGTAAGAAAAGTAATGCATAATCTAAACATTCAAACTATTTTCGTTTTCATTATTTTATTTATGGTGCTTCCGCACAATATGTGTATATTTAGAAAATACCAGAAAGATGTAATCATACGACATTTCAACAAACTCGTTCGTGGTCTTTTGTAAAATAGTTCACTAATTTACTAAAAATAAAGTTTCAAAATCATAAAGTTAAATTACGATCCAGTATACACGGCTAGAAACTTGTTCAAAGGGATTTAAGTGTTTCTTAACGAAATTTCACAGAGAATGAGTAGATTTAAATTGGCATTCAACTGTTTTTCAAGTGGAATCGATATATATCATGTTGCGTGACTTCTTGCCACAGTAAATTAAAAACTTGCGTGCTAATGACGAATAAAAACGGTTAACTTTTCGTAGGTATTAGAACAATTATAGTTTGAAACATTAATAGCCTTGAACTGTGCACAAAATTTTATTCTAATTAAATATCATTATACGAACACATTGGTTATTATTAAAATTAATGAAATTTGGCAGAGGAATCCATTATAAATAATATTCTCAGTTTTTTGAAGATATGCTTCTAAAAATATCGCTTTATGAAAATCAATTCGTATTTACGTCTGCATGTTTTATGAACAAAATCGGTCAAGGATAATAAAAATGGTATGTAGAAAATATAAAATATAATCAAAATAATTTACTTATAAATTAGTTCAAAATTTAGGTCGACTACACAAAACTATTTAGTAAAATATTATTTACATTGAAAATTACAAAATTTATCAGGGCTAATGTTGTTAGTTATGTTACATATTACATTTATAACGTCCATTGTAATTGACAGTACTACCTAATATATCATCACTTTATTAATCTCTTTGTATCTGAAGATGTCCTGAATTGTTCTAATCTATACCTTTCTACTTTTATTATACATTATACAATTTTCATCTAGGTAGTCATGAATAACTTATTTCAAATCCGTTTCTTTGCTTGTCTTTCTCTTGGTCATTTCCGTTTATTCCTGTGCAGATGTCTATTTGCTCGTGAAATGCTAGTTAGGTTCTCTTAATAGGCGATACTTTAATGCTCTATGCTTGATACCAAATAAAATTTTATTCCTAATTTACACTTAAAAGTGAAAAGTGCATTGTTACTAGTTGTAAAAACATTTAGTTTTACGTGTACATCAACTAATTTTAAATATATTTTTTTTATTTATTATGCATTGTTCTACGTGGTTATCTAATTTCTCTTGACAGTGCTGTCTACTAATTCTTATATGTATTTTAAACTAATTCTGTAATCACTAATTGCTGTGGTGGATAGAAAAATGTTTTTAACTGTTATTAGTAAAGTCCACATGTTATATTTTTTTTATAATCGTTTGAAAGATTCTTTTTAAAGAATGTGTTTCAACAATATTATATTTTACTTAGTATTGTTTATATTTCACAAATTTAACATGAAAAGCAATGTGAGATTAATTAGGATGTATTACATTCGAAAAGGTCTAATATTTTATATGAAAATATGAACTTTTCGTAAAAGACCGATATAACATCGGTATCACCAAACTGCACAACTTTGATTGATTACTCGGGACACGTGTTTCGAGAACTACTGGTATTCGTTGGTTATAACTGTGGTTATATGCCCACAGTTCTTGAAATCACACTTTTCGTAAAAGATTCTTCAGAATGTAAGAATCTAAACATATTTTCGTAAGTAGTTTATAGTATATTAGTAACCTGTCAATATATATTCCGAGTTCATATTTGTAGTTACTAAGCGGTGACAATAAATAAGAAAGTCATTTTTCTCACAAATTCTCTTTAGCCGATAGATTACCAACATTTTTAGACCAAATTAAATTGTACAAAAATTATCCAAGTGTAAATAGAAGATGTACAGCGTATAGAAGACAATCCAGTTATTACTATTAATAAAATAAACTAGTGTCAATTTAAACAGTTTGAAACTACATTAAAATCTTTAAAACATCAATACATAATGCTATTGGAGCCTACACTAATGTATTATATAGTTATATTGTAAACAAAGTTATATATTAATATAGACGAGTTAAACAGGTTACTGTTTTTTGCAATTAATGCATTAATTAATATTACAAATAACATCAACAGATAGTATTACATAACTTTCAAATGGTTCTTTAATAGTTTTTTTTACTACTAGCTTATGTCTGTCATTCCTTGTGTTGAAAATAACCAAGTAAATTATTTTAAAATACTTTAGAACCACGTGAGTTTTTTTCAAAACAACCTCAGGTAAGGCCAATTTCCAAAGATGATGGGCTTGCCAATCTATTTTTGGCATATTTCGTAAAGGTGACTTTAATTGTTAAGAATGTAAGCTACGTCTCGGTAAATTGCGTTGAATATTTTTAGATATCTTTGTGAGGTGAAATACTTGTCGATTTTACTTATTGATACTTTATACATAAAACGAATTTTGTAGTACAATAAAATTAATACCCAAATTACTCGCTTAACTTAAAAACAATTCCTTTTGTTCTTCCTGGAAATAATACATACAAATATCTATTTAGTTTATATTGAGAAAATCATACTACTTCTGATCGTGATATCTATAGCATAATACAAGAAATTTAAAAGAAAGAAGTACTTATTATGAAGAAAATATCTAGAAAATAAACAAACTACTTAAATTATTAACTTTATAATATATCTTCTTCACTGTACACGGACACTGACTGAATAAATGGTTTTCTCCATGCTATTCATGCTCTAAAACACACATAATGTAACCTATTGCGTATTGTTTTTGTAAGCACCATCTTTCAAGTACTTGTAGCATACTACGGACGATTGGAAAGAGTTTTACTTAATTTTCTGTAATCAACTGTTCTTCTCGATCATTTAGTATATGTACATATGTAGCCGGCCAGATTGTCTTTTGATTTCAACAATGTTGAGGCTTTTATATTTATTAAAGAAATACTGCACTTACACAAATTTGTCGTAGAGATTTGTTTTTGTATTATGTGTCAGAATATTTTTTTTTCTCTTCCACGCTCGTTTGCTTTTGCTTTCTACTCACATATAGCGAAGGAAAATATGACTATTACACGACGTGGTAACATACTGTAATGTAGGCGTGACTTTCCCAGTTCATATTTAGGAATTACCATTTTCATAACGTATAAGAATTCGTAAAGAATTTAGGTATCCTTTTTTTTTTTTTTCTTTGACAAAGCTGTTTAAACTTGGACTAAATTATATGCTATCTTGCAGTTTATTAAACTAATGCTTAACAAAAAAAAACATTATGTTTAAATTAGTCACTGTATAAATAGGAATGAAATTTCAAATGGCAGCTACAAGCATAACTAACAATTAATTTAGACTTGACATATTCATACAAATCTACTCATGACAAATTTATTGAAAAATTGATTAAAATTTTGTTTCATTGTACCATTTGCTTCTTAAATTTTTATTTTTCGAACTAATTTTAATAAAAATGCTTCACATGTGTTTAAATTTTGACTTAATAACTCAAATATGTACGTACTTAAAATCTTATAAATTACACCATATTGTTAAAAAATTTTATGAAGCCTAGAAATTATTATTTTGTCTTGTTAAAATACTATTTGCATTCATTCACGGACAAAAATTACATTTTAGTGTTAAAAAACAACTTTGTTTTATTAGATATCATAGGTCTTTTTATTTCTTTAACTAATACACCCAATAAATAATGAAGAAGTTTCTACAATAATCTCAACGAAATAACAGTGTATACCAATCAGTTTTCTGTCGCGGTCTAACATTCCGTTAAATGCTATTTGCATATTTATAACTCTTTTGTATCACGTTTTACGCAATGAGAAGATAAATACGTAGTATTTCTGGTATTAAAACTACTACATTCCATATCCTTGATTACTGACCAGTACAAGGTCTAAAAATATATTCAGAAATTTGATCCATGCATCAAATATCGTATTTTAGTAGGCAACATATCAGTATAATATTTTTCATCGCAGTTATATACAGCTAAACCGTTGTTTAAATACAATTATTTACGTTTAGCTCATTAAAGATATCCGCAACAGATGGAAACCATAAAATATTTGTATGCCGCTGTCATAGAAACGTTTCCATGCTCAATTTAAACGTGTATATGATTCTGAGTCACTAGTTTTATTACAAATTTTAACATTTACGTATCATTAAACAGACACGATAAAATGCATAATTGTACCGTAACAAAATTACGTAATAATTATAGAATTATAGGAAAGCCATTATATATGTTTTAGTGTGCTATTTCTAAAGTAAATTTGTTGAGTAATAAAATTTTTTAGAATTATTTTAGACCATGTTAGTTTCTTTTTCTTGCTGAACTGTTCTAGAACTGTCCGTAAAATGTTCATTATATTTCTTATCATTGAATAGAATGTTCCAGCAGTTTTCTATATTTGTTCTAGAACTGCACAATGACATACTATTCTAGAACTGTTCAAACAGCTCTTGCTTCTATTCACAAATGCTATTATTGCAAACTGTCACCGGCAAGAAATCTTGAGACACGATCAGTGTCATGATATGATATATCAAATTTTATACCTATTTTAATGTTTGCGAATAGCACTGAACATGCTGGAGTACACATAACAATTGCAAGATGATAACTATAGCCGTTACAAAGAAAGGCACACAATGCAGGAATTAAATGATTGGCTATAGGCAATCCATCTGGAAAAGCTAATCAAAAGTTAGAAAATAATTTTAAAACCAACTATATTCGAATTCTGTTTGATTCAGTTCTACTTCTAAGTGGTTCAGTCCATGGTCAATCTGGTCCAGAATCAGGTAAAACGTAAAAGAAAAACAAATCTATAGTTAATTATTTAGAGCTTTAAAAGTACAAGAGAAAAAATCAAAAAAAAACTGTTATTTTTTGTAAATTTACTGTATATATAATTTTTTCAAATAAAAAGAAAGAAATTTTATTTTACAATCGAAATCTTAGCTTATTTATTTAAAATACAAAGACATTCTGCACTGTGAAGGTTGGCTAAAAAGCTGGTGCTAGTTTTAACTTCAATGACATACTGAATTGACGAAAACATAAGCAAGCAAATGATTACATTTTTACTTTCAATTTCACACAAAATGCCGCACCTGCTCGTTGCAAATTATTTCCAACAGAAACACTAAATCGTTAATTATAAATAGCTTAAGTGTTTCGAACAGAATGAAACGCTTCATTATATGTAAATGGATTTTTTAACGATTTTTGTGTGATACGTGCATTGTTTACCAAATCTTATCCAATTTAAGTGCATTGAGCTAATGTTAAATTTACGAAACGATTACGTATATACAGGGTGTAACAATAGTGCGATATTCTTTCATATCTCCATTTTTATGCAAAATACAACAAATATTTAAATACAAAAGTTGTTTAGTTTTACGAAATTTATAACGTAAAATTATTCTACGATATACAGGGTGTTTAGTCTGCCCGTAACCATCAGTCTCTTTACATTTTTAAATAGAACATCCTATATATGATCACATTTTTGAATTTCCTGAGGAATTTTTAAGGTAACTATATACAGGATCATATTCAATTATTTTCATTAGTTTACAAGATATTGAGATTTGTTTAAAAATTTTGACATTTTGCTTTCTTCAAAAAAATGCCATTATTTCGGTAACGGAAAAAATTTAACATTATGAAACTTAACATAACGTTAGAAGCATCTCTTTTGATGATAATAAACAGATGTAGACTTAACTACGTTATACAGAGTGTTCTAGAAATCAGTGTCTTTTTGAAACAATTGAAATGCGAAAATCTTCATTTTTTTCAAATTGAAACACTATACTTTTATGGGTTAGTTGAAAGCGAAATTTAATTATCTATTAGTTTGAATAAAGCATGTATACAGTTAAAATTAATGGTTTTAGAGAACTGAATTGTAAATGTTATAGTGAATCAAAAAATTTCTCAGTAGAAATATTAACATCAATGGTTATTTTAGACCTCATCAAACGACTTTCGCGATTTCTTTTAAAATTATATATACATATTACATCTTTACCACCAAATGTGCCTTACATAACAAATGGTGAAAACAAAAATACGCAATGTTTAGGTAATGATATTTAGGAATTCAATTCAAGTTAAAATAAAACCTTAATAAATAAAATATAAAGGTTAAATGTTGCCAATGTAATTCACGGTACTCAGCTGTGCTTGTTTTGCAAATTCAACGTACCTAGGATTTCTGTTGAAATTACGAAATATAATTAGATTTTGAATTAAGTTTTAGAGTTATTACCGGAAGTTGTTTCTGTTAGCAATTACGATCTTCGTTTAAAGCATAACTACCACGTCTCCGTAAAAAACTCTCTTGGCAGTTTGCCCGAACGTGTTTTACTTTCATGTGGTCGCTGTTTCGTTGGGGGATTGTTAGCGTTGTGACGACAGTAGCGATCGCTTGTACTAAGTAGCTAACTTGTTTCATTGTCTCTCTATTATGTCATTGCTTCGTCAGAATTAAATTGGTCGATTATTTAAGACAGTATTTGAAATGTCGATCTGTACAGAGAATGACTTCGTAATTATTCAAATTGCCTATTTGTGTCTTATACCAGACAGATCAGAAAAGGTTTATTTCGTATCATATTAAGTGTTCTTTTGTCAATATTCAATGCTTTTACATAAGCTATAATGATATTAATTTGATACATATAATTTTATAGTATAGTATTCGTCATAGTTGCATCAATAAACTGTATTTTTAGTTAGTTTTAGAAGTAACTCTGAAGGTATGACAGTTAGCTATAGTGAGGTAAATACATACTGCCCCTAACTTTAAACGCACTATCCAAGAGAATTAAAAGTTATAATTTTATTGCTGAACAACCTATATTGTTTTGTAAAGTGTATAATACTGCATTTTATACAATATAGTTTCCTAAGTTATTATCTAACATTTTAAATCTGTGCATGCATTAATGTTTTAGAAATGTAGTTTGTAATCGCTTGTATAACTGCCAACTTTTTTACACAAATTAGAACAATTCAAAAGAAGCTAGTTTTAGAGGCAAGGTTTAAAAAACATAGTAGTTTTAGGCAATAGAATTCAATAAAAAAAATAGGTAATTCCATTTGAAATGAAAATGTACAGAATTCCGGTGTAATCGGAAGAAGTAGAAATATAATTTGAAATTGAAAACACGAATCATTGTTTACAAAATTTTAAATTGCAATGTTTATTCTTTTCCTATATTATTTTAACTGAAACTCGTTGTGACATACCGTGTATAAATTGACATAAATATGTAGAACAATATTAAAAACGATTGTGGCCGTATATAAGAATCATTTTAAGGTATCAGTAATAAGTTATTACTGACGGTTTGTTACGATTAAGTCCAATTCTTATGAAACATGAATCTCAGATAGCACTGTGCAATGTGTGGTTCGTTTACAAAACTATAAAACTAAACTTCTATGTCATATTGAATCAATTAATTTTAACTGAAAGAGGAATTTTGGTGATCAGTTTTCTTGTTACTTTCTTCAACCGTAGGTAAAACAAATAACGTATCGGAACGTTCTGCTATTGCAATATAATCTTTTTCAAGAAACTTCTCTGTGTATATCATGAATTTAACATTATATTCTTGCTCTTTTGAGTTGTTTATAATCTTCAAAATCTTTCCAACATAATAGAGTTTACTCTCTTTATAGCAGAATTCAATCTGAACATAACCTCTTCTTTAGGTTCTAAATCTGCATCTAAAAATACATAAAAAAATCTTCACGTTCAGTACTTTCCCGATCCTGTAGGTATATGCCTTCGATATCAGACTCTGAGGAATCGCCATCAATAAGAATATTTCTTTTTGTGGAGTTTTTCTAGCAAGATTTTTCTTCTTGTTTTTCCTCTTTTCTTATATTTCCTTGTACAGCATATCTGTTAAAATTCTGCTGCTACCTTTCTGTCTACGTTTTCTAGTGAACAACCAATAATTTCTAACATAGGTTTTATGTTCATTTTCTGAAAAATTAACCATGAATACATTCCTATAGTATAAATATATTACTTGTTGCTACTAGAATATGTCTTTATTCCTTTCTACTCACAAAAAGTTCTTTCAAAGGAAAGACTTTTAATGTTACATACGACTGTATTTAGAACAAAATGGGAATGCAATAAAAACAGTGCAAGAAGAATTTCAAGTATTTCCAAGTTATTATTGGAAACATAGTGTTATAATATAAGTACATACCAATGGTCGTGTTCAGTTAGCGCATCGGTAAGTTACCGGTAAGTACCTACCGAATAGTGAAGTAGTGAACTGAATATCTAAATTGTGGGTATTACATCATTGGAATGTAGATATTCAGTGCGCTACTTCACTATTCGGTACTTACAGATTACTTATCAATGTGCTAACTGAACACGGTCAATAAAAAAACATCCTGTGAACATACTTTTTTCGAAAAACGAAAATGTCCACGTCTTTCCAATGCGTTGCACACAGTTATACTTATTTAACACAAATGTATCTTGTTAGTTAATCATGTAAATAAATATAGATAATACCGATTAAGATCATCATAACTGTACCTATATTATTAATGTTTGTTTCAGAATATAGCATCAGGAGGACGTGTTCTTGTTCACTGTGTGGCTGGTGTAAGCAGATCCGCTACCTTTTGTATAGCATACCTAATGAAGTATCACCATATGACACTTCTAGAAGCATATAATCATGTAAAACTGAAGCGATCAATGATCAGACCGAATTGTGGATTCTTCAGACAGCTCATTGAATATGAACAAATGTTATATGAAACTAGTACAGTGACAATGATATACAATGAAACTGTTAAAATGGAAATTCCTGATGTATACGATTGTGATTATAGAAATATTCTTAGTTTTAGAAGAAAGCGTAGAGATTTGGTTAGACGACACTAATCATGCCTGCTAACATCCACTTATATAAACATTTATTTATCTAGCAATTTCTTAATTTAAACCAAAGATAAATAGTTGTTCTGTCTAAGCAGCTAATTTTCTGTGAGTTAATTTAAGTTCCAAATGCATGATACATGACAAAAATAATGTACCTATTTAAGAAATATTTTTGTATTGGTAGATATAAGGGACCAATGTAGTATGTAAGTTTATATTTAATTATTACGATTGAATATCGCCATTTCCATTCATGTAAGCTTTACTTATACTTATTGAATTATATTTAAATAAAATACACAATTATATACATACATACTTATATATCTCTGTGCATCATTTTATAAAACCATCCCAGCAACGTCTTCGTAAACAGCAAAACAGTATAACTGCCAAATACATTTATATCATGTGTTAGTAAACACTGTAATATAAAAAAATAATATGCGTCAACACAGAACACATAACAGATTATTGTTATTTATATTATTTAATTTTAAATTCACACCTAAAGATAAAATCATTAGAAATCATGACTAGCGAGATATGTATTTATAAATGTTTTCATTAATAACAATGTCTAAATGCCACTTATGTATTAATGATAGTTGTTGGGGTTTTTGATTTTCTACTTGAATCAATTCAAAGTTATGATAAAATCAAGAGCTGGCACAACTTCTTGTTATTAGTCTTTAATACTTCAAACATCATTTCCGTAGTTTTAGATCGTTTTCTGTTGATAATAAAAAATAAAATGAAATGAAAACTAAAGTCCAAATATATACAAAAACAAGAATTAGAAATAAAAGACAAATTACAAAATATAAATCGGTAAGTAAAATAAAATAAAACAATTTAGAAAGAACGAAAAGAGGGCTCGACGTTTTGGTTTTTTTATCAGAGGTTTCTTCAGAAGGAGTAGGATCTATGGAAACTCCCCGCTAAGGTTACAATAGACAATCTTAGATTTGTTTTTACTTCAATATGCTCTGACAGTTTAATTTGCTAATATGCGTAATATACAGGGTGAAGCATTACTGCGTCAAAGCTCAATATATCCATTAATATTAAATATATTACAAAACGTTGTATACAAAAATCATAGATAATCTTAAGACACATGTTTTAGTATTATATTCGTATATACAGGATGTTTCATATTGCCAGGGTGAACCAAACATACATTTTCTTAAATGGGACACACTATATATTATTCCAAATTTAGATTAAGCATATCTTCCTCATTCCTTGGATATAAGGTTTCATTGAGTTATACTGAGTATTTCAGAAGTTATGGTCAATTTTGTCTGAAAATCATTGTGTGTTCGACATTCTGTGTACCTATTCCACACGAAACAACTTGAAATTCTTTTTGTACTGGAATGACTTTTTTATAGTGTTACAGTTTCATAGCAAAGCGATATTTTGCCAATATTGCGAAAACTGTATACAGGGCGATTCAAAACGCATCGATAATTTCTGAGATATTTAATATTTTCTTAATGAAAGATGAGCTTTTTCAAAATAATTGTAAGATATCAAATTAGCCATGAAAACATGGCAGTTAAAGGCCATTAAATCATATATTGAGAAAAATTTATTATTAAATACAACACAACTACAAAATGTTAAACTTATACCGGCAATTAATATTTAATTATTTAAGCCAAATGTTCGAGATATAACGAATTTCACAATAAATGTTCAAGATGTCCACCAAAAAGATCAAACAACGTTGTAGCCGTTCTTCGACTAATCGGGTTGCATTTCTTAACATTTCTACATACAATTTTTCGGTTATGAACAATAATCCACATATTAGTACATGAAAAATCTCACACCAACAAGAAATTAGTTAAAAGGCTGTTTAAAGAATACTGTATAACAAGAAATTGCATCCATATCATCATAGGTATGTATGTATGTATGTATGTACAGTGGAGAGCTTCTAAAACGAGACCCCTCTAAGCAAACGTCGGCCTTATCGACACAATGTAGGAGTAAAACAGATTTCCTTAGCTTGGGAGAATACATAAATGGTCCGCTGTATTTTCGCCAGGTACCCGGTTGCGGTATACCCTTGCGTACGGATTATATTTAGGTAATTCTTGTTACTGTTGCATTATAATTCATAATAATACATTTAGAACATCATTCTCTCTTGAAATTTATATGAAAACAACTTAACCGGTATATATGTATGATAATGAATGATGTATAACGCAAAAAGACTATTAAAATTAAGTAAATGTCGGTTTTTTTTTCGAGAACGGAATAAATGAAAACTTAACAAACTGTGTATGTATAAAATTTAAAAACGTTTTAATAACTTACAAATTTATTAAAAACGTATCGTGTGACTAACTATTTTGACATACTATGAAAATGTTACTTTAAATAAGTGAATTATCAAAAACAAAACATTTAGTGCTAGGTGTGAGTTCCAAAGATGTAATAAATCGATTTCTATCAGCCGGTCGGAACGGTCGAATAACTTTGTTATTTTAAAATTATGATTTCTGAAATTTGGAATGGGGGTATAGTTAATATAAAGGCATTTTATGCAAGTTTATATTTTTTTCACTTCCCCCAGATTTTTTTAACATTTTTGAATGCAAAATAAAAAACTACGTTCAGGAAGTATTAAGATGTTTATTTTTATTTACAAAAAAAACACTTGACATTTCAAGTGACCCCAAAAGAAAAAATCTAATGGCGAGAGATCTGGCGAACGAGCTGGCCATTCGATTGCTCCTCTACGTCCGATCCAACGTTCCGGAAAAATTTCATTCAAATAATCGCGAACATTATGGGCAAAATGGGAGGGAGTTCCATATTGTTGAAACCAAATATGTGCATTAGGGTGATCACCTATGTTTGCATTTGGAAAGAGGGCCGCAAGTGCTGGAACAACCTCATTTCGCAATAAATTTAAGTAGACGTTCCGGGACGTTTTAGTAACGCTGTATAAAACTAATACACAAAGAAACTACATTATCTGCAATTTTAATGACCGACGCAAATATACTATTAAATTTGAAAAAATGCGTCAAGGATCATTCTATTATTCGCAACAGATAATAGCGAAAGTTAATTATACATACATACACTTTATACTTGTTAAAAGCAATCATTACACTAATAAGTAAATATTAAAAGGGGAAGGAAGCAAACCATAAGTAATTAATGTTGAAATAAGTTTTGTATCCCCTTCTTTATTTCTCTTTGCAAGAACAATTACATACGGATTATCTGTCATTTCATTTCTTAGAATTTCTTAAAATTTCTTTTAGGGAACGTCATTATATACAAATTTACATGGATTATTATCGATGTATGTATGTGTATGGATGTAATGTATGTTTCATCTCATAGCAGGTATCTGAGAGACGATTGTTTGTTTACCAGATCATAAATTTACAGTTGACCAATTTTATATTCAATATATATAAGTTTACTACGTCCCCGTTCCGATTGCTAAGAAGGGCTATGAAATTCCATAACGGTATCGGTTAAGGTGCTCTCCACTGTACATCAACAGTTACTCGACATTGACTTGCCCCATAGAGTTGCGTTTTGTGAATAGGCTCAACAACAAAAAGGAAGACAAATGTTAGCTCAATGTTCAGTAAAAAGTAATAACTTCACCTTTCGTGTGGCGATATGTGAAAGATCTTGTATATCAGATACCACCAAGTACACAAAATGATATGTAGAACAGAATAAAAGAAGAGTTCCAGACCATTAATATAGAAATGTTCAGAAATATCATTTAAAGAACGGCTACAATGCAACTGCATATGGTATAAATGCAATTTATTTTTACACACTATTCATTAATAGCCTTTTGACTGATACCATGCTGGCGCAAAATTTCTCGTGTATTAATATGTAGATTGTATGTAGAAATGTAAAGAAATGCAAATCTATTAACGGAAGAATGGCTACAACGTTGTTTGATCTTTCTGGTGAACATTTTGAACGTTTATTATGAAATCTGTTATATCCCGAATATTTAGCTTAAAATAATTAAATATTAATTACCGGTATAAGTTTAAAATTTTGTAGTTGTGTTGTATTTAATAAGATTATCCTAATATATGATTTAATGGCCGTTTACTGTCATTTTTTCATGGCTAATTTGATATCTTACAATTATTTTGAAAAAATTCACCTTTCATTAAGAAAATATTAAATATCTCAGAAATTATCGATTTTAGATATAAGGGAGTTGTTAATAAAATGAAAGTGCATACAGTGTCCTTCCCTATCTTAATATAAAATACAGGATGTACTATTTAAATAAGATGAGAAAATAATGTATTTGCGTTTTGAATCGCCCTGTAGACAGTTTACGCAATGTTGGTAAAATATCACTTTGCTATGAAACTGTAACAGTACAAAAAGTCATTTCAGAACAAAAAGAATATCAAGTTGTTTCGTGTGAAATCCACAGGACGTCGAACACGCAATGATTTTCAGACGAAATTGACCATAATTTCTGAAATACTCAGTATAACTCAATGAAACCTTATATCAAAGAAATGAGGAAGATATGCTTAATCTGAATTTGAAACAATATATAGTGTGACCCATTTAAGAAAATGTATGTTTTGTTCGCCCTGGCAATATCCTGTATATACGAAAATAATTTTAAACTTTGTAGTTTAAGACTGTCTGTGACTTTTGTATATAATGTTTTGTGATATCTTTAATACTAATGGATCTACTGAGCTTTGACGCACTAATGCCTCACCCTGTATGTAATTCCTTAACTTTATTTTCTGACAAAATCTGCTAACTACTGATCATGACTGCTGATAAAATCTGGAACATGAAGTAATTTTCAAGTTTATATATTCTATAAATATTAGAGTCCCTTATTTACTTTCATTTCAATGGCAAATGTCGGTTTTGGTGAGTAGCACACTTTCGTTGCGTATTTCAGACATGAAGTAAAAATAAATAAATTGTAGCAATATTGATAACAGCTGGCCTACCTTATAAATCCAAAGACAAACCTTTCTCCACTCGTAGTTTCTACAACCGACAAGACGATTGGTTTTTCTTTATAACATTACTGAGCTGTATGTAAAGTTTTAAAGGATGCATACATACATACATAAATATATATATTCGATTTTTTCTTTTCTATCAGTAGCAAACATGAGACATACTTACTAAACGTTTAAAAACGTGTATAGAAAGTTTGTTACTTGGTTAAAGACGAATAAAGTTAACTATGTCAGTAGTATTTCTGCATTGAGATCGAAACAAGTGAACCTAATATGACTAAATGCACTAAATTGTTATTTCGCTTCGAATATCAACACATTTCCAACAGAAATGTCTTTAAAATACAACGACTTTTTATCATCTCTTAGATGAACACAAAAATTATTATTATATTACCTTCAATATTGATTACGGTGTCTCTCTTCTTGTTACTTTAATGCGGTACTTCAAACTTCGACATAAATCCTCTAAGGAATCTCAGGCAGCACTAAGATGTGAAGAATAGCGAAGCTTTACAAAAAGATTAATGAAAATAGTGGAACTAGGTATGTCTGTAAATATCTTTGGTATTTTAGCAAAGATATATACAGTGTGTATATAAAGTATGGGATATATTCATTATTTCTCAAACCATAAAACATTGTGAAAAAATATTTTACAGATCGATTTTTTTTTCAATTGTATATTCTGTATTGTATTTAAGTTATGATATATAGAACCCCCTATATATTTGTTAATTTCTTGAGAAACGTATTAATGGAAAAAATTTCTTCTATAAATTTAAATTATTCTGCTTGAACGGAATTTGATCTTTAAAGATGTATCTTTCGGGTATTGCCGTGGTTGTTGTAACAAACTTGACGTTTCGCTGATCATACTGTCACCTTCTTCAGAAGTTCTCTAAAGACTGATATTGATGTCTTCTGCTCCTCGTTATATACCCAGTCCCTGTTCCGCTCCAGTGATACGTATCCGTTCCAGTCCGCTGAACCGTATCCGTTATCGTTCTCTGATCCGTGTCCGATGCTTCTCCTCGATTCGTGTTAGATGATCTCGCATGCGTCCTCGTTGGTCCTTGCTGCTGCGGGATCTCCAGCGCTAACTTCCATACTTTACTCAATCTGTACCCGTCTTCTCGGTTGAAGTTGTTCGGATTCTTCATTATTTCCAGGGATTCTCTCACTATCCGTGGGTAGTAGTGATTGCTTTTGGCTAGTATCTTCACGTCATTGTAGTCGATTACGTAACTGCTTCCGGTGTGGTAGTGTTCAGCTACTGCAGATTTTCCAGTATTTCCCTGTTCGACAACTGTGCGATGCTCTTTCACTCTGCACTGTATACTGCGCTCGGTTTGTCCAATATACGATTTCCCGCACTGGCATTGAAGTTCGTAGATCCCTTTAGCTTGTAGTCTCGGTATGGAGTCTTTGTTGGATGGAAGCAGTTCTTTTATTTATTTGTCAGGTGTAGAATCCATCCCGGAACCGCTAGTCGCATTACTTCAGGATGGCACCTCGTAGTTAGCCTCGATCGGCTGCCTCCATTGCTTGGGTCTCTCTCTTCTTCTCTTTCAGCACCTTCTCGACGAACGTGGCGATCTTCTGCCAGTGGTCGTGTCCGGACAGCATCGTTTGCACGACGTTATCCGGCGTTAGAGGTCCTACTTCGTGTTGTAGCGCGGCTCTGTAGTCACTCCACCTCTCGCATTCGAAGAAGGTGTGGTGAGCATCATCTTCCGCAGAGTCGTGATACTGACATGTCGCGTTCTCTGCTTTACCCATTCGAGCCAGGTATGCGTTGAAATACCCGTGTCCGCTGAAAAACTGGATGAGGTAGTAGTTTACCTCGCCGTGGTCTCGGTTCATCCACTCCGTGATGTTGCGGATGAGTCTGGCCGTCCACCGTCCTCTCGTGTCGTTCTGCCAGCGCTCTTGCCAACGTTGTCGTGTGAGCGCTTTAGCGTCCGCTCTTGCTTGTCGTGAGCCGACATCTCGTCGTGTCTCGTAGACTCTCTTCTTTTCTAGAACTAGTCGGTCTATCGGAGTTACTCCTGCGATCACGAGCACCGCCGGTTCGGAAACCGTACGGTATGCGCTGGCGATCCTGAGTGCTCCCCGTCGCTGTAGTGAAGCCATCCGCTTTCTGTACTTGTCCTGCTGTAAAGCGTCAGCCCAGATCTCGCTTCCATACAACAGTATGGAATGGGTGACGGTCATTAGCAGCCGGCGTTTACTCGCCGTCGGTCCTCCTACGTTGGCCATTAGTCGGCTCAACATCGTCGTTAGTTTAGCGGCCTTATCGCTCGACGACTGAATCTGTTGCCAGAAGGTCATCTTGCTATCGAGCCGCAGTTCGAGGTACTTCACGGAAGTTGTAGTGGTTATGACTTCCGTATCCACCGTCATCTCGATCTCCCTAGGGATTCTTCTCCTGGTCAGTAGAACGACCTCGGTCTTCTCCGTTGCCAGGGTCAGGCCGTGTTCGTCCATCCATGTGGTGACTCTTCTCATTACCTGGTTGAGCCTTCTCTGGGCATCCGCCTCGTTACGCGCTAGGATGACTGCCGCTACGTCGTCTGCGTATCCTATCAGATACGCATCTTGCGGCAGCTCCATTCGGAGGATCCCGTCGTAGGACACATTCCATAAGTCGGGGTCCAGTATGGAACCCTGCGCCACTCCCGATGTTATCTTCTTCGTGCACGGCCCGCCTGCGGTGTCGTAGACCAACTTCCTGTCGCAAAGGTAGCTGCGTATCATCCTACGTAGATAGGATGGCGTGTCGAACGTGTTCTGCAAGGCGTCCAACATGACGTCCCATCTCGCCGAGTTGAAGGCGTTTCTTACGTCCAATGTGACGAGCATCACTAGGGGTCTCGAGTAATGATTTCCCCTTCGAAGGTTTCCACTACCTGCGCTACGGCGCCGACGGTGGAGTGTCCCTTCCTGAAGCCATGCTGTCTCTCGGACAGGCCTCCCGCGTCGTCTATGCTGCTCTCCAATCGTGTTTTGAGCAGTCTTTCTAGTAACATTCCAGCAGTGTCCAGCATACATAGCGGTCTGTATGCGGATGCCGTGGTCGGGTAGCCTTTGCCTTTGCTTATCAGCACTAGTTGCTGTACCTTCCATCTCTTGCAGAACGCTCATTCTGTTAGACAGCGGTTGTACATGTTCAGAAGCAGATCTGGGCAGACGCGCGCCACAATCTTGAGAGCTTCCGTCGGAATTCCGTCGGGTCCAGGTGCCTTCCGGTTTTGTAGGGAGTTCGCCGCTCTTGACAGTTCATCTCCGCTAAAAAGCGGGATGTCGTTTAATCGCTCGCCCTCCATTTCGGCAGTTCTCTCCGGATGGGTAGGGAACAATGTGTCCCCAGGGGCCGTTGTCAACGTCCTGCCGCAGCTCCTCCCACTTACGTTTCTTGCTCCTGTAGATGGCGTTCTTGAGATCTCTCTTGGCGTTCCTAAAGTCCTCGGACTCTAGTTCTGCCGCGTTCGGATCTCGGCGTCTCACTCTGGTTATTCTCCGCGTAAGCTGTAAGCATCGTTTCCGGAGGGTCGCGATTTCGTCGTTCCACCAATACGCAGATCTTCTATTGTGTTTCCTTCTCCGCGGCATAGAGGCGTCGCAGGCGCACCGTATCAGGGCCATGGTCGCGTCCGCAATTGTCTCCGCCGAACCGGAACATTCCATGACGACATCCTTTCCCCGAGCGATTGCATGAGCCAGGGCGTCTTCATCCAGCTTCGCTACGTTCCATCGAGGACCGGGCGGAGCAGGATTTCGCCTGATCGGCTGCTGCCTCGTCACCTTGTAGCTTATGTACTGGTGGTTACTTCCGGTGTAGTCCTCCATGACTCGCCAGTCCACGATGTCCCGCACAATGTCCTCCGAGGCCAATGTGATGTCCGGTATCGTCTCTCCGTAGCCTGGTCTTCTGAACGTGGTGGTGTCTCCGACATTTACCACGCTGAGTCCGAGTCTGGCCGCCATGTCCAATATACGCCTCCCTCGCGAATCGGTGTATTCCATACCCCATTCCACGGCTTTGGCGTTCACGTCTCCTCCTAGAATAATGGACCCTGTCATTTCTCGAAGGTCGTCTTCCAGATTGTCGAGCTTGCCCTGAAAGTCAGCTATCGGCTCGTTGGGTGTGAGATAGCAGCTCACGTAGGTGATTGCAATTGCCTCTGTGGTCATATTTCTAAGAGATTTATAGTAATCCCATTTTGCCGGAGATTGATTTGTTTTGAAAGACTGGTAAGCGCGGTCTCGTAATTTCTGCATAATTTTAATAGTGTCAGTTAACCACGGTGCCGGTGCTCGAGTAAGTAGCTGCCTGGTACAATTGAAATAAAAAATCAGTCTATAAACGAAATTTTCACAATGTTTTATGGTTTTTTATGTACACACTGTACATAGATAACATTCAGGTATCGATAACTTTACAAACGGAAAGAGTATAAGAATAATTCTTTATTTTTTCAGCTGAAAAATCGTTCGTTTACCAGGAACAGCCCGTCCAAAAAGTTGAACTACATTCAAATTGTAAATATCTCGGCGACAATAACAGATATCAGTTTTTATAACACAATTATACACATACACTTGCGTATATATCGCACAAGCAATTTGCTAATTCACTATTAAAACTGGATGATTTTACAATATATCGAAAGAAACTATTATGAAATCATGCAACACATTCTTATTTTTACGGATTTTGTTTTATTAAGTCAAACTTTAGTAAATTTTTATTCCCATTGATCAGGATCAACTCCATACTAATAACCCACGAACAAAAAAGAAACATTGCCTCCAAAGAAATAGGGCAGAAGAGGGCTAGTCAATACATTTGATACGTACACCACAGTCAGTACTATTGACTATTTACTAAAAAAATACAATGTATAAGTTTTAGTTCGTTGATAAAAACTGCATTATGCTGAGAAATTATGATAAATAAATTTGTTTAAATAATCGAAATGAATAAAATAAGTTATTAAAAATTTTACAACTATCTAAATTCACTCGTAACCTACACTGAAAAAATTGGTTACATAAATGGAAAACATGTTCATTTAACACAATATTACGACCCTCTCCCAACATTAACAATGGTTTATTCCAATGTTAGATTTTTGTTCGTCTCTTTGTGTTGAATTAACTTAATAGATTGATTAAATCAAGACAAATAAGTATGTTATGTGACTGCATGAAAATTCTAACTACTTGTGTTATAACTAGTAACCTAATCTATCCTAAATCCAGTGAATGAACGAGATTTGGCGCGTTTTTTCTTAATATGCAAAAATGCTTAAAACTACATTAAAGTAAAACTATTTGGATTACATAATATTATCCTGGAAACTGCAAATCCAGTGAATGAACAATAAGAACCAGCGTTTATTCACTGGTGTTCATTTACTAGACTTACCATACAATCTCTCATCTCAAAAAATTCCTATTTAATTTATATCAAAATAAGTGAGAATATTATGTAAAATTAGTAGAATTGAGTGTGCTAAATGAAAAGTCAAAACTTATTAAAATAAGGAGTCAATTTTGGGAATTTATGGCGCTTTATTTGGGATACAGTTCAAATTTGAGCAACAGAGAAAAAAGACGAAAACGAGAATAATATAAGAAAGAAAAAATACTAGAAGCAGAAAGAAACTACGAAAAGAAGTGAGACCGGAAAATATATTGTACAGAGAAACAAAACGTAAAGCGGATAAAGTAAACAGTAACAAAGAAAAGAAGAAGAAAGAGAAGGAACAAAAACCAAGGAAACATTGAACAACGTAGAAGAATAGGTTTTCAAAGGAATAAAATAGAAGAGTTAGACGAAACAATTACTGTAGGAAACTACGATATTGTAAAGTACCAGAATCGGAATTACCCGAGTGTTGTAAAAAAACTTTGAACATAAACACTACGAAGTAAGTGTAATGGAGAATGTAAAGAAACAGTGGAGGTGGCCAGACATACCCGAACAGATTTGGTATACCAAAAATAAAATCGAACATTTTAGAACCTAGGTTGGTTTCTAAAATTTAACTTTTATTAATAATTGTATTTATTGTAAGTAGTTTCATACATGCTTCTTTTATTATCCGAAAATAAATACCACGTTCATTCAGTGGTTTATTTTTGTTCATCAATTAGGTATTCATATTTATTGTCTCGTAATTTGGTATTTTTGTCAAACTCAATTGAAAAATAAGCATTAGAATTAACTTTTTCTAGTTTTTTTCTGTGTTTATAAATTTAAAATAATAAACAGTATTAAAACATTCGAATTCACTATAACTGTAGTATATAACTGTAATGTATATTCAAATTGGCAATACCTCTTATTTGTTCATTCACTGGTATATTGACCAGTATAATAAGCTGCAGAATTTAAAATTAATGAGAATTTTGACAACATCAAACGCTTTAACTTTTGATTGACGTTAAAACTTTCCAGTACTTATACAACTAGCTCGCGTTACTGATTGCAGCGGAAGTTACCTATATGCCTTTCTTAATTATTTGTTACATACTTTCACTTCACTATTAATTACTAATTTTAAAATGGAGTAAAAACTTTTGAACATCGCGGATGCCGTATTTATATTTCTTAGCACCTGACTTTTATAATGTTCTATTTTTGCATACAGAAGAAAAATAGAACTAATTCTACATATTACTTAAATATTAGTCATCTATTATGTTAGTAGGTATATATAATTTTTACCTTGTGTTTTGACAACACTGATTTGCAAACGAATAACTATTGGCAAACTTTCAAAAGGTTACATGCCACAAGATAAAAGATTTAATTAACTGCATTATTTAAGAAAATGAATAGATGTGGCAAACTAAAATTTACTCTATATTTCAAAGTAAAAACGATATGCTGACTACTTCCGAGAACATATTTTTAGATAAAAATTATAAAGGAGCTTAAAAGCATGTTTATTGTAACTGCCATATCCAGGTGTAAGGAAAAGTGACTTATTATTTCCGTCGTAAATTCTAAACTGGAAAAGAACGCACATATGAACATGTACTGATATTCGTTTATCATTGATGATGTCTAAATAAGTGACAACATACAACGTGTTGTTATGAGGGCTTCCGGGTTTTGACCGCGTCATAGTAAAGTACATATATACAATAAAATAAAACAAAAATGAAAAAGAAAATTACAAAAAATATATATACAACTTACTCAAACTCGACGTTTCGCCACTAATGTAAGTGGCTTCTTCAGGAGCAAAACTAGGTGAGGGGCGCCAGAAGGTCACGGTAACTCGACGTGTCAACCACGCTAGAGGCGAAAACCTTCTGACAAGGAGAAGATGGACGTGCGGGGGTATATATACCATTGTGCAGGGAAACGGAACGGTGAGCGCGAGGCAACGATGCGGAACAGTGAGCACGGGTCGAAGAAGCGGAAAGGACGGGTTTCCAAATGCTGGAGAGTGGGTAACCAATATCGCGATTGAGATTTTGAGGATGTCTCTGGATCTCGATAGCTTCCCTTACCTTTCGTGGAAAATAGCGATGAGACTTGCTTACAACAGATACCTGATCAAAACAAATTTTATGGCCCGTATCAATGAAGTGTTCGGCTAAGGCTGAGTGTGTTGAGGAACGTGACTTAACGTACCGTTGGTGTTCCTTGATTCTAGTTTGGATAGAACGACCAGTTTCGCCAATGTAAACTGAGCCACAGTCACAGGGAATTTTGTAAATGCCTTTATGGGAGAGAGCAGGGCGAGTGTCCTTGGGCGAAGGAAGAATTTGGGAGATCTTGTTTAAAGGTTTAAAGATGGGTTGGATATTTTGCTTACGAAGAATTCTACCGATGTGATCTGTAACGCCATGGATGTAGGGAAGAACGATGGTACTTAGCTGATTACTAGATTCTGGTGCTACCTTAGGAGACCATGGATGAATGTACCTATTTATGACCCTTAGTATGTTGCGGGAGGTATAGCCATTCTGTAAAAGAGCAGTTTTCACATGTTTCAATTCTTTGTCGATGTTGTCGGGTTGGGAAATTGAGATCGCGCGATGTACTAGAGAGCCGATTACCGATTGCTTTTGTGCTGGGTGATGATGTGAGCTGGCATGAAGATATCGGTCGGTATGTGTAGGTTTCCTGTACACGGAGTGACCTAAACGACCATTTGGTAGACGAGTAACTAACACATCAAGGAAAGGCAGAGAACCGTTATTCTCAATCTCCATGGTGAACTTGATGTCGGGGTGTTGACTATTGAGGAAATCCAAGAAAGTAGGCAGAGTGTTTTTGCCATGTGGCCAGATAATGAAGGTGTCATCCACATATCTTAACCAAGCTTTGGGTTTTAAATTCGCATGTTCTAAAACAGTGGTCTCAAAAGCCTCCATGAAGATATTAGCTACAACCGGGGAAAGTGGGGATCCCATAGCGGCGCCGGAGGTTTGATGATAGTAGCACCAGAATCTAGTAATCAGCTAAGTACCATCGTTCTTCCCTACATCCATGGCGTTACAGATCACATCGGTAGAATTCTTCGTAAGCAAAATATCCAACCCATCTTTAAACCTTTAAACAAGATCTCCCAAATTCTTCCTTCGCCCAAGGACACTCGCCCTGCTCTCTCCCATAAAGGCATTTACAAAATTCCCTGTGACTGTGGCTCAGTTTACATTGGCGAAACTGGTCGTTCTATCCAAACTAGAATCAAGGAACACCAACGGTACGTTAAGTCACGTTCCTCAACACACTCAGCCTTAGCCGAACACTTCATTGATACGGGCCATAAAATTTGTTTTGATCAGGTATCTGTTGTAAGCAAGTCTCATCGCTATTTTCCACGAAAGGTAAGGAAGCTATCGAGATCCAGAGACATCCTCAAAATCTCAATCGCGATATTGGTTACCCACTCTCCAGCATTTGGAAACCCGTCCTTTCCGCTTCTTCGACCCGTGCTCACTGTTCCGCATCGTTGCCTCGCGCTCACCGTTCCGTTTCCCTGCACAATGGTATATATACCCCCGCACGTCCATCTTCCTTGTCAGAAGGTTTTCGCCTCTAGCGTGGTTGACACGTCGAGTTACCGTGACCTTCTGGCGCCCCTCACCTAGTTTTGCTCCTGAAGAAGCCACTTACATTAGTGGCGAAACGTCGAGTTTGAGTAAGTTGTATATATATTTTTTGTAATTTTCTTTTTCATTTTTGTTTTATTTTATTGTATATATGTACTTTACTATGACGCGGTCAAAACCCGGAAGCCCTCATAACAGAGATTCAGACCGTGGAAGCCTTCGATATCATTTATACAACGTGTTAATAGTTATTTTTACCATATAGGTACCTACCTATCTTGTAACCCAAAACAAAATAATTGCGTAGTAAAATCTAGCAAAATTGTTGTACATGAACATAAATGACGCAAGGTAAGTAGGTAGGTATTTAACTTCTAAGTGATATTGACCATATTGGTCAGTAATTTATATAACATATTTTGTATTGCTGCTTTGAAAGTTAGGTTGTTGATAGGAAATTGTCGTAATGTGCCTTTTTGTATTCTTTTCAAGTTCATTAACTAAATTTATGTACTCACTACCCTGATTAAATCTGATACCTTTGTACAGTTGTTAACTTATCTTAAATCATTTCGATATATTATTTTATTCGACTTATTCAGTGTGGAACAGCCAAATGGAATAAATTCGATAACAAATAAATGAGGGTGTATTGGGAAAAACGCTTGGACACGTCGATTTGTATTTTTAAATGCGCATTTTTTTCAAAAAAAAAAAATTATACAGGGTGTGTCACAGTGGCCAATACCAACTTTCTTATTTTAAATGGAAACCCCTGCATATTATTTATTTTTTGGGTTCTTCGGAAAATTCTAGACATAATTCATGTACAATGTCCCATACCTATCTTCAACTGTTTCGGAAATATTAAGTGTTTTCAGATTTATTACAACAATTAACATTAAAAAAAGAAAATTATTTTATTTCACAAATTCGCTACATTACACTAAAAATCTATTTCCCATTTAGCTCTTGATATTGATAAAGTAAGCAAAAACCATTGCTGCGTTCCTTTTTACTGATATGAAATTAAAAAAATACAAAGACCGTTTTGTTTATTTTCGTAAAAACTCATAGCCTTAGCAACATGTTGTCTGCCTGCATGACAGTAGTGATCAGTGTCAGTGCTATTGTCGTTTGAATTTCGTTAACTGTACGTAATAATATCAGAAAAATGGTTCATTTAACAGAAATGCACAAAATAACCATTCTACAAATGATTGGTTATGGAGATAACACACGGACACAAATGGAAGTTTCTCGCTTATTTCACGGAAAATTTCCAAATTTTCCGCCTGTATCCCAAGGAACAATTAGCAAAATAGAAAAACAATTTTGCGAGCTTGGTCATGTAAGACATATTAAAAAAGTAGCTGCCAATGCAGTAAGTGATGATACGAAATTGGATATTATGCTTGAGTTTCAAGAAAACCCACATAATTCTGGTCGAAAAGCAGCCCCACTGTTCGACATTGGCCACACATCAATTTTTCGAGTATTAAAGGAAAGTAAAATGCATCCCTATAAAATGATGCCAACTCAGGAGCTCATGGAAGACGATTTCGATAGGAGAACGTATTTTTGTGAACAGATGATCGCAATGTTAGATAACAATGTGATCCAATTAGAAGATATTTTATTTTCTGATGAGAGCACATTTACACTTCACGGCCATGTTAATCGTCAAAATTGCCGCTATTGGTCTAATGAGAATCCTCACTGGATGAGAGAGGAACATACGCAATATCCTGAAAAAGTTAATGTTTGGGCAAGAATTGTTGGAAATCACATCGTAGGTCCCTTTTTCATTGATGGTAACTTGAATGGAGATAAATATTTAGAACTGCTCAAAAATAATGTCGTGCCAACTTTCGCAAACTTATATCCTAATCCAGCAAACCCACAAGTTCCTGCCAATACAGTATGGTTTCAGCACAATGGAGCACCGCCCCATTTCCAAATCAATGTCCGGCAGTACCTGAACCAAATTCTTCCAAATCGGTGGATAGGGAGGCGCGGATCGATAGAATGGCCAGCACGATCTCCTGATCTGACGCCATTAGACTACTTTTTGTGGGGATATGTCAAAAGTCTTGTATACAAAACTAAACCCCTCAACTTAGATGACTTAAAAAGACTGAAAGATAATCTCATTAATTTTGGAACATTCGACAAATCACGGTCGAAGAATAATAATCGAAGGAAGATACTGAGGAAGTTACTGTCAATGTTATTGGAATGGCAGTGGCAAATCCTTCAATCTCAAGCCGTCAAATTGAAGTGGAATTGGGTATATCACGACGACGTGCGTTATCAGTTTTGAAGAAACATAAGTTGAGGCCATACAAAGTGAGGAAACAACAGCAGCTCCTATTGACTGATTCTGAACGACGCTTAGAATTCTGCAATTGGTATCTTCAACAAATTCAGCAGGATCCATCATTTTTTAGAAAAATTATTTGGACGAATGAAGTCTACATTAGCAGTGCCGGAATTTTTAACCGACACATGAACATTGGTGGTCTGATGTTAACCCCTATCGTGCCGTCGATGTTCAAAATCTTCAAAAATTTATTTGACAATCGTATTCTGGCAAACCGAATTTATCAAGAAAAATTAAATGGTCAACGGTATTATAACATCTTAACCAACATGTAGTCGAAGAACTTTTGGAAGAACTGCCTCTGAATGAGATGAGAAATATATTTTTCCAGCAAAACGGCGCACCGCCCCATAATACTGGACCGGCGGACCACTAAGGTGGCCACCACGTTCGCCGGATTTGTCACCTCTAGATTTTTTTTTCTGGGGACATCTTAAAGACCGGTTATACAAACAAACTCATAATAACATTAGCGAACTGATAGAGCACTTTATACGGTGTCTTAATCCTGTTTCTTGTATTCATATTCACAATGCACTTCGGAGCGTTTCGAGACGGTGTGAATTATGTATAGTAAATAATGGGCGCCAGTTCGAACATCTATTGTAAATAATTTTTAATCATGTTTTAATTTATTCTCAACATGAAAGTTAAAATATGTGTGATTCGTCGATCTTGATTTGTTAAATGTTCCAAAATTAATGAGATTTTCTTCTATTCATCCAAAAATAGATTTATTAGGTTGCCTTCTTTCCGCGTTTTTTATAATTGTCTGTAAATGTTTTAGCGTTTTCTTCGAAGAAATAGGGTCCTATGATTCTTGACGATGATATAAGACAGGTTTTCAGTAGCCTAATATCGAAAATTTTGCTTACTTACCGTACCATGTAAAGTGCGCTTCGTGGCTCATTATAATGGAAGGAAAATTGGTAATTAAAATTGACATATTTATGTAGGGTTTCTCTATAATTTTATTACGTTAAATTTATGAACACGTAACAATAATAAATTTCTAGTAATATATAACTCTACAAAACCATTATAAAATAATAAACACAATTCACAATTATGTGACATTATAAGCCTAGTAGCATTGAGTCTGTGTCAATATTTATGGTTACGTTGACATCTTTCTAAATAAAGTAGGTAACTAAAACGGAATGACTTAATACATGTTTTGAATTTACAAATTTCAGATATGCTCTATTTTTTGTACACTTAACACTATGACTTGCATATTTTCAGTTTGTTCCCATTTTTTGTGTCTTGCGAAGTTAGTTTGGCAAATTTAGCAACATTGACTTTTGTAACAGTCTCACATATAACAGTCTACACGTGTCATATATGGGAAGAGGTCTATCAATCAGTATATAATGTGACCTCTCTTTTACATTAACTTTCTCACTTATATCAATTTTAATCTAATCTAACTTAATATACTAAATTTCAAGCATCAAATAAAATTTTGCAGGGTATTCAATTGTATTTAATACAGTCTATTACATCATTAAAAATGACATTTTTTACCAGATACAATATACACATAGAAATTATTTAAATACAAAGTTGGGTCTACATGTTTATGCCGATTGCTCAGAATTGCGGTTTCACAAGTCCAGTAAAATTAGTGGTTCCATTGCACTTCTTCAACAAATAACGCTTTAAAATTTTAAAGCAATTTTTAAGACATTAATGACAGTGATGAATAAGTTGATATATAGTTCCAGTCCAAACTGTGAGAATTTCTAAACTGAACGTTTGTAGTAGAAACAAAACAATCTTACGTCTATTTTCTGAGACGTTGGTTTAGTAAAAAAGGAAAACGTTTATTGCACTACGTTCTGTATGAAATATAAACTATACTTGACTGCTTGTACTTTGCTTTGCTACACGATAATCGATGTTAAGTAGAAGCGTAGCTTTCTTCAAACCTGTATTGTATATAAAAAATAATGCAAGTCAAAATAATAATAAATAATAAGAACTACTCAATGTTGTCAAACTTGTAATGGCTCACAATTGTAAACTACAATCCCACACTTACAACAGAATGAAAAGCGAAAATAGATTTATGCGAACTCGAACAAACATAAGGACGATACAAACATGTTCTAATAAATTATATGGCAAATATATTCAACATAAACACATAAAAACCGACGCTAGAAGAATAAAAAAATAACGAGAATACCTATTTTGCGTGTATATGAATAATTAAAGCATTATAATGCCCATTCCACTTAATTAATTTTGTGGTTCAGTAATTACACACCTTCAATTAATTACAAATAAGATATATCTACCAGTCTTTGATGTTTACTATCGAAGACAGTAACCAATACTGGTACACTGCAGCGCTTTTGGCAATTACCGACCCTTTTAATATTAAAAAAATTATGAACTAATAATCATAGACTAGTAGACGTACTTCCGTGTTTTTTAAATGAGAAGTATGCCCTGCGAATGTTAATAATAGTAACTAATCATGAGTTAACCTATCAATAATGTACAAACAAAATTCGTTTTAAATGCGATTAAAGTAACCTTGTTCACATATAAATTAAGGATTAGACATAGAATTGAGAAATTCTGTAGATAACCAACATGGTAGCTGCTTTTTATGTTCATTTTAATATTTCCTGTACAATAACTTTCATTGCAGGTACTTACAGAAAAAAAAAATTGCGACAGTTCTTCCAAAAAACCTGTTCTCATGTTGGTTATCTGATCAATATCTTAGTTCTGAGTCTATTTCATGTATCAAAAATTCAATAAATTTTTTGTTTGTCAAATACAATCATTGTATCTCTAAAAATATGTAACAATCAGTTATCATTATGACTGTTTTATCGAGATATGTGCCGTGAATGCAGAATAAGTAGAATGGTAAACTAAATTAGTAACTTGTTTAAAGTAAAACAACTGAAGCAACATATATATGTACATATTATATTTTCTTGTGTTCCTTACAGCAGCATTTCAATGATATAACTTCTGTAATTTATTATTACTTTTGGCAAAACTATGCATGCAGTTGTTAAAAGGTGGTCCTTTATTTGTTGCACTCCTTATGGCAAAATGGGCACACTGATACAAAAGACACGTTGATATACAATTGCTTCATGACATTGACACAACAGTCGTATCGTCGAGATAAATTTATTATTATTAACACACATACCGATTTTGCACTAAATATCAAGAAAATAAATTAAATTAGTATTCAATTGATGGAAGCAACAAAATACATATAATGGCCGAAATCTTGTTTGATTGTCACATTGACAAGGAACAAGCTACCCTTTAAAGTAGGAATCACTTGAAAGGTACAAAAAGGAAGGACGAGTGATGGTCAACTTATTCCTAGTCAACGCGGTGAGTTAAGAAGCCGTCAATTTAAATTTTGAAAATCATAAAAATACTTTGATCCGTTTAAGAGGGTCTCAAAATCTTTTCATAATAATTTGGGGAAGGCCATGTCTATATACAAAACTTTTTAAAGTGACCAGTATTTGGATCTTTCAACAAAATTATACTTTAAAATCATGATTATGTGAACTTTTTTAATCGTCCTACGATTGATAACCATCTATGGAAAAACGACGTTTTAATCTGAACAAACAGAATCACTTTTATGAATTTGGATTAATCCTAATAAAATTCACATCTTCCTGCTTCGTTTATTTTCAAACGTGGAAGATCAGTATAGTGTCGAAATATATAATATTCAATTGTAGAAACCTGTCTTGATTTGCGGAACAGGCAGAATGGCCTTAATAATCCTTTCCTTTTGATTTTAGGGACTGGAAGGTCCGATAAGCAATGCTGAATTTTGTAGTAAGATACCTATGTGTTAAAATATAAGAGCGTGTCATTGTGTTTGAATAAATATATGAGAAGCGTACATTTATATACATATGTATTAGACATATATTTTTTATTTTTGCTGTTGGATATTAGGACAAAGTTTGCACAAAAGGGATGATGTCTAACACATAATTATGATATATGGTGCTAATAAACTGTATAAAACTATGCATGTTAGTGCATTAAACTTTATTTTGAAAAGTAGTCGGATTTTAATATACGAAAAAAATTCTATCAATATGCCACAACTTCACCCGCAGGGAGAGTAAGCAAAGAGTCTAATTATTTCTTAGAACATAGATCACTTTTTAGATCATATGGGGTGACCAACCTATTTAGTTACCATTTCAGTTGCATCTTAGGTATCGATGGGGTAAGTTTTTGTCAAAAACAAACCTAGATAGGCTTAAAGGTAAGATTTAAACAGACTTATTAGCGTTATGGGAAAGATTCGGCGACACCGGCCGAATGCTGAATGCTCTCCTTACCCTGGGCAAATCTTCCCTAGGAATAGCAAACATTTGACCATTTACAATGTTTTAAGATTTTACTTTTTTCGACACAAAACCTTTTAATTTATTCATTTTTGCTTAAAGCTTGACCTGCTTTAAGGTTAAAATTTTTTAACGAGTTTCTACAAAACAACAAATTATTCCGTTAGCAAGAAAAAAAATGCTTTGTGGTTGAATGTTACCCCATTTCTCCTATATAACATAAAAACCCACAACATAGTCATACATGTGAACTGACTGTCAAATATAATTAGAAATTTACAATAATTTTCATCTCTTCATTATAAATATATCATCTCTATCAAATTCATAAAGTTACATCTTTTATAGATAAAATTTATAAATTAACACAATCTTTCATTTATACAACAAGATATTTATCGATTAAATATATGTATATATTATCGTTTGCTTCAAGATATAATTTGAAGGAAAACAGTTATATGTAACGCGTATAATATTTAAGTTTACATATAACCCATATATGGATCATTCATACAATTTATTCATAAAAAAAAATAATATTCCGTTGTGTAAACCCAAATGTTTATTAATGTTTAGGTTATTGTAAACACTTATTTCTTTGAATTTTTCATCTTAATTTTCAGGACATTGTTTCTTATCCTAGATTAACAAAATCAGATTATCAAAGAGAACAAACAGAAATAAAATTGCACAGTCAAATATGCGAATAAATATTTTAATCCCTACACTGTATTAGTAACGATACATGGAACTAGATAACACCTTGTAAATAAAAATTACGAATAAAAAGGTTTTATAAAAATATTTTATATAAAAATATCAGGTACAATATGCATTCGATCTGTTACAAATTATTATCGCATTTACGAATATGCATTTATACAGATAAGATGTCAAGAAAAATTGTATGAACAGTCCAGGAAAGTATTTAATAACTATACAAAATCTATCGGATTTCACATAGATATACATTTTATATATGAAATTAATACTGATTTATATATCTACATTTAGGAGATTTCGGTGATCTAGTGAATCTTTTAATAGTTGATAGAGTTCAACTTGTTGATCAGGTTTAAGATATAGTATTTGAGAGAGCAACTTCTGTGGGTCATCGTTTCTTATGAAACTACTTATGTAGACGTTCACAAATGTAGCCATGAGAAATTGGCAATCGAATCGGTCCATTATACCTCCATGTCCGGGAATTATGTCTCCGAAATCCTTAAATATAGTACGTGTAATATATTTTGTTATAATCTAACACAGCTTACCTTGATTTTAAAAGCACGTTTGAAACCGGATGCAAAGAAACCACCAAATGGGCCGATGACACTACTAAAAATACTCAGAGAAAGAGAATGAAGAGCAAACGGGTAAATCATGACTGTTGGAGAAATTCCCACCTAAAAATGATTACATATTTTCAATTTAAAGTTTGAGTAAAGCTTGTTTTTATTTTTACCAAACTTAAAGGTTCTGCAATAAATGATGGTAAACTATACTCTTCTGGAGTAAACAAAGCGCTAGGTTCGCAATCTATTGTCATGCCTCCTGTTTCGTTATAAGAAATAGGGCATACAAAATACGGATAACGACACATAACACTCGACATCTAGAAATATAAGCATTCATTATAATTATAATTTTGCAGCATTCACTTACAATAAAGCCAAATATAACAGTAGATATTCCACCTCCAATGAAACCTTCCCAAGTTTTCTTTGGTGATAACTTTATCAAAGGCGTTTTACCGAAGAAAAATCCAAAAACATACGCCATTATATCATTACAAATTATCATCGAAACGGGTACAATAAACCAAATCATTCCGTCAAATATATTTTTAATTATTAAATAGGATTGTGTTACGACAATGAGAAGGGCGACATGGGTCCAAGCGAACAGGGAAAACTGTTTCATGTAATATTTCTTCACTAAACTAAGCACAAACCAAACAAAACCACCACAATATAAACAAAATGAAATGAACCGATGATATGTGACTAACACTCTCAAGAAATCCTATAAAATAAATAGTATAAATATTTAATACTTGAGCTACCTTTAATACTTACTGTTCGATTTATTAATACACCTAAATATTCTACTAAACTTTCCCAGTAGAAGAAATAATTGGTCGTCAACAGGAAGTACCAGGAAAGCGATCGAAACCATGGCAAACCATGAATACGGTACACAGCATATCCTATATTTATAATTTCTTCAAAACACTTCACCTGTACCGCTAATGTCTGTAATAAAATAGATATTTCAGATGTAATCTATGTAATTAGTATAATAACACTGGTCAACAGGGTTTTTTTTTCTTACACTCTGATACGTGTACGTTATGGAGTTTTTCAATGTAATTCTGAAAATATTTTCAAAAATTGGCTATCACGTCAGGTTTCTGAGATATGTTTTTTTTACACATATATGTATTAAATGTACTGTATGCCTAAAGATTTTTTTTTTATGAGTAAGTTAAAATAAACTATCAATTTATTATCATGTTAACTGGCATGTCTGAACAGGATTGAACATGTTTGGGCTTCATTTGTACGTCATAGTCGTTAAACCACTCCCTTTTTTGCTCTAGAACCAATCAAATCAAGGAATTAATAGATATGTGCATATGTGAGTATATATAAGACTCTACAGACACGTTATTCGAATCAAATTGACTCAATGTATGGTAGTAACATTAGTTAAACGTTTTTTGAATTTGCAATATTGTCGCAAATCAATTCTATAAAGTCAGCGGATTATTACTTCTTCCTGCGCATCTCATATTCGACAGGAAAGACGCGGTCGGTCTCCGGCGACGGCCGGTATTTGACCCGTGAGTCCGGAATTATATGAGGATCTCCGTGTCGTATTTATGTTAGAGCAGCGTCTTTTGGGTTGAATGTTCTGCGGATACAGGGAGGGGTGATAAAATGCTGATTATAGGTAAAGTAGTTTTAAACTAGAGATAGAATAAAAAGGGAGTCCGCCTGTGGACAGGTTCAAGGAAGTTGAGAGTGGTGAATAATAAAGATTTGGTATTACAGAATTGTGTTGTGTTTCCTTTGATTAGTCTACCTTTAGGATAGAAAGACGCTACAAGGTAGGTACACTTTTATTATTATTATTTTTATACTTATAATTAATAAGTGGTACCTGCTAAGAGAGTACTCCCTCTGAGCAAACCCCCCCCCCGTCACGATTAGGCCGTGACATTTTTGGTGGAGGCCCGTTTTGACGATCTTTTGGTGAATTCTTTTTATTAACGAAATAATTAGTGTACAATAAGATAATTTATTAAAATAAATTATTTTAATTTTGCTTATTTTATATGTTTTTATGCGAGGTGAGTTTATGCGAAGTATATTTTTTTTTGAAGTAATTTAGAATTAACTGAAGAATAATATTTTCATTAAAATATACATATATTGTGCGAGGTTGTTAGTTTTCAGTTGAGGTATTTCTTTTTACGAATATCATAATTAGCGGTTAATTAAATGTAATCTTATAATTTAATAAATAAAAATGGTGTAATGGTTTTAGATTAAAACTTAAATTAGAGAATAAGATATTTGGTATATTTAATAGTAAAGGATGTTCAATAAGAAAACAAAAAATTATAATTTAAGGTCAGTAAATAGTAGCGATGAAGCGGAATATGATGTTGAAATTAATTTAGATGAAAGTGCATTTCATAGAAGTAGTCGTACAGCGCGCACACCTCCTCCACGCCCACCACAATCTTTACAAACTGTTTTTCCTAAAGTTACATCTATAGAATCCACTTCAACCCCTACAGTAATGTTAGGAGCAATACCAAAAAGGCCAGTCGTGTCCCAAACAAATTTAACTATCGTAACAACCACATCTGCACTATCAAGTGCACCTATTTGTAGTACTATCCCTAGTTACGAAACAATAGATATTTTTCAAAGACCAAAAACTGCAATTTCGCAACCACAAAAACAAACTCGTAGGAATTCCCCAATTCTTCCACCTGAAATTCCATTCGACAATGACTCATCCAATATGTTTGGTACCGCAGATATAAATAAAGATAAGGAATTCTTCTTTGATAGGGTACAAAATACAATTAATAGGACACCCTTAACATCAAGGAGGGAGTATCATTACAATTAAACCCACATGGTACACACCAACCGATAGCTCCTAATAATAGTATTGCTTCAATTTTGGAGAATAAGAATCCTTTAATTCCAAAATTTATAGCTCCTAACTCATTTGATCCCTTGGTTGATAATCCAGTCGTCTTCCTTAAGGAATACAAACGCGTTTCAAATGCAAATGGCTGGGATCCGTATTTACAATTATGTTACTTCTCTAATTATTTAAAAGGTAGTGCAGCCACATGGTTCCGTTCTTTTGCTAAAAGACACCCAAATGCGGACTGGCAGGAAACGTTAAAACAATTTAAAATTAAATTCATCGGTCCGAGCTATGAACAAGACGCTGAATTCCGATTAGCTTCTAAGCGGCAATTAAGCGATCAAGGTATTATAGACTATTTCTATGAGCTAGTAGAATTGTGTGATGAAGTGAATCCGGATATGCCAGAGCAAACAGTAATGCGAAGAATTATAGCAGGGCTTTTACCGTACTATCGACATATGATTACCATTAGCAGACCGAAATCTCTACAAGAGTTAGATGAGCTCATCGCATCTATCGCTGAATCAGAGAGAGGAGGAATCAGCTACATACAGGCAGTTCAAGAACCACTCCATAAGAACGCCCAGATGGTTGAGAATTACAGGGATCGAAACACCGTAGAATCTATAACATCGGAAATAACAACGCTGGTATTAGACAAAATCCGTAAAGAATTGCAACACCTTCCGAAGACGACAAATACTGCAAATCAAGGTAATAATCGACAGAACGGTCACTCTCCATCAAGGAATATAGTCCGGCAGACAAGAACAACAGATGGCCGACCGATTTGCTATTCTTGTGGGCGACCAGGTCATACAGCAGTGAATTGTTTTGGAAGACAAAGTGGAAGACATAATGGAAATACAAGATCTGATCAGCAGGGGAATAACAATTCACAAAGTTCGGAAAACGTCAGAGGGCAGAACTACTGGAGGTCATAAGCCCTGCCCTAATGTTTAATCCTCAAATAAAGACCTCACGTAATCTAAAAAGTATTCTTATAATTGCAGGACAAGTAGATAATGTAAATATAGATATAGTATTAGACACTGGATCGTGTCACAATTTAATAGATAAAAATATATAACCACCTATGATGAACGATGTAACTTACCAACGTTATTAACGGTGGGTAACAACATTGTTAACTCGATAGGGATTGCAAATGTAGAAGTAAAGCTAAATTCAAAATTGTTTAAAATACAAACGTTAGTTGTAGAAGGTTTACCGGTTCCACTAATTTTAGGTTACAATTTTATTAAAAACCATAAAATGATTTTAGATTTTAATAATATTTCAGTAAGTTTTCCAAGTATTAATAGTAAAATTAACTTAGGTCAGAATCTGCTTAGCTTTCAAAATTTCTTAGATACGATGAAAGACAGTGAACTTACGCAAACTGATAACATTGCAGAACTAGATGACAGCCTCTTTAACCTTGAAGGTTCATTCTCTCTCGCTCATTGTATTTCAGCTGATCTACGAATGAGTGCAGGGATTGCTAAAGAATTCAGATGTAAATTTAAGAATATACGCGCGTTACGTAAGCAAAGGCGGGTACCTGGACGTTTTATATATTTAAAGATGGAGAACAAATTTATATACTATTTAGTAACCAAAAAACATTACTACAATAAACCAACGTTACAAAATCTTTTTTCGGCGTTAATTAAAGTTAAACGGCACATGCTTTCACAAAAAATGTATCATTTAGCGATACCTAAATTGGGGTGTGGACTAGATAAATTAGATTGGAGAATTGTACGTCAAATGATTTATTACATTTTTAATAATTGTGATATTAATGTTGTAATTTGTTATAATAAACCTAAAACCCTGACTTGCATAGCCCCAACACTAGACGAAAATAGTACTACAACATGGGATTTATTACCTTCAAACGACGTCATTGAACAAAGTGATATAATAAAAATTAGACTTGTTGAGGATTCTATTTTTGACCGCGATTGTATTCAGAAATACAAGATAAAATTAGACGGTAATTTTTGTACTAATCCCAACGAAAATTATAATATAATGTTACCCAGATATAGTCTTCTTAGACAAAATAAGTTGGAACTAATAGATAATGTAGATTTATTACATGAAGGTATTTTAACTATAGTATGTTACAATAGGCTACCTATTAAATTATTTAAGAATACAGTTATAGGTTATATTAAATGTAATCCTATTCTTAGCTTAAAATTAAAAGTCGCTTTGGAGGAGGGGAGGACGTTGCATATGATATAGTATCTCCTCAACTATTAACGTGTAACAACACTGAATTGTTTTATTTAGATAATACCCTCACAGATTTTCAACAGAAGAAAATGCTAGATTTGTTAAATAATAATAAAGACTTAATGGCATGGAGTAGTGACAGATTAGGATTCACGAAATTAGCGGCACACGAAATAGATACTGGGGACGCCTCTCCTATTCGTAGTAGACCTTATAGAGTATCCCAAAAAGAAAGGGACATAATTAACGAGCAAATTGAGGAAATGTTAAGGTTAGGGGTAATAAGGCCATCTGATAGCGAATGGTGTTCCCCCGTAGTATTAGTTAAAAAACCAAATGGTACATTTCGATTTTGCGTGGACTATCGTAAGTTAAATAGTGTTACAAAAAGTCCTCTTACCCTTTACCATTAATTGATGACATATTAAGTTGTTTAAGTGGGAATAGATATTTTACAACCTTAGATTTAAACTCTGGATACTGGCAATGTCCGATTAAAGAAAGCGATAAACATAAATCGGCGTTTATAGTAAACGATGGTTTATACGAGTTTAATAGAATGAGTTTTGGTCTGTGTGGTGCCCCTGGTACATTTCAAAGATTAGTAGATAACGTATTTAAACATCTTAAATGGAAACAGGTAGTTATCTATTTAGATGATGTTATAGTTATTAGTAAAACATTTGAGGAACATTTAATTCGACTACAAAATGTATTTGACTGTATACGAACAGCGGGACTAACATTACAACCTACCAAATGTCACTTCGGTTTAAAAGAAGCAAAAATTTTAGGTTTTGAAGTATCGAGTAAAGGTATTCTACCGAATCGCGACAAGGTTGTAGCAGTATCTAATTTTCCTACTCCGCGACGTTTAAAGGAGGTACAAAGGTTCCTAGGTATGGCTAATTATTACCGAAGATTTATTAAGAATTATTCTGTTCTAGCTAAACCGTTATATGATTTATTAGGAAATGAAGGGAAATTTAAGTGGGAAGACGCACAAAGGTCAGCATTTGACGGGATAAAAGAAAAACTTGTGACTGCTCCCGTTTTAATCCATTTTAATCCGGTTAGGAAGACTGAACTTAGAGTTGATGCTAGTGGGTCAGGTCTAGGCGCCATTTTGCTTCAACAAAACGAAATTACAGGTTACTTCCATCCAGTATCCTATATATCACGTACGCTAACCCCTAACGAACGGAAATACCCAATAACAGAACTAGAATGCTTGAGTGTTGTCTGGTCTGTTGAATATTTTAGGTCTTTTCTATGGGGATTAGGAAACTTTACCATTGTAACAGATCACCACTCACTATGTTGGTTAAAATCTATTAAAAATCCGTATGGTAGGCTAGCGCGATGGGCACTTAAGTTGATGGAATATAATTATTCCATTTGTCATAAAAAGGGGGCGGCACATCAAGATGCAGATGCATTATCTAGATATCCCTGTAAGATAGGGACCGTGGAAGAAGAATACCAAGCTACCTCTGTACCTACCTTTATCGCAACAGATTTAGACATTATTAATATGCAACAACAGGACCGGAAAATTGTAGACTTGATTAATGTAATTAGGGATCCGGATTCAGGTACTCCTGCTTTACGACGGTCCGCGAAAAACTTCGATATCATTAATGATATTTTATATAAACGGAGCAAAGATACAAATTCTAATCTATTGGTAATTCCTCGTCAGTTGATCGTAGAAATTCTTTATTCTTATCATAACGAACCGTTAAGCGGACATTTAGGGTTTACTAAAACAATTAATAAAATTAAGAAACGTTATTTTTGGCACGGTATGATTAGGGATATTAAAAAATATATTAAGGGTTGTCAAGACTGTCAAGCTAGAAAAGGACCGACCAATGTAAAACCCGCCGGGTTTCTACATCCGATTCCCGTAGGAACACCATTTGAAATGATAGGAATCGATCTATTAGGACCCTTTCGTAGATCTAGTAGCGGTAAAACATTTATTGTAGTAGCAACAGATTATGCTACTCGGTGGGCAGAAGCTAAAGCGCTTTCCAATGGTAAGGCTGAAGGTGTAGCAAAATTTCTACTAGAACAGATTATCTGTCGACATGGTGCTCCAAGGAAGATATTAAGTGACCGAGGAGCTGTCTTCCAATCTCAAATCGTAACCGAACTGTTGCACTTAATGGGTACTGCGAGTACCTTTACCACAAGTTACAAACCATCTACCAATGGATTAACTGAACGGTTGAATAAAACTATTGCTGATATGCTGAGTAAGTACACTAGCACCACTCAGTCAGATTGGGATCATTGTTTACCTCATATTATTTTTGCCTACAATACCGCCGTACAAGAGAGTACAAGGTATGCCCCATTTGAGCTAGTTTATGGTAGAGAAGCTGTACTTCCCACTGATGCACAATTGTCGTTTCTTCCAGTAACTGACTACGCTATTAAGACGAAAGAGAGAATACGAGAAATTCGGGACGAAGCCGTGCGTAATATTCAATTAAGTCAAACTAAAGAAAAGGATCGCTATGACCGAACCCATAGAGAGGTAAACTATAATGTAGGAGATAAAGTAAAAGTACGCACTGTGTTACGCCAGGTAGGTAAAAGCGACAAATTACAACCTAAGTACTTCGGTCCATATAGTATAATAGAGAAAAGGAATGACCTTAATTATGTAATCCAGTCGATTGGCGGAAGGAATCCTAAAACGGATGTTGTACATGTTTCTCGCTTAGCTCCGTATTACGATCAATTAGTAATTAATTAACTTATTCTTTTCAGATGATTGCTATTGTGTTGACTACTCTCCTATTTCTAACTGCAGTCAGTGCCGGAAAAGTCACCGATCATTCTCCTGTTACTCTTCAATCCTTGGACCACTCGGCCGGTCTCTTATATGAGAATTTGGGCAAATTATATTTGTCAAGTAATTATTGGAAGATTATCACTTATATCAACCTTACGGAGTATCTTGCGAAATTTGAACAACTTAGTAATTATACGGTAGATACAGAAGAAATTTGTAATAAGGATAATGAGTTACAAATTTTATGTTCGCAATTCCTATCCAGAACTAAAGTAGTTTTACATAAAGCATCGATTATGAAGGATATGATTCCCACTCTATTAGGTCATAAAAGAGTTAAACGTGGATATTTTAATTTCATAGGGGATATTTCTAAAACATTATTTGGCACATTGACTGAAGATGATGCGGCGCATTATGAATCTTCGATTGACAGCTTGGATAAAAAAACCAACGCAATAGCAGATCTTGTTCACAAACAAACATCGGTAGTTAAATCTGCCTTAGAGACTATGAATTCCACCGTAGGACACTTAGAATATAACGAGAAACTATTAGCGGATCAATTTCGGCAATTAAAGGTGAAAGTAATTCACACTCTTAGCTCACTGAAAACCTTTACCACTTTAGAAAAGGAATTATATAACCATCTCTCTCTACTAACACTTCTAATTAGTCAGTACGAGTTAGAGACCCAAAATTTAATTAGTGTAATTTTAAACGCAAGAAAGGGCATTCTACACCCTCTCTTAATTTCTCCTTTAGCGATATTAGGTGAATTATCAAGAATAACACCACATATCCCTGAAGGCTTACAATTCCCTATTAAGGTTCAATCGGGTTCCGAAAATATTCTACTTAACATTATTCGACCTACATTTTATTTTCAAAAGAATAGACTAGTTTGTATTGTAAATATTCCTTTAGTTAGCGTAAATTCGTATCAATTATATAAGCTCACCCCCATACCTATTCACGTAAATCACAACAAATTTATTGTATTAAAAATTAAATACTTATTCTTAGGGGTTAATGAATTTAGAACCAATTATATACGGTTACAACAAGATGATATTAATACGCTAACGCATCTGAATAACCAAGAATTTATTTACGAAAATCAACAGCAAATTGTATCTATTAGAGAGGAGTGCTGCGAAATTTTATTGATGCGAGCGTCAAGCGAAAATTTGCCTCATCAATGTAATAGATATAAGTATTACTTTGATAAATGCAACAAAATTTGAAAAACTTTCACAACCTAACGGTTGGTTATTTATAGCTCCCTTTAAGGAAAGGATAACAATCAGTTGTAATGGTTCAAATGTTGTTGCAGAAGAGACAATTACTGGTTCGGGCACAATTCTCTTGGAACCTAATTGCCAATTATTATCATCGTCTAGTCTTATAACTTCTAAAATTAGTTATAATAGTAGTCTAGTAGTAAACAATTTTAGTCCAAAACTACAACTCTTTAATTCAACCTTGGGACCGAGACACGATGTGAAACCAATTTTATTTGATCTCCCTGCTATAAAGCTAAAACTACTTAACCAAAGTAGATTCCCGGTAGTAGATGGTCAGCTGGACAAAGTTCTAAAAGACCTCGAAGCTATTCAGAAGACCCACGAATTTAAAACGACTTCTTCCATACATAACTACATACTTTATAGTATAGTTACAATAATCCTTACGGTGGCTATTGTAATTGTTGTTATCAGGAGGTGTAACAACCTAAATTGTGGACGACAGGTAGTTAATTCTGATATAAAACTACAGGCCTTTGAATCCGGAATAGTTGTACTACCGGATGGTAGAAAGTGTAAAATAAATCTGAGGTCTAGTCAAGATGACAATTAGTAATTTTTTATATATAAGCACATGTAGTATTGTGTTGTATGTCATTGAATTGTAATACATAATAGTAGGAGTATAATAATAGCTTTTGACGTTAGATAAGGATATCTGCACATATAAATAGTACTATAAAGTACATACCTATTATATATATATGTAGGTATAAATATTGTATACCCGTAGTAAGTAGTACTGGAAGAGTCAGCACCTTTTGTACAGGCTGCGTAGTTAAGAGGAACAGTTTGATAACAATATGACCTACACCTCGGCGGCGGTAAATAAACAACCGTCAGCAAGGACGTTTCGTGGCAACTTATAAGCCAGCACATTTCTAGGGATTATTTTAATAGCTTTGTACCCTTGGTATTTATTTATAGTAGGTAGATAAGTAGCTCAATTAGGCCTAAATATTATGTTGCTGTCAATGATTCTGCGAAATTTATTTTGTTTCATGAATCACGGTCGGAAAGGTACCCCCTCCAAACCTAAGGACTGCCAAATGGTGAAGAATCGGACCAACTCTCTAATCAAATCTACCTGGATCGAGTAGGGTAGAATATAGTGGTCCCTTAAGTAGCTAACTATGGAGTATCGTATCGAGTGAGGCTACCTGAATTAAGTAGGGTGGCAAGAAAATCGATAGTACCGTAGTCTTGAAGCCCTGGGTGATGGCCGGCCTAACCAGTATAAGGAGCCGGATTCACCAGGAGTGTAAGGCCAAGGAGTTAAGGAGCAACAACGGCGCCCAGACTAGGATAGAATTTATTAAGACTAGATTCGGAAGTTATATTGTATTAACTAGCCTTAAGAGTAAGACATCAGTGTTGTGGCATGGACGTGTAAAACTTTAAATATGGTGTTAGTTCTAGGTAATTAAGTTTAAATGTAAAGTTAGATTAAGAAGTAGGATGAGTTCTTCTGGAATTGATTTGCGACTAACGGTACTTTACTTTTAGTAATTACGAGTAGTTATTAATCTGGTTTTTGTTTGAATTATCGAATGATCTTAAGATATGCCGGAGGCATATCGATCGAGGGGGAGAAATGTCGCAAATCAATTCTATAAAGTCAGCGGGTTATTACTTCTTCCTGCGCATCTCATATTCGACAGGAAAGACGCGGTCGGTCTCCGGCGACGGCCGGTATTTGACCCGTGAGTCCGGAATTATATGAGGATCTCCGTGTCGTATTTATGTTAGAGCAGCGTCTTTTGGGTTGAATGTTCTGCGGATACAGGGAGGGGTGATAAAATGCTGATTATAGGTAAAGTAGTTTTAAACTAGAGATAGAATAAAAAGGGAGTCCGCCTGTGGACAGGTTCAAGGGAAGTTGAGAGTGGTGAATAATAAAGATTTGGTATTACAGAATTGTGTTGTGTTTCCTTTGATTAGTCTACCTTTAGGATAGGAAGACGCTACAAGGTAGGTACACTTTTATTATTATTATTTTTATACTTATAATTAATAAGTGGTACCTGCTAAGAGAGTACTCCCTCTGAGCAAATCCCCCCCGTCACGATTAGGCCGTGACAATATCCCGTAGGTGTGTAAACAATACTAAAAGTTTTTGTTATGTATGTAGAGAATTCACCGTACAACAGCATAGACGAAATATTACACCGTATATAGAAAAATCGTACAACCTTTATTTTAAATTAAAAATTGCAAATCAAGAAAAGTTGTGGACTCCTCACAATCTCTGTGCACGATGTGCTGTTACTTTGAGGAGCTGGATAAAAGGTAAGAGCATAACTATGCCATTTGGTAGGTAATTTACCTCTCCTAATTTACTTTCTGCCACTCGTCCAGTTCCTCATTCGGAAGCTTTCCCAGTACCAAGTCCTATGAATGTTTCGAACCAAGAACATGTTGAAACCGAGATAGAAGAATACATTTCAGTATTGTCGGACACAGATGAAGAATATTTGCCATCTCAGGAGTACACGCCTCATTCAATAAATCAATTGGATTTAAATGACCTAGTTGGCGATGTCAATTTATAAAATTTTTATTATTTCTATATATCGAAATCGTCAGAAAGAACTGTCACAGTATATTTCAACTGAAGGTCTTTCATTTTGCGAAAATTTTGTCAGTTTAATGCGAGAATTAAATTATAAACACCAACTGGACAAATGGCGTCTTTTTATAGATGCTTCTAAATTGAGTTTGAAAGCTGTCCTTCGACATATAGGAAACATCTACCCCTCCATTCCTGTTGGTCATGCCGTGCACATCGGGTCGGCGTTCACCCTATAGCGTCGACCCTTAAAACTCTGCGGCTGCACTACCCAATCCCTGGTTTCATAGTTCCAGGGTAACGGGCGTGGCGGGAGTAGACTTCGTATATAGGGGAGGATGCTTGGGCGTAGGCATGGGCATACGCTCCGGTGTCCGGCCGCTAACCGTCGGAATATACGGTGGGTAAGTGAGGCACCCTACGGCGCTTACCTAGAGAACTCTGCAGCTGCACTACCCCATCCTTGGTGGCCACACTCAAGGAAACGGGCGTGGCGGAAGAATTTGGCGAAGATAGTAGGGGAGGACAAAAGTCGGTTCGCCGAGGAGTAGTCCGCCCGCTGGTTGTCTGGTTGGGGAAACCTTCGGTTTCATCCTAAAACGACTCGGTGACTCTGGGACCCTACGGTTTCACTGTAGCTGCCGCGGATACTTGATCGCCGGAGGGGCGAAAGAGTTGGCGTGGTTGGCATATTGGGGTAGGGCTTCGGCCCGGCCGTCCCCGTAGTTCAGGCTTAATTCACGGGCGGGCTGGTTGTACCTCACGGCCAGATTCCGTTTCCCACGCTTGGCCGATAGTAGCCATCCGCAAGGAGGCCTAGGCCCCGTGGGGTTAGATGTGAGGTAGGAGTTCGCTAAAGCGTCTCCAGCGGTGACCCGTCTAACGCAGACAAGGAAACTTGTCTAACATGGGTAGCACGGGGGAGAGGAGCCCTCCGGCTCGCCGGTCCTCTCCGCGAGGTGTCGGTCTCGTGCGGGCGGTGAGATAGTGGGTGACAGTTTCAAGGCACATAACTTGTTATTTGCGGTGTGGTAGCAGGATATGGGCTAGCGCCTAGGTGCCTGCGGCTGACCATCTAATCCATTTTCAATCAGAATGCCGTGCACATGAAGGAAACATGATAATATAGGATAGTCGAGCGAGAAATTTGCACTATACTGTTAAGCAATGGCCAGCCAGAATACAATATACTCCTGGAGAAAAGAACGTAGTCCATAATTCGTTGGTGGAGCCTCATAAAATACTTTTACCGCTATTACACATAAAATTAAGTCTGATGAAGAATTTCATCAAATCATTGGACAAAGAGAGACCAGGATTTCGATAGCTTAAACAAAAATTTCCTAATATATCTGTGGCAAAACTTAAAGAGATTTTTATAAGACCCCAGATTAATCTGTTACAACAGGATCGAAAAGTTGATGTACTCTTGAGCGATTTAGAACGGACTGTTTGGGATGCATTTAAAAGTGTGACAAAGAATTTCTTAGGAAATAAAAAATCTGAAGAATACGAGGAAATTGTTAGTGAACTTCTTAGAAGTTACCATTCATTAGGCTGTAATATGAGTCTTAAAATACATGTCTTGCATTCGCACGTGAAGTTCTTTCCCCCGAATCTTGGCGATGTTAGTGACCAGCGTGGGGAAAGATTTCATCAGGATATTTCCACCATTGAAAAACTCTATCAGGGCAAGTGAAATGGCGAGATGCTTGCTGATTACTGTTGGACTTTAATTTCGGAATGTTATCCATTCCAATATAAAAGAAAAGTGAAAAAAAGACTTTCTAAATACGTCCCAGAATAGCATATACTTAGTTAGTGTTAGTATTGTATGATCAATATGAATTTCATTTGTTTATAATTCTAGACGTGATAGAAGATATTTGTTTTTATAATAATTATTAGGAATATAAAACAAAAAGTTTGTATATAGTTCATAAAGAAAAATAAAAAAAATGAAAATTTGTTCTGAAATAATTCAACAAAAATGCATTTTTTTTTGTGAAATTGAAACGATAATTAATACTGTGCATATGAATAATTCACAATATGTGCTACGAGTTGCCGCTATAAGTGCAAAATTGTTGAACATGGTCTTCTGTATGTTGAGTAAATCAATGACACTAAATGCTTGAAAAATAAAAGCAAATTTTCTCACCATAAATAAATAAAATTTGTTTTTGAAATATAGCCATCATAAATGCCCTAGTACTATTTCCAAAACGATTGTTTAATTACAAACAAACAAATTAAGGGATGTGAATATATGAGAAAAATCCCAAAAAAACGGTTCATTAAAATTGTTCCTGAAATCCTACAATTCTGAAAACTTGTAGGTAGAGACAGTGTGATCTGGTCTCATTGGCGAAATTATTTACGCTTTTGTATCACTTCCGGTTTACCAGAAGTTCACGTCAACTTTCTTAATTTAAATAACATGGTATAGTTTTATGAGTGTTTTAGATTGATCATGTAATTCTACATTAAAACTGATTAAGGTACTCTATCTCCAAAATCAGCCGTTTCTGAGTTATTAATTTTTTTTTCCCAAAATATGGCCAACTGCAATATTATGTTAAAAACTCTGCATTTCTGGAACCATTGCAGGTGAGAGCTTAATAATTGACATGTTACTACCTGAAATACAGCACAACAAATTCAAAATTATGTCTATGTATACAGGGCCGTCCAAAATTAACGTTCATTTTAAGTAAGTTCTCATGGATGAAAGTAACTTTTTTTAAACGGAACGCCCTATATATTATTGCATTTTTAATACATTTAATAATTCTGTATCATTCATAATTAATTCATAGTATTAGCTTCTATCATTTACGGTTTTCGAGTTATTAGTGCTTTCGTGGTAAAAGTACAAAAAATACTCCTTTTTAATGTATTTAAAATGTTAGTAATACTTGTAGTAGTAATCCAATCTTAGTGGTCCTTAAAATGAGCGTTAATTTTGGACGACCTTGTATAAATACACATAATTTTGGAGCTGTATTTCAGTTAATAACGTGTCAAATATGGCGTGTTCACCTGTAATGATTCACGAAATACAGAGTTTTTAACATAACGTTGCAGTTGGTCGTATTTTTGAAAAAGAGTAAATATCTCAAAAACAGCTGATTTTGGGTATAAGGTACCTTAATAAGATTTGATGCAGAATTGTATGTGCAATCTAAAAAAACTCATAAAAATATACCTACCATGCTATTTATATTAAGAAACTTGAGGTGAACTTCCATCAAAGCGGAAGTGATACGAAAGCGTAAATAATTTTGCCAATGAGATCGATGACCAATGACATTATCCTTAGCTACAAGTTTTCAGAATTGTAGAATTTTAGGAAGATCGAAAAGTTCTAACGAACCAGTTCCGTGAATAACCCCCTGTATATACATTTTTAGTTTCAAAAATGTTTCTAAATGACTGTTTGTAAAACTTAGTCGGTCAACTACGGAGTGGTACCAGTTCCCATTAAAACCTGCATAACCTTTAATTAATCACAATATAATAAGCACGTTCCAATATGTGCTGTACCTAACTGAATATAATGCCTGTTTTCAAACAGTTTGAAAGTTAGTATAAGGATTTGAAAAGGTTAGCAGCATACGAATTCCGTATGAAATTCAATCGGATTGAATATTGAAATTTTAAAAATCATATTTTTACAGCTTCTGTTAGAACAGATTCAGATCATTAACGTAAATATCGATATTTATCTCAATATTTCCTTGATAAATTTGAAGTGGATCAAGATAAGTAGAAAACAAACATGCGAGGTAGTTCTACGTATTCCAGAAGAAGAGACAGTATCTATGATTTTTGTATTTTATGCAAGTACTTTCAGTTCAGCAAAATGCAACAAATTGCGTTAATCACCTGCCAAACAAGACGGAGAATTGGAGGTCGCTTTCAACAGTGGTTGTCAAACGCGCCAACGCGGTCTTTTTCTTAAAGAAAACATGTTCTAATAGATCCCATTCGAAATTTCTTTCCTGTTTTCTGTTTTCTCATAAAATTTTTATAAAAATAAATGTTAAATTTCATTTTATTTTTAAGTTTTGTGTTTATGATCCTATGAAAGCTTTAGCTATTGATATAAACTATAATAATAAATCGAAGGTCCACTATACTTTGAAATGGTTCACTAATGCATGTGCTCAAGCATATTTAAGATTTTGCAATCACATTTCACTTACTTTTTTTATTAGCAAAATTCATTATTAACACTGGAATTTTAATTAAACACATAATGGTACATTTTATAGTAACATATTTTTCTTATTTTATCATTTATTAAACTCTATCAATTAACATGTGTTCGTATAATAATAATTATTTTTATAATCTTAGTTTATTTGCAGTATTCCAGACAAATGATGTTAAATTTTTATAAGATATACTAAAAGAAAGCTACATTTTTCTTTAATGTACTGTTTAGCATATGTTATAACATAATTTTCATTATAAGTTTATTTTTATTTATATTGACATAAAAATAAAAAACATTATCAAAATACAGACGTTTTCATTTCGACCGTACCCTTTATTTAATCTAAATACAGATAAGTTGTGTTTTAACGTGTCTGCAAATATCCGTACTTTGATTTTAGTTCGTAAAGATAGTGCCTATAAACTTACTCATTAAAAATGCTTATACACATTCGGCAATTGAAATTGTTATTTAAAAAAAATGTTTTATTATATTTGCAGTATAGCGCAACAAAGTAATGCGTAGTTTCACAGTAATCTAATCTACCTCCAGGTTATTGATTTCTGTAACAATCTGCGTGCAATAATTTTAAAGCTACCTCACAAGTATTATTAGCGAGGTTTCACTTACTGCATGAAAAGAATAGTATTGATGGTTTTAAATTTGTTTAGCGACACTAGAAGCGTTGACCAGATGTTGAAGTAGTTTATAACTTCATTGTAACACGAACTTTTATCAAGATACGTGATTAATAAAATACATAATTAACACTTTGATAGAACCAACGATAAGAGTAAAAACAACTCCATACCACCATAGAGCAATTCTAAATTTAATTTACATCAACAGCCGTCCTTAAGTTGCATGTTGTTGATAAAGTATATTTTATTGTTCTATAATTATTTTCACTTTTAATCTTGCTACGGTTTCGTGTACACTAAATCATGCTCCAATTTATTTCATTTTATTAACTAAGAAGTTCCATAAAAAATTAAATAATATACAAGAATACAAACAATTATTTATTTCATGCTGCATTATAGTTTAATTTGCTTGAAACTGCAATTTATATTTTTAAAGATGCACAATGAATTACACTGTAGATCACTTGTAAAGTTTATAAGGAAACAAATATCACTGAGTCAAATAAATAACTTCAAGATAAATGAAACTTTGAAAAACAAGTATGGATTTCATTTCCAATTACAGAAATATATGTAACGTATAAGTACCAATGTATATTCTAACAAATTATGACATTAAAATATTGATTAAGAATATATATATAACTGACTTAGAGGAAGTATCTGCTGTACTTGTTAAGCAAACCTTTGTTAAGAATCCAGTATGCAGTTTATATTGTTCATAAAAACTTTCTTTAATTCTCAAGCTTTCATCCTTTCATTTAGAATTTTTTTCAGGAGAAACTGGTAAATATAAATGACAATTAATAATAGATGTAGCTTACCGTCAATATTAACGTCAGTGGACCATAGTATATGACGACAAGGAAAAAGGTAATCATAATTATACTAAAGACGCCTCTCACTATCCAGTTTCTCCATTTATCTGGCAGTCCTGCCAAGAAGGTGTCCAAGAGACCGGGAGCTTTATTTGTACCACTAGGAATAGTGGAAGACAGATCAATAGAGTCTTTTTTGTATCCTGGAATTTTATCATCTTCACTATCAATCTGAAACAAGTATTTATAAGATAAATAGAAAGAAAAGGAATATTGTTAATAATAGAATTTAATTACACTGAGAAAGAACTCATTTTTTACATCTCGTTCCAACTATTTTTTTATAGGCTCCGTCAAGTTGGCCCCCCCTCAATCTTGCACCGGGCTAATATCTATCTAAAAAGTTTGCGCCAAGCTTGCACCAGCTTGCGCCACACGTATAACAGCTTGCACCCCTCCAGTTGAGTAATTATTTTAAAAAAATTGCAGGGGGGCTAACTTGACGCTAGCCCCCTCTCATCACGGGAGAAACTTCAAAATAGGGTAGATAGCTTGCACCCACTTTTGCCAACTTGCGCCACCAATTTTAGAGCTTGCACCCTCTCCAACCCCTATATATTTAATATTTATGTTTCCAAGCTAGCCCCCCCTCATCACGGGAGAAAGTTCAAAATAGGGTGGATAGTTTGCACCCACCTTGCGCCAACTTGCGCCACCAATTTTAGAGCTTGCACCCATCTCCAACCCCTATATATTTAATATTTATGTTTCCAAGCTAGCCCCCCCTCATCACAGCAGAAAGTTCAAAATACCGTAGATAGTTTGCACCCACCTTGCGCCAACTTGCGCCACCAATTTTAGAGCTTGCACCCATCTCCAACCCCTATATATTTCATATTTATGTTTCCAAGCTAGCCCCCCCTCATCACGGGAGAAACTTCAAAATAGGGTAAATAGCTTGCACCCACCTTGCACCAGCTTGCGCCACCAATTTTAGAGCTTACACCCCTCTCCAACCCCTATACATTTAATATTTGTATTTCCAAGCTAGCTCCTCCCCCTCCCCTCATCACGGGAGAAACTTAAAAAAAAATAATAATTATTAAATAATAGTTAATAATTTAATTAAATAATAATTAGATTAATTAATAATAATACACAATTTTATTTTTGGTTTGTAGTGGAACTAATATGTTTATTTTAAATTTATTTCTAATAGTTTTATTTTTAATGTAATTCACTATTACAACGATATTCACACATTTGCAAATTCAATATTTAGACAAGGATTGATATATGATTAGTTTTACAAATGACATGTCAGTTAGTTACTCAAGTTTTCATTGGGGTACGAAGGGGATGCAAGCCCTAAAATTGGTGGCGCAAGTTAGCGCAAGGTGGCTGCAAGCTATCTACCTATTTTGAAGTTTCTCCCGTGATGAGGGGGGGGCTAGCTCGGAAACATAAATATTAAATATATAGGGGTTGGAGAGGTGTGCAAGCTCTAAAATTGATGGCGGAAGTTGGCGCTAGGTTGGTGCTAACTATCCACCCTATTTTGAACTTTCTCCCGTGATGAGGGGGGGCTAGCTTGGAAACATAAATATGAAATATATAGGGGTTGGAGAGGGGTGCAAGCTCTAAAATTGGTGGCGCAAGTTGGCGCAAGGTGGGTGCAAACTATCTACCCTATTTTGATCTTTCTGCCGTGATGAGGGGGGCTAGCTTGGAAACATAAATATGAAATATATAGGGGTTGGAGAGGGGTGCAAGCTCTAAAATTGGTGGCGCAAGTTGGCGCAAGGTGGGTGCAAACTATCTACCCTATTTTGATCTTTCTGCCGTGATGAGGGGGGCTAGCTTGGAAACATAAATATGAAATATATAGGGGTTGGAGAGGGGTGCAAGCTCTAAAATTGGTGGCGCAAGTTGGCGCAAGGTGGGTGCAAGCTATCTACCCTATTTTGAAGTTTCTCCTGTGATGAGGGGGGGCTAGCGTCAAGTTAGCCCCCCCTGCAATTTTTTTGAAATAATTACTCAACTGGAGGGGTGCAAGCTGTTATACGTGTGGCGCAAGCTGGTGCAAGCTTGGCGCAAACTTTTTAGATAGATATTAGCCCGGTGCAAGATTGAGGGGGGGCCAACTTGACGGAGCCTTTTTTATATGTATGAGCATGAATAATGATGTAAAAAAATACATATAAGCTATCCATACACATAAATTGCTTTAATCGGTGTAAAACACAAATCGGATACTTACGTTGTTTCAAATATGTATTCGGAATTTCTCCATCATCTACAGTATATTTATTTAAATTTTTCTAAATAATTTTAAAACATTTTTCCTTCATTTATCCATTATCAAATAAAAGCTTCTAGAGCATTGTAAATATGAGCTCGCTATGTAAATATGCAAATTATTGTGTATTACATATTTATTTATTTCTATTAGTCTTTACTAAATGCCTAGTTTGATTATACCATCCTCACAACTTTTGTTATACATATACGTGATGATGCAAAGGGAAAACCTTACTTTATTAGTGAAAAGGCGGTACAAACTTTATTTTGAGAAAAAAGTGAGGCGCATATCTGTTATTTGTGTTCCAGGTTTCACACTACATGAAAAAATGGCCCACACCGCAGGCTATTTGCAAGATCACTCCTTTGACAGTTATCAGAAAAAGAAATAGATTTTGGTGATATAAAAATTAAACAAGAAATATGTGCGAGTCCACCAATATGATCATGAGAATACATGATGAACAGTTTAAGGACTAGTGAATCTACTGGAGAAGGCAGCTTGGAAATCCTTCAAAAATGTTTACAATTTTTTGAAAAATTGAAAGGCGTAAAATTACTGTGATATTGTCAACGATCTTGTAACACATTATAAAAATTTGGGTTGTAATACATACTTCTTGCACTCGCACCTAGATTTCAACTATGGAAAAGTAGTACCAAGGCAAAAAATAGAATCTTAATTTGCTGGCCCATTATTCTTGAACCATAAAGGAGATGCTCTACAAGCGAGATATAGCAGAGAATGGTAATATATTACATTCTACGTGAGTTAGAATGTTTGACTATTGTGGAATTAAAAATGCAGAAGGTATTAAAATGTTTGAAATTTATTATAAATGCCTATCTCCCGGAAACCCTGCATAACGAAGAAAAAGCAATATATTTAAATTCAAGAGAAAAAAATCGAAAAATCAGAATCGCATAGTTTTCTTTCTGAGACCAAGAAAATGTTCTTTTGTGTTCATCGGTGTAACCAGAAAATTAGGATCAAGGAAAGAAGAATTACTAGCTAAAGAGATGACCGGTTTCTGATATTTGTTAATTTTCCGAAAAGAACAGCTTCTTTCTTATGAAATAAATTCTCAAATTGGAGATGTAAATGTAAGTGAATAAACCGTTTGGATAAGATTTCGCGCTGCTGGATTTTTTTCTAGAAGGATGGCAAGTCAACCATTGCAACGCCGGCATCAAATTTCAAGACTGACTTTTCTCTGAAATCGCCTGGTATGGGATAATGAGAACTGGAGCACCTTATTCCTTGCAAACGAGTCATGTTCTTGCCTCACTGGGACAGACAGACGTTGGCGGATATAGAAAGTACCCGGAGAAAGATACGCTAAAGTTTGAATTGCTGAAGGACTTCCATTTGGCGGTGAATCTATTATGGTTTGGCCAGAAATCAGTTCACAAGTACCCATGGAGTTGGTTTTCATTACAGAATACTTCTCTAACAGTTCAGAGATACCGAAATTAGCAGATCATGTTATGCCTTTCATGATTACTATGAGCGAATGTGGAACTATGTACGATGTTAGACTTCGCGCAGCCGCAGTTATGTCGGAGAATATATTGATAAGGTAGCAAGAACTCTAGAAACTGATGAAGTTGCAATTGCAAGAATGGGATAACATCGAACAGCACGTAATCTTTAAGGTATTTTAATGTATAGCTCGTCGAAAAGCAGTTATTAGTAAACATGGCATATGCTTACCACATGCAATGTAGGAGATTAATGGGGTTTGCGTGGCCAGTGTACGGCCGAAGAATAACAGCCTTGACACAATAGATGAGCTTACTTAATCGCCCAATGATGAATATACTGCGTAAATTTTTTCTTATAATTTAAATTAAATGCAAAATTGCATGCGTAAGCCGCTGGCATATGTAGCGAATTCGCTAAATTTTGTTATTAGCACAAGAGGAAAGAATACACATTATCGGTAATTGCTTTTACTTCCATATTGGTAATAATAAATATTGAATTTAATCTGGAGAAAATCTAACAGAGCAAGAATATGTGGGTAAAGCCAGCCATACACAAGAAAAACTGCAAGTTTGTTACTGTCCAAGTTTAGAAAATTATTATAGAAGATAGACAAAATAAAAATTGTCAGAAAAGAAGATTACATTTACAAAACTATGTGTGATTTTGGCGCTGGACTATAAATTAACCTACAAAAAAACAATATAAGAAACAATAGGTACAGAACATGCATAAAATCGGGAATGTACAGTCAGCTAAATCAAAACCATTGTTAGAATTAATAGAAAAGAACCTCGCAAGAAAAAAGAACATGGAGAGAGGTAAACCGAAAAGAATGAAAAAATTTTTACAAGCACTGAAATAAATAAATACAGCTTGAAAACTCAATGTAATAAGGGACTTACAATGATAACAAGATACGAGTAAGTAGTTAAGAAACCGAAAAATTGTCGTCGACAAATTTTTCGCAACAACAATAAAACTAAATTGGTAAAATGATATTACAATCAACTAAAAATGTTGCTTTGAATGTTGCAATCTTATTGTTGCTAACAATAACAAAGCTTTCGTGCAAATTAGTTAACAAAATTATTCCAAAAATGTTAAATATTCAAAATATTGCTTGGCTGCATATTTATAGAAGGTTAATGTATACACCCTTTATATAGAGGGCATTGTAGTGGAAAAGGTTACACGTCGTTATTAAAGCATTTTGAAAAATCAATAAATACACATGAGCGTTTACAGTATAACAAGGTTAACATATTTTAAACAATCATACGCACAACCATTTATTTTAATGTAATTAATATTCATGATTTCATTGTGAAGTATAGTAGACGCGCAGCTCGACTTGTGGCTTCATTAAATTAAAAATAATATTGATACTTGAAAATACATCATATTTGTATGCACTTGAATAATTTGTATTTCGCTTCCATTTAATCTTTATTATTCACTTTATTAAATTACTGCCGACAGCATTGTTCCTTTCAAATTTATAAAATTATGATTTAGCAGTACGAAAGCGAAGAATAGTTTACATTAAAACTATGTGTTGCCAAACGTAAACTTCAAAAATCTATGGCTTGAATCACTGAAACTTACTATATATCTTAATGGATCACTAAATAACATACATACATATGTATACATACATATTATGTATGTATATCGGATATTCCATCTCAGCATAGATTTTAAATTTCTTTAAGGATGTTTCGAGTATACGTATGTTGTACATCGCCATCAGTTTGTTAGTTTAAATCTAATCTCCTAAATTTTATTTTAGAAATCCACATTAGAAAATTTCACGTCAGCTCCAACAAATATAAATCTAATATACATAATAATTGGTATTTCCAACATTAATTTCATCCTTGCTACTTGTGGATTTAAGAAAGCATTTCTAGCTTCACTTTTGGAGAATATTTTCCTGGACTGACAAGAAAATTGATACATAAAGAGTTGTTAATAGGAAATGTATGCATTATTGAACTCAAAGCAATGCTCACATTTAACGTGAAATTGATGATGAGTTCTTTCACAACATAGGGAGGGTATGGTTGTCCAGATCATTCTATCCGTTAAATTGACATGTTGGCAAAAATGTTCGAGGAGCAATGATGGAAATGGTCTCTAGTGACGTGTTTTCTTTTTGAGGTCATCTAAAGCTAAAGGTCTGTAACGCAATTCAAATCTTTCGAGTAAAAACACTAGATACTAATCGAAGAACAGAAACTATATTTATGTTATTCTTACTATTTTAATTTTAAAAAAAGAACCAGCCACTTCGGGCCCTGATCAGGTAGTGTATGGTGGATGCAAGATGTCGGAATCTGCATTGCCCCGGGCGAGTTCCGGTCCGTCCGTGTATTCCGGGATTGGTGAAGCGTAGGTCAGGCCTCAGGGAACTGGGGTAAGATCCCGAGGATCTGAGGGTACACTATTGCGGCCCGCCCCTTCGCTGATCATGGCAACATCAGCAAATCAACAGTGAACACCGAAGAACCCGAAGAAAGCCCCAACTGTTGATTCCATACACGAAGCGCTGGCGAACAACATTGTGCAACCAGTAGAGAACTGCGACGACACCACACTGATTTCCGAGTTTCGGCGTCGCGAAGAGGAGCAACTGCAGAAATGCATAAGCATGATTAAGACGATGAAGACGGCTATTGGCAGGCAGAAGAACGTCTCCATGAACGTTAAGAACGGCCTAGAGGAGCTAGAAGAAGCAGTGGATATGATCTCCAACTGCAGGAACAGATGGAAGAAAGCCGAACTACAAGCAAGGGAGCGCGCGCAAAAGGCTCCAGCATCTACAACAGAGACGCAAGCTACTTCCGCTACGGTCAACGACAACGTAGAGAAGAAGAAAACGCATCCTTCTGAGAATGTATGGATGAAGGATCGGGCTGGCAGAAGAAAACAAGCCCAAGAAGAAAAGAAGGCGGCTGCAAAAGCTTCTGACAGCAAACAGCAGCAGAAGACAGTTAGCGGTCAGAGCAAGGACGAGGGTATCGACAGAAAAAGCAGAAGAAGAACAAACAGAAGAATCGAAACACGAAGCCTCGACTAGATGCGCTTCTTGTAAAACCCGCGCAAGGAAAGTCGTACGCGGAAGTACTGCGAGAACTACGCAGCAACGCGAAACCGGAAAAGACGGGTACTGAGATTAAAGCGGTCCGCAAAACACGTGCGGGAGATATGCTGCTGGAATTAGGACCCAGCACCAAGGATACTGCAGGTTTCAGCAGCGCGCTGAAGTAGATTCTGGGCAAGAAGGTAACATTAGCACTTTAGAGCCCAAAGAGACTTTGGAATTCAGAGATCTAGACTGCTTGATGATAACGGAGGAAGTCTGCGCAGCAGTCAAAGCAAAGTTAGGAGTCAGTGACGCCGACGTGAAGATTCACCTCACCAACACGAATAGCAGAGGGCTGAGAATGGCTATCGTCCAACTGAGTCAGCGTCAAGCCCTTAAGCTGCTGGAAACTCCAAGAATAAAGATCGCCTGGATAAACAGCAGAATAAGACGCAGGGTAGAAGTCGTCAGGTGCTTCCGCTGCTTTGGCTACGGACATCGACAGGCTTCTTGTCCGGGACCAGACAGAAGAACACAAGGCCTTTGCATCAACGCGGAGAAAAAGGCCACCAACGGAAGGATTGCAAGAACAAAGCAAAATGCTTCCTCTGCACGGGAGACACCGCGACACGCAGCCATGTCCCTGGTTCCGGCGCATGTCCCTCCTTCAGAAGGGCATTAGATCAGGCAAAGAAGAGCCAATGACCAGAATTCTACAAGGCAACATTCACCGAAGCAGAACAGCAGACGATCTCCTCATCCAACTACAACTGGACACCGGAGTAGATCTGCTGCTTATCAGTGAACAATACCGGGATAAGGAATGCACCGGGTGGTACAGGGACACACTCGGCACTGCAGCTATATGGATCCCGGACACGAACAGCGTCATCGTCGACAACCACGGAGCCCGAAACGGATACGTGTGGGTAAAGAGCGGCACCATCACCTACGTGAGCTGCTATTTCACACCCAACGAGCCGATAGCGGACTTTCAGGGCAAACTCGACAACATGGAAGACGACCTTCGAGAAATAGCAGGGTCCATTATTCTAGGAGGAGACGTGAACGCCAAAGCCGTGGAATGGGGTATGGAATACACCGATCCGCGAGGGAGGCGTATACTAGACATGGCGGCCAGACTCGGACTCAGCGTGGTAAATGACGGAGACACCACCACGTTCAGAAGACCAGGCTACGGAGAGACGATACCGGACATCACATTGGCCTCGGAGGACATTGTGCGGGACATCGTGCACTGGCGAGTCATGGAAGACTACACCGGAAGTGACCACCAGTACATAAGCTACAACGTGACGAGGCAGCAGCCGATCAGGCAAAATCCTGCTCCGCCCGGTCCTCGATGGAACGTAGCGAAGCTGGATGAAGACGCCCTGGCTCATGCAATCGCTCGGGGAAAGGATGCCGTCATGGAATGTTCTGGTTCGGCGGAGACAATTGCGGACGCGACCATGGCTCTCATACGTCGCGCCTGCGACGCCTCTATGCCGCGGAGAAGGAAACACAATAGAAGATCTGCGTATTGGTGGAACGACGAGATCGTGACCCTCCGGAAAAGATGCTTACAGCTTAGGCGGAGAATAACCAGAGTGAGACGACGAGATCCGAACGCGGCAGAACTAGAGTCCGAGGACTTTAGGAACGCCAAGAGAGATCTCAAGAACGCCATCTACAGAAGCAAGAAACTTAAGTGGGAGGAGCTGCGGCAGGACGTTGACAACGGCCCCTGGGGACACATTGTTCCCTACCCATCCGGAGAGAACTGCCGAAATGGAGGGCGAGCGATTAAACGACATCCCGCTTTTTAGCGGAGATGAACTGTCAAGAGCGGCGAACTCCCTACAAAACCGGAAGGCACCTGGACCCGACGGAATTCCGGCGGAAGCTCTCAAGATTGTGGCGCGCGTCTGCCCAGATCTGCTTCTGAACATGTATAACCGCTGTCTAACAGAAGGAACGTTCTGCAAGAGATGGAAGGTACAGCGACTAGTGCTGATAAGCAAAGGCAAAGGCTACCCGACCACGGCATCGGCATACAGACCGCTATGTATGCTGGACACGGCTGGAAAGTTACTAGAAAGACTGCTCAAAACACGATTGGAGAGCAGCATAGACGACGCGGGAGGCCTGTCCGAGAGACAGCATGGCTTCAGGAAGGGACACTCCACCGTCGGCGCCGTAGCGCAGGTAGTGGAAACCTTCGAAGCCGCTCAACGGGGAAATCATTACTCGAGACCCCTAGTGATGCTCGTCACATTGGACATAAGAAACGCCTTCAACTCGGCGAGATGGGACGTCATGTTGGATGCCTTGCAGAACACGTTCGACACGCCATCCTATCTACTTAGGATGATACGCAACTACCTTAGCGACAGGAAGCTGGTCTACGACACCGCAGGCGGGCCGTGCACGAAGAAGATAACAGCGGGAGCGGCGCAGGGTTCCATACTGGGCCCCGACTTATGGAATGTGTCCTACGACGGGATCCTCCGAATGGAGCTGCCGCAAGATGCGTATCTGATAGGATACGCAGACGACGTAGCGGCAGTCATCCTAGCGCGTGACGAGGCGGATGCCCAGAGAAGGCTCAACCAGGTAATGAGAAGAGTCACCACGTGGATGGACGAACACGGCCTGACCCTGGCAACAGAGAAGACCGAGGTCGTTCTACTGACCAGGAGAAGAATCCCTAGGGAGATCGAGATGACGGTGGATACGGAAGTCATAACCACTACAACTTCCGTGAAGTACCTCGGACTGCGGCTCGATAGCAAGATGACCTCCTGGCAACAGATCCAGTCGTCGAGCGATAAGGCCGCTAAGGTAACGACGACGCTGAGCCGACTAATGGCCAACGTAGGAGGACCGACGGCGAGTAAACGCCGGCTTCTAATGACCGTCACCCATTCCATACTGTTGTATGGAAGCGAGATCTGGGCTGACGCTTTACAGCAGGACAAGTACAGAAAGCGGATGGCTTCAGTACAGCGACGGGGAGCACTCAGGATCGCCAGCGCATACCGTACGGTTTCCGAACCGGCGGTGCTCGTGATCGCAGGAGTAACCCCGATAGATCTACTGGCTCAAGAAAAGAAGAGAGTCTACGAGACACGACGAGACGTCGGTGCACGACAAGCGAGAGCGGACGCTAAAGCGCTCACACGACAACGTTGGCAAGAGCGCTGGCAGAACGACACGAAAGGACGGTGGACGGCCAGACTCATCCGCAATATCACGGAGTGGATGGACCGAGACCACGGCGAGGTAAATTACTACCTCGCCCAGTTTTTCAGCGGACACGGGTATTTCAACGCATACCTGGCTCGAATGGGTAAAGCAGAGAACGCGACATGTCAGTATCACGACTCTGCAGAAGATGATGCTCATCACACCTTCTTCGAATGCGAGAGGTGGAATGACTATAGATACGCTCTACAAGACAAAGTAGGACCTCTAACGCCGGATAACGTCGTGCAAACGATGCTGTCCGGACACGACCGCTGGCAGAAGATCGCCACGTTCGTCGAGAAGGTGCTGAAAGAGAAGAAGAGAGAGACCCAAGCAACGGAGACAGCCGATCGAGGCTAACTACGAGGTGCCATCCTGAAGTAATGCGACCAGCGGTTCCGGGATGGATTCTACACCTGACAAAGTGAGGTTTTTAGTGGGTGCGAGCCCCACACACCGGGGACGGGTCTCGTCCCTGATGGTGCGTTAAGGCATTTTTCCTCACTTAAAAAAAAACTATTTTAATTTTACATAATTTATTAGTACAGTAAAACTTCGATCAACCGTCACTCGATCCATCGTCACCTTCTGTTAACCGTCACTATACTTGCTGCCGTGCGAATTAATTTTTATGAAACTTGTTTCTAGGGCGCAGGCGCCGTTTTGATTAAACACGCATTTACGCAAATGTAATTCGTTAATACATATTGTATATGTAATGTTATTTAAGAAATATGTACATTACATTAAAATACGTATACGTACACATATTTAAGTAAAAATATTATATGTAGTTGTGTTTGAAAGAAAGAAATATAAGTACATACATAAAATTGTGTTTCTATTATCCGTCTTTTTCTCATATCCGTCACCCTCTGGTCCCGACCACTGACGGTTGATGGAAGTTTTACTGTACTAAGTTTAGGCCTTTGATGTAAATTGAATTTATGTTGTTTGTTCAATTGTTTTCAGTTTTCTTTTATACATAGGAATCTTTAAATAATCCTTAAATTCCTTACTAATCAATGATTAGTCATCATTGGCTGCAACTGTTGATATCTTTCATTCACGTTCGTTTTATTTTCTTTTTTTAGTTTTATTTCAGTTTGGTAAAGTATAATTTACGACTTCAATTTTGGTTTCATAAAGTAATACTTTACCGCACTATAATGTTTTTGGACAGCAAAGAAATTAAATTTTTCAAATTTTGTACAAGTTTTAAGTTGCAAATATGAAATGAAAATCAAACGTTTCATAAATGTTCAAGTAACAATTCAGTGTAACAAACGCCAAAAGACTAAATTTTTGAAAAAAATATGTCTATTTAATCAACTTTGTAGCTCCAATAATAACAAAAGTTAACATAAATACATTGGTGTTAACAGTCGCTGTTCAAATCACTTGGAACACCCATTAAAAATGTTTATTTGTTGTTCATATTGCTCAAATGTAAAGAAACCGTACATATTTCAATTTGAATATGTCGTATTTTATATGTATTTGTTCAAATTATACATTTTAAAACAACGATAAATACGCATATTATTGTTCCAAGTAATCTGCACGACTGTAAGACACGTAAAAGTAAAATTACTTACTGATTGAATTTATGTACAACTACAACTATATACATTGTACATAGGTTAGGAAGTCTACGATATCTTCTTCTACTATATAATTTGTGATCTCAAGCACTTTTGTGTGGTACTTACTACTGTGAAGATGAGTTTAAAGAGTGGTATAGAATACAAGACTATCAGTAACATTTGAAAAATTCTGTTCAATAATTTCTGCGTTAGTTCTTTTTTGGGCCCATATCACAGCAACTATTCTCGATAAGAACTTGACGCGATCAAGCCAGCTTTGAAACGATTGAATTGGCAGATTTGATTCAATGAAGCGTCTTAACGAAATATTAAACAAATTGATAAAGCGTGGATATGGTAAGGTACTTCGTTTCTAAATCTAGTTTTCTGTAGTTTGCCAAGTTCCATGGCAATTGCGGAAAAGTAACATCTTAGTCGATCCACAGCTGCAGACGTAATAATAACTCATGGGCATGCGATGACTCTTCTGATTGGCGCAAGCTGTTAAGGGTTGCTAAGGCATGAATTACTATTAATATTATTAACGCATTTCTTCAAAATTGAGACGCTACTAATATCAGCATTAACCGTGTATTACAACGCTTCCAGTTTACGAATACGAGATCTAAATACACCTAATCAGCCCAAGGTTGTAATGTGTATGTAATCTGTGTATGTGATTATGGAGCAAAGGTTCTAGGAGGAGTTAGAAAAGTGTTTTTATTACTATTATTAATCGCCCATTTTATAAGAAATCTATCAAGGTTGACGGTGAAAAGTAGACGCAATAAAATGAAACTTATTTAACAATGAAGCGCCCACTAGTAGTATTGTGACTCGTAAAATGATTTACAATGAAACATTAACAATATGCAAAATTAATACATATTTTTATGTGTTTAACACTTGTCTTTATTTTTTTCTACTCCCCGAATAGAATTGTAAGAGCTTAAGAAATTGATATCAGGATAATTTAGGTATAATTTCCTTTTAATCAACTAAGCTAAAGCAAGTGCTTTTAATCTTCTTAATCACATTGTAAACATAATTCCGCATATTACTTTCATACTCTTCTTTTTTGGTAAACATAGCTATGTTTTAATATTGTTTGTTATAAGTTAAATAACATACAATTAACCACATAATTATGTTATACAACAAACTGATTAATTTTAAACATGGTTTTATTGCTCCATCATTGGAATTTCAGTGAAAAGAAAGAAAATGTACTCAATATAAATTATTTTAAATTAAGTGTAGATATTTTACATAGATTTCAAAAGTTATTCATCGCATAAATATTTGACACATATTTTAAATAGTTACGTCTAATCAACAAAGACGAGAATTTTTCGATAAGAGATTATGCAATGACAGTGAAAATCTGCCGGCTATATTTCATTCGAAGGTTATACGGATTTTAAGTTTAGAAAAATCAATTAACAAAATGCAATTTAATTTTTAATAGTCTTCATGTACTTAAAAATACCTAGAAACGGGTAATGATTTTCAACATACGTTTATTAAAATTCTGTTATCGTTAATCAACGTCTGCGTTTTCTTTTAATCTAATGCAAGACTATTTAGTTAATTAGTTATACTGCTTTGTGTCTAATATCTTGTATATGAACTTGTCACTACATTGCTGGACTGCATTAAAATCAACTGATTAACCAATATTTTCCTTTTTAATTTCAAATATCATCAGTTATAGGTATAGGAAATGCAAAGTTGTAGAATATTTAATTCTGCGTTTTACTGATCAATAATATACAGGACGTTCCATTTGACGGAGATTTTTTATTCGTCAATTTGGACAACATTTTCTGCACCTCTCTTATACTGTAGGTCAGTTTCAGACATGGTGTTTTGAAGAACAATTACTGCCTAACATTTAATCAAAAAAACATGTCTGCTAATTAACGTAAAAAGGCGACAAAAATGCACTAGAAAAACATAGTAGATAAGCCAAATATCTCAAAAACCGTCAGGGTTTTCATATGAAGATCATACATAAAGTCCCTTTTATTTTTCATGTAGATTCAAAATAAATGTTAAAAAATGTAGGTTTGTGTTAAAAAAGCGAAGCTGCAGAGGAAATGGAACACCCTGTACAATCTATTTAAATGAACGATTTGATAATGATTGTATTGGTCGGGGAGAACCTGTTACATAGCCAACAATATATCTTCTTTGTTTTGGAATACTATAAAGATCTTGTTTATGCTACTGAAACACAGAAGTTAAGCTTTGGCTTTCGAAAATTCGAAAATCTGCTTTGATAAAGATAAGCTAATCAATTTCTAGACAAATGAGCATCGAACATAAGTGTATTAGATTTTGTTTCTTATCTATATCTATATCTACTATCACCCAACAGTGTGTACAGCTTCTTTTCTTAACACTCTGTATAATATAAATGAGAAAACTTCGTAAATCCGCCCGCTGGGGTCATCGAAGCATAACTTATCAATGTCAATAAACAAACTAACACTTCGGACATGAACTGATTGATACGTAACTAATGAAATCATTGCTGTCAATTTGCTTTTATATCCACAATGATAGAAAAGGTTGGTTAAATGGAATACAGTTCGTTTTAAATGCGAACAACAACCTTATTTTAGTAGTTAATGAAATAATGCGCAAACGTGACTGTTTTGAAACGACTCTTCCAAAATACAAGAAAGAATGCAACAAATTCATTAGCGGTACCGGGTTTCAACCTTGGTACTTTTTTTTTTAAATTTGGTTTTCTGTGATTTCCCAAATTTCATTGCAAATGCAGAACGGCAACATTTTAAGTTGCTCTACAGCCGCAGACGTAATATGTAATAACTCATGGCTAGCCGATGTGTCCTGTAATTGGCGCAAGTGGTTCGGAGATGCTAAGGCATGAATTGTTATTATTATTATTATTAAGTGACAGTGTTTGTGTGTGTACATTTTTAGACATTGACGATATTGGATAAATCATGTTTCTCTGTGAAACAGAAATAGAAACAAAATTGGATTACTGATGACCGGCTCAATCTAATTTAACCAATTAAGTATCGAGATAAGAAATAACACACGTCAGCAATTGCTCTGCAAACGTTCAGTTCCGTCTATTTTCCTCTTTTTTTTCTTCTCTAGTAAATCTGGATTCCCGACAGTGGCCAATATGTTGATGTGTTAGAAGGGATTTTAAAAGTGTTCTTTTGGAAATCATTTAACTTTTTTTACTGCCGATAAAATAATGCTCTTATCACAAATTCATGAAGTATTATTTATAGAAGTAAATTGATTTTGGTTATAAAACATGAACACATTTTTATGTTGTAATCAGTTTATTTCTCTTGATGTGTTCGTATTTTAACAAAAATGGATAAAATCGAAACAATAGCTGTGATAAAATACCTCTGTAAAAATTGTTATCGCAAGAAATTTGTACGGATATGATCGAAATATTGTGTAAATCTGCATCTTCATGTCAAGTAATTAAAAGTTGGTCACGTGGTTTTAAATTGGGAAGAGAGACATGTAAACATGCACCAGGTGCTGGTTCTCCAAACCTAAGGTTACCGAAGACAATATTGATTTGCCCCATAATATGGTAGAAGAATTATCTTTGCTTTTATTATGATAAATTAACTTTCAAACCGGAGCACCGATAATTAACAAAGGTCTTAATAATTTTTTGCAAAAATTCGCTACAGTATATGATACTTGGCTTCATTAGTTGAACTCAAAATTAAGACGAGATGTGCTGTTTTCTTAAGACAATGCTTCAGTCCATAAAAGCTGTATTTCATTGGTTGTCATTCACAATGATGGGTTTAATTTTTTTTCTTCTCTATTCTCCCGAACTAGTTCATGTATTCCCAAAATTAAAAAACGAGGAGGCGATAAAGAATAATGACGGCGTATGAGTGGCTGAATAGAACACGCTAGAGAATTCTCTTCCAAATTAACCTTAGCGGTTAAAATCGATATACACAAACTGCATTAACCCCTCTGGGAATTACCTATATTGAAAAATAAAATTGTTTCGTTCTTCTCAGTTTTTTGCTTCTATATTAGTGACAATAACTGGTGAACTGCCCTCATATATATGATACAACTAAACGTGAAAATTTAACACCGGAGAATATACATTTTCACGAAAAATATATTTTAAAGCACCTCTAAGTAGAATGCAAAGTTCTTCAAAAATATTATTCAATCATATAATTTTAATATTTCGTCTTTTATGAAATTTCATACTGTCATTTCTAAACAGTGTCAAGATAATTTGTGTCACATGGAATTATTAAGATATTCAATTAAACACAACTGTAATATTCCTTTTATCTATCACAAGTCTATTGGACTTCAGTATGTAGCACAATTGCAACATACAACTTTGTAATTATTTGTTATTGGCCGCAGACAATGGATACTTTCCACGAAGCTTTCTGTGCGCTATTTTATGAATGTAACCACATACTTACTGTATAACTAAGAAGGATCAAAAATTAAAAATGAACTTGAGTTACACTTCTTCGGTAAATTTTGATTATTTATTATTAGCCACACGAATAATTGTAAAGAGTTTTGTCTATATTAAGTCAACTTTGGAATTGTTTCTATACCAAATCAATGGCCCATGTCCGATGATAATATATGTACTTATATTAATTTAATTAGCATGTTTAGTGTGCATTTTATGCGAACCGTATTAAATTTGTTGATTTTACTTAACGAGTATTAAAAGTTATCAAGAAAGTTATAAAAAATCAATGTTGTTTTTATTTTTTGTCTCAATAACTAAATTGGATTCGTAAATAGTTAGGTACGTATATAAATGTACAAATTAACAAAATAATCTTTAAAAGCATAGGTACATATGTATATATTTACAAAATATATCTACTATCAGTATTAGTACATAAAACTAGATATTGTATTAAATGAATAATATGATTTTCCCTGCATTAAAAATATTGAATACTTAGTTATTTGATTATTGTCCTCGAAATTTAAAAACAAACCGGTTTTCGTAAACATTTGTATTTTCTTCCGTATTATCTAATCTTAAAAACCAAATTTACGAATTTATTCAAAACCCGCTAGAGCCGGATAAATATAAGATTAATGTACATAATTTTATTGATTTGGCATTGATTTTCTGTGCAAAATATTTGATATGGGAAAAAAGTAAATGTCAAGAATCGTTGAAGAAACGCTTATATTATAAATGTTTTCCAATCTAAACAAGATCATGAACAAATCGTTTCGAACATGACGCTAATCAATAGTGAAGTTTTCATTATTTAACGTTGTTTCCAAAACGTTTTAAGTAACCGGTTATCCAAAGTCTATTCACAAGTAATCATCAAAATCGAAACTTACATGATCACTCTCCGCAGAATCTGGTGTTTTTTCTTCGCCTTCACGACGTTTTCGTAAGTCAGTCATTGCGCTGGTTTTTATTTGGCGCTACGATTCTTGCTGGAAAAACAAATTTAATTCATCATAACACACACTAACTTCCACTTGTCAAAACATTGACAATTAAAAATCAATACATAAATATAGGTTAGAATCGCCGGCGACCCCTAACGTCACTTTCTCTAACTTTGTAATTCTAAAATGAATCACTGGATGTCTGCATTAGAGCAATTTTTACTGAAATATTGGTTGCATACATTTTTATATAAGAGGAAATTTTAAACATATAAAAAGAATTATTTGAATATTACCAGATATAGTTGAAAATGTAGAATAATTACTCTTTTTTTTTTTAATTTGCATTTACAAGCATATTTGGGCAAAAGTTCTGTTTTTGTATTAATTAGAGGCAACTTATTTTTTTATAAAGTACCACTTTGAAATGCTTGTGAATTTTAGTTGAAATGGGAAATATTTAAGGTTACCGATGCTTACGGTACCCCCGCCCTTTTTGAACTTCAATATTGGGCGTACCTTATCGTTTATAAATACATATTAAAATAAATTAAAGCAAACTAATTGTTTATTACGTTCATCATTTATAAGACATTAAGTATAAATAACGTAAGCCAAAAAATTTGCAAAATCTAATTTGTTCACGCCACGTAAGAAAAATTGATTACCGTATTTTGTTGTACCATATAACATAAATATGTAGCTGTTATTTATTGCTTTTAAAAAATAAACGCGTATTTTTCTCTGGGCACAACGTCCAACAATCTCTATATGAGACACGAAATTGTTTTCTAATACAAAAAAAAAATGATTAAATAGCAACCTATTCAAATTTTGGCAGCAGCCCGTCAACAACAGAAAAAATGTGATGAGTTATACCAGTCCAAAATTCCCTAAACGGTCTTAAGGCTCTAGATTCAGTCTACAAATTTTAGCATTTTCAAGAGTTTCACAGTAAATAAACTACAAACTAATTAACTAACATATATTTGAATGAGATCCACCGCATTATGTTTGTAAATTTGCCTAAGGTGTCGCCGGCTTACGGCGAGAAAAAACTAGAAAAATTCCCATGTAAGGATTCGACAGAAATATGATTATGAGGTTATTTTTATAGATAGGGCTATTATTTTGGATTTGTTTTATAGCTGAAATGTTAATCTATGCTTCTATAGTGCTACATTTTTAAAAAGTCAAATAGTGTTTGTAAACAAGGAACTCAAAAATAGGGAATTTTTTAAAGGCTATATTATTGTGACCAAATTTAATTAAAAAAAAAAAACTGGCTCTATAGAAGCATAGTATTATCCTTTAGGAAAGAAATGGCGAAAACTGCATTCAAATATATGGAATAGATACTTTGTAATCAGTTTTCTACGAAACCTCTGAAAACACCTATTCTTTGACTGAATCTAGAGGCTTAACATCCTAAGGAGTTCTTGGTATATAGGTATCCGGTATACTGTCACTTCTAGAAAGACTGGAATGGCAGGTCTAGCGATTTCCACTTGTTATTGTACTGTCGGTTTTCTACAAATGTCAACGTTTACAAATTGTTATGGAGTTTCTTCAGTTTCTTTTTTTATTAACCACCCGATCGGGCTAATAAAAAAAAAAAAACTGATAGACCCCTAAGATAATATAGGTAAACCCACAGAGATAAAGCAAATAAATAAGGATCAACGTCTAAAATCTTGTGTCGTACAAACGTTTCGACAGTCCTTGTTGCTAGTATGTACTTTACATTCAGCGATGCGGACATTCCAGTATTAATCAGCTCTTTGTACCATTTTTCAGTTTTGTATTTGGTTATTTGATACTGCTTAATAGTTCACTATTAGTAGATAACGTATCTTGTCAGAATATGAACTGCAACGTACCTAATCAAGAAATTGCCAGAAATTTATTTCTCTGACCGAATGATTACAAAATTTTATATACCTACAACATTGTTCACCCTTGAATAACTGTTCTAAAGGTCTATTTTCCTTCCCAAAAAATTGTTCTAATTCAACAAATTATACCTTATTTTTAAATAAAGATGTAGACGTTAATAAAAATACTACTGTTACTAAATCTGATTCTTTTCCACGATGTGCTTTAAAATAAAATGAATGCACGAATAAAGCGCACTGTTTCTGCGTACTCATTTATTTTGTTAGTTCTGCTACTAAATGGGAAATGCGCAAGTAAACAAAAGCCATACATCCTATTCATGAGAATTGGAATATTTTAACGTGAAAGTGATGTCTAGTATATACATTGTAATTGTTTTAAGAACATATTTCCGCTTTTGTAGTAGTAAAATATGCGCGTATTGTTTTGTTTTCTGTTATAGGTGGGTAATAATAACAATGTATATTTCGAGTCTTTTATTTCACTCAATTTTAATATCAATTGCAATATTATTTTGTATAGAAAAATAAGAAATTACAGACACAGATTTCATAAAAAAGTATATATAAAAGAAACTGAAAGTACCTATTAAAATGCAAATAATACACATGGATCAAGTACTGCCAAAACGGTAATGTATGTACTGTGTCTTATACAACGACAGCAATAAGCTAAGAACGGTTTGTAGCGTTCGCTTACTTCAGTTTTACTTGTGTTTGTATGATGTAATCATAATTGTAATAACCATAATGACTCAGCATGAACAGTATTAAAAAATAATAATTATCTAAACTATATGTGTATATGTATAAGTAGCTCTATAGTCGAAGAAGTAATAACGGTTGGCCAGTTGACAGTACTTATGGTCCAGACACAGATATGATACAGATAGCTAAAGAGAATACAATAACCGACGCGACGTTTCGGATTGATTGGATTCCTGGGATTGTTCGTATGGAACTGACTCAATAAATATGCAGACACGAAAAGAAATACATCTCCGTTCGATTCCGATGGTCGCGCTAGATTTCCTAGTAGATGCGGCGTTTTGATTGAGAGTATATGTGAACATTATTATATGACAATTAAATTAATTAAATTCAATTCAAAATCAATTTGAATCATCATATAGATAATTAAATTAATATTGAATAGCATACACAACAAGTTAATACATAAGTATTACAACCAGTATTATCGTAAATTTTTACTGTACTCCACTCATCTGACACTGATTGATATACGTGTAAATACAAACAACAACGTACAGCAACATACAAATGCTTTCGGTAATATACGGAGGTATTTGTTCTATTTCGGCTTGAATGTTTGCTCGTAATTTCTTTTTCTTAATAGATATATTGAAAGACGCCATGTTTTCTAAATAATTCCATGGTCTCGCCAACTTATTCACATGCTTGGAAATATATATAATCAATTAACGTAACATTCTGCCCAACTGAGAACGCGCCTTATCTTGGTAAAATAAAATATTCTGATCCAAACTGCAATTGACGGTCTGTCACTTTTATTTTTTTAATAATCCTACAATCTAAAACTGGTTCATATACCGAGTCGTGTAAAAATATGGTTTAATGTGATTTCCTCATCTACTCTATAGCTGGACCTAGTGATCTTTGGCAAATTCAGTTTCTGTACACTTGAAAGTCAGTTTAGTTACCTACTGTAGATATTGTAATAAATTCTCTATCTTAATGTTTTTGGTTAAATAATTCACATAGTTCCACATGCGTTGGTAGTCTATTACCATAGTCAATCATATTAAAATTTCTATTCTGTCTCATTTAGAAAAAAAAAGCTTGCCATTTAACTTGGATGTCAATAACTCGACAGTTTAGTTACTACATGGAATAAATGCCTCAGTTTCTTATTGAAATGAGTTATTAAAATTGCTAGAACCATTTTTTTTTAAATCTCATAGAACGGTTAATTTTCATACTTTACAACTTTCTATTGGTAATTTTTAAATTTATAAAAAAGGGGAGCAATATCATTACTTGTAAATATTTTGAAGCTTCTTCTGGATGAGAGAATAAAAGTATTCTAGAATATAAGCTATTGATACAGTTATAATGCTTTTAGTGGTTTGTAGTAAAACTATGTGCCAATGTTATTCTACACATACTCTCTAGTTTCGATATTAAAAATTTCGTATCACTGCTTTGTTCAAACTTAATTGCGGTTTACATTATTACCGAAACACTAATCCACACTGCCCAGCCGATGTGTTTTATTCCTTGAAAACGATAATAGTGATCACTCGAGAATTCAAGCTAAAAATTCCAGATGTTTACAAAGTCACTCAATTGTGCAGGGTTGTCACAATACATTTTTTTTATAATGATTCATATCTACATATCAGTTGCTTAAGAGTTTATATAACTTTACCGGCATCTCGTTGACTTCTGTCCAATGGAAATATGCATATATGTATAATAACTAAGTACATAACTTTTATTAGGTATTTATGTCACATATATTAGTCGTGAAGGTACTTTTATGGACCCTGTGAAATAGTTGGTTTAAAATGTTTGCGTCGCAATTGCGCTGTTAATTTTATTAATAAATTTCACGTGCTCTATGTAGTTTTTAACATCCCTGGTTAGATTTTTTTAATACTTAAATTATTTGTCTTGCTCGCAATATACATTTTTGAAAACCAAAATATTGTACACATACAAAAAGATATATTCTATCAGAAACAATACTATTATACACATACATATAAAGTTTTTGTTGTACGTAACCCATTACTAATTTTCAATTTAAAGTCGATAATGTGAATGAGTGAGTGAGTAAACATATCGGTAAACATTGTATAAAACAGAAATTTCGGTAAACGTACGAAGGTTAATTATAAAACCAAATTAAAAAAAAACCTGAATTTTATGGAATAGCATAATTTTTTGATGAAAGTCGTATTGCAATTCAAACTAATGTTAAAAAAATGTTACTTTGTTGGCATTATGAATATATTATTAATAAATTAATTTGGTCGACCAATAATTACAACTAAATAAACGTAGTGACTTAAAATGTGTAAAAAACTCAAGGTCTCTACTTACCTATAAAACCTCTATAGACAAAAATCTGTAACTTTTACATCAATAGAACAACTCATAGTTAACAATAAAAATTTGAAATTTTCTTGACAGAATTTTTTACACTCTTTTGTATTACATTAGTCGATCAGGCCGATGGTAATAGTTTGTCATTTTTTTACATTATTTTGTTATGAAATCTCATGTTTAAGGTAGCTTGAAAGATCAAATGATTATCTTTACCTCTCAAATGATGCATCGCATGACCAATGTTATCATAAAAAAGCAGGACGGTAGTCGTGATTAAAAAGTACTTATGCGTTAAAAAATGTTTTTGATTGTAAAATTTGAAAAATCTAATTTACACCTATTAATATTTGTAAATATATATGTATAGGTAACTTGCAATAGCTTGGTAAAAGCTATCATAGAATCTAAACATAGTTTCTTAGTTTTAGATGGTCAAGATATTATGTTTGAATTGGAATTTTCCTGGTTTCTTATTCTAATCATCTTATTATTACGATGCTTTCACTTAATGTTTATCCGAATATTTTTAATGCCTGCATTTGTGATTGCAAATTTAAAGGAAAACTGGGAATCCTGATAAATTACCACAAGCTGTAAATCATTGTTAATCTATCCTCCAAATTGTATTGGTGTTGCGATTAAAACTTTTTGCAGAAATATCCCTTCAAACCACGTTGATTAGGTATACTGTTGTTAATTTAAAATACCAATTTGAAGAAATGATTAAAGATTATAAAAAGAAATTACAACAAAACAATTGGAGATATGTCCATATGTCTAATAGAAACAGCTTATGATATTAGTGTTCAATACTTACATGATGCATATATTTAATTGAAATAACGAATATGAAAGCAAAAATTCTACAAAAGAAAATAGTTGATCATGTCTCTCAATGTAGGCGCTACTATGAATGGCTTGTTTATTGTTGTGTATGGTACTATAGCTTTTTTGTTTTGGTTCCACGTAATTATAATCTATTCTATAATAAGAGCTATAAGTAAGTTCTAGCAAACATCTTACAACATGTACGAAATAACTCTATCGAAACCTTGTTTTTGTAGTTTAAACTGTAGTATTTTGTAACTATCGATCTTATTCAGAGAACTTGTTCGATTAAATATGTAGTTGAGAAGATTTACTATAACACCCAGCGCTCTACTCTGCAATAGTTCTCCTGCAATTAATAGCTACATTCCAATGCTGTTTTAGCCTTGGAACTCACACTTTGTATATATGTATGTATGTATACATATATGCGTGACCATCTCATTTACAAAGTTTTTAGCTTTATTTCTGGACGAAATTGTGTTTTTGTACAATAATAAAAGTTATATGATTTCGTTTGGTTTCGTTGATCTTTATTTCCATTTTTTTTTAACTTTGTTGGAAATATTATTATGCCGATTCTGAGACAGTAAAATATCATGAGCTAAACTGCGTCTAGGACATTAGGGCGCCGCCGAAAGGGCGCGACCGAAAGGGCGCGGCCGTTAGGGCGCGAGGACAGAAGGGCGCGAGACAAATGGGCGCGGGGACATAAGGGCGCCGGGACATAAGGGCGCAAGGACATAAGGACGCGGAAAAGAGTATACAACTCAGACAAAGCAGACAAAAAAGTACATTCAAATTGAGCATATGCATTTACTTGAAATATAATATATAATCTTAATTAGAGTAAACAATTTTTAATTCAAAGTAAGAAGTCTTAAGTAAAACATATCCGAATTCTTCATTTTAAAATACAGTATGTGTGAAATAATATTAATGAAAACCACAATATATTTGAATTAAGAATATACTAGTTGGGATTAAGAAAATAGCAATAATGTAGTTTACTTGAATTGATGGATAGCATCATATGAAATATATGGTTATTCTTTATAAATACATCCATTTGTTTAACTTAAACATATGAATACTCAGTTTAATAAAATTTGCTTCATTTCAAGCTTATATTAATATTATTTCAAACATACTACTACGACAATGGCTCTAATATGCGTGGCGCAAATGCAGGGATACAGAACCGTATTATTTCCGTTAATCCTAGAGCTACGTTCGTTCCTTGTGCTACTCATACTTACTTTAAATTTAGTAGTAAACGAAGCTGCAAAATCAGTCAATGAAGGTTTAACGTTCTGTAGTATTTAATTTTCTCTGTATAGATAGAATATACAAAAATCAAATGTGAATTCTCTTAATATTTAAGCTCGTTGGGAAAGTAGAATAAAAGCTATCTAAGACTAAAGACCTCACTTTTTCCAATTACCCGAAGTACATATATGATAGTCTAATGGAATTATCTACAGATCAGTCCAGGGATACTAATACAACACACACTGCTGATTTTTTGGCTACAAAAATTAAATCTTTTAAATTCGTTTGTTCCTTAACAATATGGCATTGTCTTTTGGAAAAGATAAACGTTGTCAGTAAACTCATTCAGAACATGTCTACAACCATAAAAGAAGTGTCTTAACGCTTTAGAAAATTTGATACAATTTGTTTCCACTCAGAGAACAGATGAAAATTTTGATATTTTAATGGAAAAGGCAAAAACTTTTAGCAATGAAATTGATGAAGACACAATTTTCCACCAGTTTCTACAAACAGGATTAGAAGAAAAAAAAGTCTTTTTGTATATGAGCCGACAGATGAACCAGTGGTAAACCCTAAAGATAATTTTAAATATTTTTTTATTTTGCTATTCTTGATTATACAAAAAAATCAATCGAACAGCGATTTAACCATATGAATTGCTATTGTTTTTAATTTTTTACTAGATGTTAGAAATATTGGTCAAGAAATAGTAAAAAAAGCTGTTTCGATTTAGACATATATTTAACGGACGATAATGATAAAGACATTAACGGGGCAGAGCTGTTCGAAGACATAAATACTTTTAAATCACTGGTAAGTGAGGTCACAACGTCTCTGGAAATTCTAAATTATTTTGTAGCAAATAATTTATATTCTGCTTTTTCGAACTTATGTATATGTACCTAGCTCTCAAAATTCTTGTTACTCTCGCTTGTATCTGTCGCTACTGGAAAAAGGTCGTTTTCTAAATTAAAAGTTATAAAAAACTATTTACGGTGTGCAATGTCTTATAGTCGTTTGTCAAATCTAGCTATAATTATTATAGTATATTATAATAATTTAAGTGATGTTATCAATGAATTTGCAACTAGAAAAGCTATTTGTATTTTTAATATTAAACAAATTCCAAACGCAAGACGAATTGAAAGAAAGCAGGCATGATAATAAAATTTTTGGAAATTATAATTATAAAAACTATAATTTGACTTACCAACTTAAATGACACTATGGTATAATTATATAACACTATTAATTTTGGCGCTATTTTACGTTAATTAAAACAAATTTTAACTTTATCACCCTTACACCTTCACCATCATCTTAACCACATCGCTCCTAAAATCAAACTGCTTTTTGTATTGGTGTAAACCAACAACGTTATAGGGTGACGCATCACCAAAATAAGTTTGAAATCGTTTTTGTGATATACTGGAACTCGATTTAATGTACACATCAAAAATACAGTTTCAACAAGTTTAAATGACCAGAATATAGTTCTATTATTAATTTTTTTTTAATGGAATAACCAGTCTTATTTTATTTTTGAAAATTCCATAAAAGTTAAGACATATTTATTACTTAATATGTAATACGCTTGAAGGGCATACCTCAATATAAATAATTTGCACGGATTAAATTCAAAATTAGAATTACGGATCCATTTAGTCACATGTTGTAGTGTTTATTTAATGTAAAAACAAATTAAAAATTTTTGGATATAACACTGTTTTCAAGCAATTAAACAAAGGAAATATTTTTAGAAATGTTTTGTAGAAATAATAATTTGACCTACCTTAGATCATTCTTTGGTATGATGTAACACTGCACTAATTTTCACACAGTTTTAAGTTAATTAAAAAAATGTTCATTTTTATCACTTTTACAATTCATATTAAATTAAATGAATATCGAAAGCATCTTCGCCACATCCCGTCTAAAATCCAACTGCTTTGTGCATAGGTTTAAACGAATAATGTTAGGGGCGACGTATTAGCAAAAAAAAAGTTTACAGTCGTTTTTGTGACATACTGGAACTCGATTTAATATAAAAAGAAATACAGTTTCAAGGAGCTTAAATGAGGAGAATTTAACTCCATTATTAAAAAATTCAAATATGAATATAACTTCCCTAAGTTGTAAAATTGTTTAATACGAGAAATAATTTAATATTTTACATTATACAAGTTATTCAAAGAGCATAATCACGGTGGGTTTTTTCTTATGGAATAAGACGTTTTATTTTATTTTTAAAAACGCTATAAAAGCCATTTTTTTATTAAATTAATTATAAATTATGATGAATAGCGTTTAGTTGGTAATAGCTGTCATTTTCAAAAAAAAATCAATTACTTCTCTACGTTTGCACGCATTTTTGAGACAAACAAGAGGCAAGTATATTAATGATTTGTTTGAGGAAAAGGAGTCTCATAAAAGTCATAATGTCCAATTATATACATTTGCTCTTAGATAGAGATTGACATTGTTTTTGTCACAGCAATAGAATAAATAAAACATCACCGTAAATACGAAATATTTGTTTAATAAGTTAATTATTAGCAAAATTGTACAATTGTAATTAATTTTAATTTACCTTAATATCTTTAATTTTGTGTTTTATATGTTTTTTAATATAATTAAGTATATCATTTACCTACCTTATTTACTACATGTGTTCTATTGGTATGTTATGAGGTATACTTAATAAAATATATACTGTAAAGAGCGCATTTTTTATTATTGCGCGTAGTAAATTCATACCTTAGCTGCGGGCCTGACTAAGAATATAAAAATAAGTTTCGATATCTTGGGAGACGATAGTTCATTGTGGATTGTAATTAATTTATTAAGTATAACTTTTCGTGTTCGTACGATTAAAAGGTTCTCACGAAATTAAGTTAGTTTTTCATATACAACTTCGCAACAGCGAGCAAAATATCTCGATAAAATATCCAGGTACGCCAGAGTCCATTATTATCTGGGCAGCTGTATAATTGGAAAACTTACTATAATTGTAAAAATTAGCTTGACATTCACTATTTGGTGGAAAATACTATTGCAATCATTTTCTAAAATTTAAACAAATGTGTAACACGTTGCACCTTGTAACATCTACATTAGAAGAAAGAATTTATTAAATGGTGTTAATTCACCCTTTCATGTTTTTTTTTCTATCCTTAACCGCTTACAAGTTATTTTGAAGAAACCAAATTTAGAAAATTTTAGGAGTACACTATGCCCGCTGGATATGTATTCAGCACAAAAGGAGGATGACGTTTAGTAATAAACAATGCAATCTACACGTGTTTTATTACAATTACATTTGGAAATCTTTTTTATACTTTTACAGGATTAAAAGTATAACTTTTCTTGAAAACTGCTGCTATATATGTATGTCTCCACGATGAAGAATATTTTCTACAATATAACATGTAAATCAAATCAATTTATTTATCTCAATAGTCATCAATTCATCAAATAAAGCTCATTTGTAGTAACTCTTTCAGAATTTAATAATTTATTTAAAGGTTATCGATGACTCGGCTCTTTTAGTTTGCAATAAGAGAGCGAAACAGAGAGTTAAACGTAAATCTATGTACCTGTATTTACTGCCGAAAACAGAAAGTATATCAATTTATAAAAAAACAGAGTAGGTACTTATTAAAACTGTGTACTAGGAATTGTAAGAAACTTGTCCTCGTTTGTCGACTATTTTCACTTCGTATATAACACGTCTCCACCCAGGTCTCGTCATTGTTTGGATAACTAAAAATCCGTAAGCGGAAAGAGAGATGAAAAAAATAACAAACTTTTTAACCCTGGCTTAGTTTTTATACATTCAGTACGCATACGAATTAGCACTATTTCGCGGATCCGATTCGTTCTGTTTGTTGTTCACTTTTCAAAGTCACTTTTCACGGTTTCTCTGTCGTTGCCGTTGGCTTTTTGTCCCTTTTCCACGCAGTCAATCGCTCGTATTAATAACATTCCCCGCTCTTGAACGTACTTGAATGGGTTCCGAGAAGAATAGCTATCTGGAAATGGTTCATTATGCTTGGATAATTCACAATAGACACGGTTAGGCACGAAGAGTATTTCGGGGACCTTCAAATATTGTATCTTTTTTATTATCTATCTTTTTTGACGAGTCATATTTCAATCAAATAGTGTTTGTAATTGTATTACTAATCCATTTGACTGAATTGTATACATATATATGCTTTTATTAATGTAACCGTAGCATAATATACATACATTTTATAGGCTGTAACTAACTGTATTTCGGTAACAATGTTAAATAACTGCGTATAGGCAACAAAAGTTCTTCTATTGAAACGGTAAAGTACCTCTAGAATAATAGATACATCATTACAATACGGTTTTAGAGACGTCTTAATAAAATAGGATACCACCAATCCTACAACAATTAGGATTGCATGTAGGATACCAAAACTACCTAGTATACATAATTATTTTTCATATCTATCTATTCAATTAGGGTTGGACAGCTGTAGTCTAGGCACTTGAGCTGGGTGCTCTTTGTACCAGGTGTAGTCCAGTAACTTGCCCATTGCAAACTTAACTGCCCTCGAAGGCTCCAGTAGATCCTTTCCGAAATGTTTCTGCCTGAGTACCTTCAATTCCTCACATTTGCAGATTACATGTAAACTTGTTCCCTCCTGTAACTCACATCTTTTGCACCAGGGCTTGCTCACCCGACCAGTGTTATATAGATGCTTCCTTAAGGGACAGTGTCCAGTTATCAATCCAATAATGGTCTTAACTTGTTTCTTATTGCGTGTAATTAGGTTTTCAGAGTCCTCGTCCTCTATTAGCGCTTTAGTGTGAAGTTGACCTTCAGTCGACCTCCATTTCCATACACTTTCTTTATCTAACCAACACCAAATCTCCCTTCTAGTAGAATTTCTTGTGATTCGACATACAGACTGTGGTCCTATGAAGTGTTTCTTAGAACCCTCCTTGGCTAGTTCATCGGTTATTATATTGCCTCTAATATCCTCATGCCCGGGCACCCAGATCAAAGATACCTTGTTGTCTTGTGCCAGTGTATTGCGGTGCTGTTTACAATCTTTAACCAGTTTTGACCTGGTAAGAGGATTCATAACTGCCTTGATAGCGGCCTGACTATCAGTCATTATGTTTATTTTTCTCTTCGTGCAGCCTCCCTTTACAATCAGTTCTGCGCATACTGCAATTGCGAATACTTCTGCCTGGAAGACCGTTGCATGCTGTCCCAGACCTAAATATATCCTCTGCCTTGGGCTCAGTCCATAAATACCGACTCCTGTGCCCTTATTGGATTTGGATCCGTCCGTGAACCAGTTATCAGAAGCAACGAAGTCACCCCGTGGCTGGTCTTTGTGCGGTATTGAGATTTTCACCTTTTCAGTGAAAATAATTTCAGGTGCCGTACTGTCCGTTGGCATTTGCAGCAAAGGTCCGTCCAGTACCGTACCCATAGTAATTATCTATCCATCATATTGCAAAAATAATAAATAATAAGGAAACTATACAACAAGTTACTATTATTATTTAAGTATCTAAACAATGCTTTCGTACCAAATAATGAAACACTGTATCAATTATCAACGGCAATATTCATACATAAGTACTAACCTTATGATCTCCAATTCAACCATAAATTCATTCGAAACAATTAACGAAAGATAGAAAATAAACAAAGACAAAACAATGCTAACGAATATATTAAATATATGTATATAGAACAGAACCCATATAGCACAATTAAATCCACTAAATGTCTTACATCGTTAAATAAATTAAGTGATTGAGGTATAACTTTTCTTTCGACATTTTTTCTTATTTCTATTATTACAATTTGGCTATGAACTAGATAAGATATACCTAGATTAAGATATTTGGATATTGTTCTCTTTAGTGTTACTCTATGCGTTGTACTTCGAATCTGACTAACTGCAAATGTCTTTACACATAAGTAATAATTACTTTTCAAGTTAACAATCAACAAATATGTAAATTTTCTACCAATTTTGACATACTTTCACCTTGAAATAAATCAATATTTATTAAATGTAAAAACTCACTACAAACTATCAAATTCAAAAAGACTTAATACTAACCACCTTAGTAAAACAATCATGAAAATTTATGGCAAAAACAGGAAGCAGTTACATACACTTTATCGAAACGTTTGAATCAGATGGGAGAATTATGATTTGGCGAAAGGAGAATGAATATTTGAAAACAAAAACATCGTGCGCTACTGTAAAACATGGAGACAGAAACGTCGTTATGTAGGGTATATGACCGCTACATACTGCAAACCTGGTAAAAGAATGGACTTTAAAGACAGAAGGTTTCGTACACGTACACCTCTACAATTCCCTGATATATATAGAGCATTTGTGGGATGAGATTGGGAACAAGATTCGCAAACGCAAGGTTAGAGAAAAAACAGAGTAGTTTAAGGCGGTAATATTGCAAAAATGAAACACAATTGATGAAGAACTGACCAAAAAGTTTGTACACAAAAACCAAAACTCTTATTAGAGGTTTTACAAGCTAAAAGTACTACCATAAGTTACCTAAAAAATCAAAAACAGGAAACTTTTTGGCAATATTTTTGTACTTGCATAATTTTTTTGTTTATTCATATATTATAGAATAAAATTTTATTTTTGTGACTCACCCATTTTCTTTCTGATTACACTATTTGCTACAATAATATTTCTAATCATCATATTAGCTACGTTGTAAGTGTAACTTTAAAATTCTGTGGCCTGTATGGAGAGTTTTTTGACCCAGTGTATTTGTAAGAGTAGTTTGAGAGACTGCTTTTCAATTCCTTTTCTTTATATGAATAGACTTAAAATTTCAATAAGCATTGGTTAACCTAACACACTACTAAAACATTTCTCATCTAATCCTTAAAATGTTAACCTATTATAATCATTTTTACAACATTGATGTTTATGTTTCTTTTTTGTTTTCAGTAACTGAAGTCATTGGTTATTAATTGCCGAATACAAAATCTTTAATTGATCACCATCATATGGAAAGTAAGAATTTATACATACGTTAAGGTTAGTTCTTTATCTTCTCATAAAAGAATATCATAACAATCAATAAAATAGAGCAATAAAGTTATATTTGTATCGGGAAAGTAATTGATATAAATTAAGAAGAGAGTTGGTTCTAATGTTTACTAATAATTATCGGTGCTGTTTTTCAAGTATAATCTAATAAACCTATGCAATCACGAATATCGATCACTATTTACTATAGTTTTTTCTATTGTTTAAAATTGAATATAACTATCTGTTTTAATTTATTCAATGTTTAAAAAATGGACATGTGGTGCTTTCAATGAAATTTTATTCATTTAGTACAATTCAAGATTGAATACTCCTGTATGGTGTATTTATCTAGTTTGTTATCGAGAGTATAAGACTTTTTTGTGATGTTCGTACACTTTAATAATAAGCTTTATGATAAACAAATCATTATAATACTCTATTGAAAAATATTTTTGATTAACTAATGGTTGCTTGATACCATCAACTTACTATTTGCGTTATATTTATGCTAAAATGAAACGTAGTAAAAGTGAGAATAAATAAAATATTGGAGAAACTATGAAAATTCAAGGTTATAGACAATTAATTACTATTTATACTATTATTTAGGACTGTATTAGTTCCAAGAAGACCGCTAAGTTGGCAAAAACATAATAAGAAAAATTCCAAATCATTACATCTGTCTGGAACGAGATTTGATCTTGGCATGCACCAAATCATGAGTTAAGAGATTGCCATTCAAGCATCTGCCCAGATTTATAGTCCAATGAGAAACTCACGTTTATATCCTTCTATCTTTTTCTTCTGATTATTGTTCCATTAAACTCCTTTCACATTATCCTTCGAAACTATATAGGTGCGTATTGCAACACATACCAAGGGTTATGGTTATTGATTTATTAACAGCAAGTCTTGTCTAGATCATATCTATTTTTATTTTATTTTTTATACATAAACTAGATTCAACCTTGCGTCTTATATATACGCATTGATTTATAGTTCTTCAGAATTTTTAGAAAGGATAATTTATGATACGTCAGATATTTTACAGGTGACACAACGAATTTAATCTTGTAATTATATCTTATTACACATTATATGCGTGCTAATAAAATAAAATGGTAAACGCAGAAAAATACTTGCTCATAAAGAACTAATAACATAAACAAATATTACATAACTCTATGTTACGTATGTACCTTCACACAATACATTTGCATGATAGCAGCCTGACTGCTGGATAAGGAAAATGTTAAATATTATTATATATGAATATATATAACAGCAATGTTTTCACTTTACTTTTCTAATGCGGCAGTAGAAACAAACAATATAAGTAATAGTTCTATTGTCATGGTTCAAGGAAGAAGTACTACCTTTTTCAAATTAAATAAGAATTTTTCAGGAGGGAATGAATATTTAGCAGACAAAGACTTTGCTTTGAAGCAACTTAAGTATTGTGAAAGTTCATTTTTAGGAAAATGACATTCGCTTTAAAGCAACACCTTTATTTATTAAACGGAAATTTTCTGCTGCAAAATTTCTATTTAATATGCAAATGGTACATTTCCATAAAAATAAGTGCCATATATTAAATAATAAGAGTAAAATATAAAACCTAGACTGCCTACACTAAAAATTCATATTTCATCCATAAAGCAAACTGTATTTTCAATGTGATCCGACATTGGACAGGAATAGTGATTATCAAGTCATTGTCAGCGAGACTGATTTTCGCCATATAGGAACCGAACGACATAAACAGGTAGATATACAGCAACTAAATGTGTTTCACTGAATAAAATCAACAACTAAGGAAATAACAATATATTATATTATATTTTAGATTTATTTTATAATAATACACCATAGAATAGAATTACAATAGAATTATGGATAGTATATGTCAAATATTTGACAAAAGATGTCCAGATTTATGTCAAATTACGGAAAATATATTGGTACAGAAACTAAAACAAAAAACACTATTTAAATACATATCTTCTATGTCAGTGGTTGTAACTCTCATCATCATGTTTACTTGTGGGTTCTCGTAGTTTCTTTGCATCATATTACTGTGTATCAACAACAATATGCCTGAAAGGATACCAAAAAGCCAAAAACATTGAGCCAAAAAAAAAGAAAGCCGACAAGTTTAATTTCTCGTAAATTTTAATATTTTCAAATTAGTCAACGAAGACCCTCTGCAGCTTGACAATAACCTAATGTATTACAAAAATTTCGCAACGAATTTGCAGCCAGTTAGGTGGTAATTCTTAAATGACTCCACAGGAAAAATCTAAGAGACTCAAATCGGGCGACCTAGCAGGCCAGTCAATAGATCCTCGACGTCCAATCCAACGACCTCGAAAGACATTATTCAAAAACAGACGAACATCAACTTCATAATGTGGTGGAGCGCCGTCTTGCTGAAACCAAACATTGTGGTTTGGCATTGCTTGTCGATCTTCATCAGGAAATAAATGTGCAATGTCAGGTACAATGTGATCACGCAATAGGTTTAGGTCTCTAACTGTTCTTGAATTTCCATCTATAAAGTATGAACTTATTATATGGTGCCCAATAATACCAGCCCACACATTAAGTTTTTGTGGATGCTGTGTATGGTATTCCATCATCCAATGGGGATTTTGACTGGACCAGTAGCGACAATTGTGTCTGTTTACAAACCCATGTAGACAAAACATGACTTCATCAGAAAATAAAATGTTTAAACAATTTGGGTTTAAACAATTTGGATTATTATTGATCATTTCCATCATTATTGCACAAAACTGCATTCTTTAGCTCATGGAGAAGGTTTATCTTCGAACTATCGACGGTTGACTAATATCATTATCCAAAGCAAGTTGCATGGTTGTCGTAATTGGATTATCCATACCACTAAGTGATACATCAAGAGCTTGATGTTGATTTGTAGCTGATTTTGAACGTCTAGACCTTGGAATATCTTTCACATTTCCAGTTGCTCTAAATTTTCTAACCAATTTAGACACTGTGGATTGTACAATAGGATTTCTCTCCGGATGAACGTTATTAAATAAATGACAAACATCTGGGTGTGAACGTTGTCGATCTCCATAACCAACCTTAATGATGGTTGAATGATTCTTTCAGTTCCACTGAGTTTGACCATGTTTACAAATTAAAATGAAACTATTTTGATTAAATTAACTTATTGAAAGGTACGTCACAATTAGATGGAAAATAACATTAAGAAAACAGAGGCACTATAATTTTTTGTAGAATTATCCTCATGTATAAAAAGAACTCTTAAAAAAAACTTTAAAAACTGGAGGACTGATTTGAAATCACATTTTGTCGTTTATTGGAAACTATGATTTTATACAGAAATGTTGTTATTAAAGCATATGAAAAAAATATCAAGTCATTTCAAGAAAACAAAGAGGATGAAAATCAGCAAAACAAACTTGATTGCCATTAAAAAAATTAATACATTTCCATGAAAATACGTTGACATAAAAAACCAGGAGTAGTCTAAGACATCGAGAATAATTAGTAAAAAAAACTTTTGTTAAAGACATTTTGTTATAAAGTTCATATTTACGGAAATAAATTCAACACTTTTGACTAACTCCTTGTAAAACTAAGCACATTATTATCTAGAATATAGGGATTTAGGTATTTTCTATATTTGATTCCTAAGTTCATAAAATGATGAGAAAAGTATTATATTTAAAAATGCTAGAAGAAAACATTTAACCGTAATGTAACATATGCATTTATTTAACGGTTGTATGATATGTAGCTAGACACAATTCTATTTTTGATCTTATTGATCTAGATTCTATAATCTGCCCTAATTTCAGAAAATGTAGAAATTTAGAAAATGAGAAGCACGTGATATAAGCTCTCGCACTATATAAGATATTTTTCTTTCTAACACATACAGCTCATTATATTGTAGCAAAATAAATTACCACATGTGCATGCTAAAAACGCCACTAATAATTAATCTAATGAAATGGGTGTATGAATATACATCTACATTAAAGATTTTTTCTTGGTGTGTTTATGAAGCAGTAGAGTATGGAATATGGTTACCATGTAAACATTAGATAATATTTTATTGTTATGGTCGCAACCGTGACCATATGTTTTTGCTCCATAAATACACAGGGTTAACCATTACCTTTCAATCAAAGTTATGTAGAAAATGTACGTTGCTGTATAAAAATCCAAATAACATCAACAAGGACATGCCTGCCGGATATCTTAAACGTAGTGACCAACACATGCATGACCACGCCTGTTACACAAATCAACACCATGTCTTTTTATGTAGAGCAGAAACAATAAACAGTTCAAATTAGTCATTGTTAATTAGCAAGAAAAACATGGACAAAGTTCGACAAATTACATAGTAATTTTTGAAAGTAATCGAGTATAGCTATGTACTTTTTTTATTATACTACCTGTACAGTTCCTTATTAATTACATTATCCTATTGATTAGACGTTAAAGATATTTTCTACGTTTTAATTTAATAGCACTGGTCAACTTTATTACTAGGTAGTTTCGCTTGGCCTAATCCTTTAAAACTGAGAGGCACAACTTCAAAATAATGAATAATACGTATGTTACTTTTAATTACGATTTGCTTATCCTTCAATTCCTGAAATATTTCCACTTATAGGTCAATAAAACAACAATTAATTAAATACCAATTTACTCCAGAACATATAATATTAATTTAAAACTTCTTCAGTGGAAGAAATTGACAGTGGCAGTGACAGTGGAAGAAATTGACCCTGAAAATAGAGAAAAACTATCTGGTATTTGGTTGCCTATGCTATATATAGAATTACCGAATACAGGTGCTGGAAATAAACTAAATCAATAATAATATATTAAGAATTACAAAGAGAGGATGTATTGCCAATTTAGAAATACTTGTTGCCAAAACAACTACCAATTAAACAAAATTGCGTATTTCCTCTATCCTGGCATTTTTCTCAGATATCCTAATGTTTGTACAGTGGAGAGCACCTTAACCGATACCGTTATGGAGTTTCATAGCCCTTCTTAGCAATCGGAACGGGGACGTCGTAAACTTATATATATTGAATACAAAATTGATCAACTCTAAATTTATGATCTGGTAAACAAACAATCGACCCTCTGATACCTGCTATGAGATGAAACATACATTACATCCATACACATACATACATCGATAATAATGCATGTAAATTTGTATATAATGACGTTCCCTAAAAGGAATTTTAAGAAATTCTAAGAAATGAAATGACAGATAATCCGTATGTAATTGTTCTTGCAAAGAGCAATAAAGAAGGGGATATAAAACTTATTTCAACATGAATTACATATGGTTCGTTTCCTTCCCCTTTTCTTCAAACTTTTAATATTTACTTATTAGTGTAATGATTGCTTTTAATAAGTATAAAAGTATAAAGTGTATGTATGTATAATTTACTGTTCACTTATTTAAAGTAACATTTTCATAGTATATCGAAATAGTTAGTCACACGATACGTTTTAAATAAATTTGTAAATTATTAAAACGTTTTTAAATTTTATACATATACAGTTTGTTAAGTTTTCATTTATTCCGTTTTTGAAAAAAAAAGCGACATTTACTTAATTTTAATAGTCTTTTTGCGTTATGCAACATTCATTACCATACATATACCGGTTAAGTTATTTTCATATAAATTTCAAGAGAATGATGTTTTAAATACAAATAAGAATTGTATTATTATAAATTATAATGCAACAGTAACAAGAATTACCTAAATATAGTCCGTACGCAAGGATATACCGCAACCGGGTACCTGCGAACATACAGCGGACCATTTATGTATTCTCCCAAGCTAAGGAGATCTGTTTTACTCCTACATTGTGTCGATAAGGTCGACGTTTGCTTAGAGGGGTCTCGTTTTAAAAGCTCTCCACTGTACATAAGTATATCTGCATATTTTTATTTAAATTCTAGGTAAATTAATTTTTTGCTGCCATTGTATGGACATATAACAACAAGTTTAACACCTATTTAATAAATCTTATGTAAGAAAATAGTAGTTTTGCAAAGAAACGTATAAAATTAATCTACATATGTTCTTATTATAAATTCACAAAAATGCAATTAATGATTTATTGCAAACTATAATGCAGCAGTAGTAGTACGACAAATGAAAAACGATTGTTTTACTACATATGTACATGTTTTTATTATCATATTTATTCTTGTATTATTACTTATGTATGTATATGTATGTATGTACTACATATAGGTACATACCACACATCGGAATAAATTTAAATGCAAATATTTCCCCACTCTTCATTTATTCGAAGAAGGGGCTTTCAACAAGAATTTGAATCAGTAAACGGATAGCTTAAGAGGTTTTGCAATATTCTAAAAGTATGTAACATATAGTGTCTCATTATATCTGTTTATTAGAAGTTTATAGGATTTTAACAATAAGAGAAAATTTGAAATTTATAGATTGAAATTTGTTCGATTGATATCAACAATTGTCATAAACTATGCTATCATTAATAGAACATCTTCCACATTTTGACATTTCTCAACCCACATTTTCATAGCTAAATTGAATTTGTAGCCCACATCTTTTTAAAATTACATTTTTTATGCTAAACATTTATAATTTTGTCATGCCAAACATTTATAATTTTTTCATGCCGAATATTTATTAAGAAAGATGCCGGTTTTTGGTAATACTCAGAGTCGTCGGGTAGAGTTCACTTTAGGACGCTGCCGCATACATTATCATATCAGTGTAATACTTCGCTACTATACGGTGATAATTTATCGTAATAATCAATTAAATTATCACCATTAAAAACCGAAGCGCAGCGATATGTGTGTATGTACATAAATAAAGAACTTATAAATTTATAAAACGTGGTGAAACATTTACCGTTTTAAATGTTTTTCGTCGAGTCACAAATTGGATGAGATCGGTTAAATATTTGCAACATAAGATGTGTTCCCACAGTACGTACTTTCCGCAAATCGATTTCGTATCCGAGAAAAAATATCCTTATACTTAGAAAACAACACTTTCAAAAATGTGTTTTAGTGTAGCAAAATCGGAGTCTTTCTCTAAAACACCTTCAAACTTTCGTGTTATACACCGATTTATTTCGCCTTCTACGGCGCATAGCCGTGCGTGAAGATCTTTTACAATTTTTTGCAGAGATTCCAGTAATGACACTGAAGGATTTTCCAGTTTTTGTACTCCCTCCACAAGTCCGCCATAATAGCATTTAAGTCGTTTTTAACCAGACTATCTTGAGATTTTGATTGGCTTTCCTCAGTAGCTGCAGCTTCTTTGGGATTGAACTGTAAAACTAATTTAATATTTTCAAAATGTTTATTACAGTAAAATGCCACTTGTAGCCATGTTCCCCAACGTGTCAGAATCGGTTGTGGTGGTTCAGGAATATCGGGACACAGTCTGTGGAAATGGCGAATACGCTTTTGGGATTTGAGAAACACGGCCTTTGTATTCGCAATTGGTGTATCTACACCTGCCATGAAATGCAGAGCATGAACTTTCCACGTCACATGTAATAAGTTCGCACAATCTTTTGTAAGAAGGCGGCCTACGGAAAGTCTACGTAGCCTACGGTAGCGGCATCATCACTAACAAACAGCAGCAGCTAGTCTCTGCAAACTTCAAAAGATATTTAATACTAACTGTGATATTTTTTCGGCAGCATTTTTACGCACTTGCAAGCTAGTTGAAGGTGACGATTGATGTGCTTCCATTGTACGTAGCATGATATTAACAACCGATTTTTTTTACAGTCTGTTGTTTCGTCCACAGATAACCGCAGTTTCTTAGATTTCAATTTAGATTTAATTCTACATTCAAGATGTTCACGGACAGAGGGAAAAACAGATTATACTGTTGTTCGGCCAGGTAACTTTGTTTTACCGTATTTTTTCCAAAACGGAATGCTTCATTATTTAGTAAGTTAAACGGTAAATTACACAGAATTAAAGTTATACATAAGGTTTGTTCGTTGCACCTACACTAACTACAATATGGTACACAAGCCTACACTTTTTACCGCTGTTACAGTGCAGTACAGAAAATTGTTGTAGTTAGTGCAAGTTAGTGCACGTGCAACGAACAAACCTATAGTAGAAACATAAATCCACTGTAATTTTTATTGCGTTGATGCTTTTTACTGTTGACATGAATTTCACATTTTTGTCTGCTTTTGCACATTAACATTACTTGCAGACTTTGCATTTTATTGCGTTGCCTATGTATATAAAATCTCGAAAGCCAAATATCAATTTACGCGCTTTATCAGATCTTTTTCGATAATTCTGACATCCTATTAGTATACTTTATACGATCGAACGTGTTCTATCCGCCGTGACCGGGAAGCGACTAATATAATATGTGTATTATTGTGTATAGGTAAAAACCTCACTCGACGGCTATGTGTAGTATCAAAAACCGGCATCTTTATTTATTAAACTAGAAAGTATGAAAACCTTTTTTTAAATTAAATGCTCCATATTTTATTCTAGAATCTGAATGGAGATGAGCAAAATAATATTGCGTGCAGCAACTGTGAACTTTCAGTTGGTAAACGCTTAATTTTGGTTTACGGACCTGCATAGGCTTATATTCAATAGTTTTTACCAGAATGCACATTTTAATTAACACATATTATACATGGAAAGTAGAACAAAAATCCTATTGGAACGTGCATAACATTTAACAAAAATATCTACATTTACCACAAAGCATCAAAAGTAAATTAAGAAAGCTAAAAGCAAATTTCCTGCACTTTGGGTAGGTAATGTAAGAAATCTTTTAAAATAACTGAGTAACTTATATACGTTGATACAAGATCTGCATCCTCAAGACCCTCCTGGATAGAGCTAAGTTATATCAGAAGCCAAGAAAATTAGGACTTTTGGAAAAAACATATGCGGATGGACGAATTAAAATTTTCTCATGAAAACATTTTTAATCAGTACAACTACTATAACTAGCGTTCCAAAACAAATACAGCTTGAATGTTATTTCCCTGTTGATGGGCATCCTCTTTTCATACGATATTTATATTGGAAGTCTGAACGTAAAATAATGCTTGAAGCTACTGCGAACTTTAAGAAGTTTCTAATATCATTATGCTAATAGACCCCTAAGCCTTTGCTTTCTGGAATTGTCCAGGGAACGTATCTCCATGTTTGAAAATAGGTTGATTAAGACATTGAAATGTTCATATAAATATAACAATGAAACAAAAAATATATACAGATTTCTAAAAATTTTATTTAGCGAACTCTTAAATGTATTAGATTCTATCTTTTAATGATTCGAAACGCAAACTACCTTGAACTTTGTAACTATGTATATTTTTTATAATAAAATTTTGAGTACATTAATGAAAATACGATACATAAACCAACTATACCTATTACAAAAAATTAGATGAAACTGTTATATGTTACTAAAATTGTCCTTTCGTAAAATAAATATTACTACTATAAATTTTAATTACAACCAGCGTACTACACAATTTATACATAAGAAATAAAACTGTGTTGTTACATATTTGTGAAACAAGTTGCGTACGTTGAATGTTTGTAAATGTACTTATTTTTTTTATTATAATTGGCTGCGATTGCTGTAGTCTTTTCGAGTCTGTATACACGAATCACATTCTAATCTATTTATAAAAAATGTTACGTTTAACCAAATCATTACTTTTCATTTATTTATTTAGCATTCCATTATCTTTTCGGAAATATACTTTAGTATTACTCATTGATTTTTCGAACTACTTTGAACATGTATTTAAATCAACTTTCTATTTAAATAAACTTGTAAACAGAATCTGCAGGCTAGTGTAAGGTCCTGTTATATTAATTAAAAACATAGTTTCCAAAGAAATTAATAACAATAAACGAGTACTTAATCGTAATAATTCATAATAAAGGATTACACAACGTTGCCCATGCCTATAAATAGTAGACACAAGTAATAAAGTGTTTCGGATGTACCATGCAAGACGCCAACGAAAGTGTTCCCGTAGAGAGAAAGCGGACATAACGTTCGATTTCTATTCTTTCTAATGCAGGAAACATCTTTGTAAGGTCTACTGAATCATTTCAGTCGTAATAATAACAAGAGAAGACAACCTATATATGTACTATCCAAATGTTCATTAATATGCGTGTGTTGTAGCTTCTGAACGACACGCTAGATGAATAATTCGAAACGTCTCCAATTAAACGTAAACGAAACTGTCAAGCAGACGTATAAAAACTTATGCTCGATAAAAAAACTAAATTTCTCTATTTGCATCGAATCGTGTTAGGGCAGATACTATAAATGCGTGCTAATATACACAAACCATTTAATTAACATTATAGATTTCTACAAGGAATATTAAGTAATACACCTGCAGGTTATTTTTACATTCTCGTATAAATACAGCATTATTCACGTCATTGCAATTGGTTCGTTAGTACTTTTCGATATTCCAGAAATCTAACAGTTCTAAAAACTTGTAATTAGGGATATATCATCTAATCTCGTTAACGAAATTATTTGCGCTCTTGTATCACTTCCGGTTTACGAGTTTTATTAAATCGCACAGACAATTGTGCATCAAAACTTATTAATGTGTCTAATATCAAAAATCAGTCAATTGCAACATTATATTAAAAATTCTGTACCTATTTCTGGAAGTATTAAAGCTGAAGATCTCATATTTAATATGTTATTAAGTACTGGATATCCAATTTACGCTTTCAAATGTTTATGTTCGTATGTACAGTGCCCGTCTAAAATTAGCGTTAATTTCAATCAAATTCATTTCGATGAAACTTTTTTTAATGTCAAAGCTTATAGCTTTACCAAGGCTTTCTAAATCCTATTCCGGAGGTAACACGAAATATAAAATTAAGTCCGGTGAATTCGAAGGTTTATTACAACCGATTCAACGGTCTTTGAAGAGTCTTACTAATTCTTCACAAAAATCTTGCGGTTAATGATGTGGAGCACAATCAACTTGATGTTGATAATCTTTTAAGATGTTTAGTGGTAAATTTTTGTTATAAATTTAACCAGAAAGAACGTTAGCACTAAATGATTACAGCTAGTGTACCGTTCTTGTAGTATACGTATTTTGATAAGCTAAGTGGTGTAAGTAATGGTGATTAATTGCCCGATCTCTTGAAAATTTTGATTCATATGTCCAGATAATTTTAGAAAAAAAAAACTTTCAACTCCTCCAAATTGATAAATTTTCTGGACAATTTTTTCATCATATACATTACCTAATATTACCTAGCTCGATAACCGTTTGATGGAACTGCTTCCTCCTCGGCAAGTAGGTTCACCTTGTTAATCTAAACGAGAGGCCAAACTCCCAGCAAGACACATTAACGCGTTATAGAGATAAATTTTCTCGAGAACCGTTTGATGAATCTGCTTCGCTCTGGGCAAGTTGGTTCATCTTGTTAATCTAAACGAGAGGGCAAACTACCAGGAAGGCACATTAACGCGTTTGAGCGCTGCGACCGTTCAAACTTTCATAAATTTTCTGGACAACTTTTTCATCATATAAATATTACCTAGCTCAACTCCTCGTTGAAAATCGTCTAGAAATAATGGTTAAACATGCTTTCAGTGACCTTTTTTATACACAGTAGGTATATGTATGAATATGATATATCTAAAATACAAACAAGTGCAAATGACTATATATGATTGTAACAAATATTTACAATATTTTGGCAACAATGAAATTGACTTGTCTGGTTATTCGTAGATATCACTTTGTAGGTTACTTATCTTTGTTTACTGATATCACAAGGAAGATTTATACAAAATGATGGTTGAAACAAGTTCTTTGGACGTATATAAACCCAAAGCGCCGACCTTCTACTTCTAAACAACATTCAACTCGTCGTGATAAATTGTTAAATGCATTATTTAACATCACAGGTCCTATTTTTGCTATTACCTCCTCAATAGCGCCCCGTAACTGCTGCAAATTGGGTATTTGATTCCTGTATATTGTCTTTTTTAAATAAAGGAACAAAAAGAAATCTAGCGGCGTCAAGTCTGGAGATCTACTCGGCCACAAACTAATCAAACGTTCTGGGAAGAATTGCTGTAAATAAATCATTGTTGTCTGTGAAGTATGTGATGTAGGTGAATCTTGTTACAAATAACAAGAAGTTAATCCTGTATCATTCAACTGATTTATAAATGATTCTAAAATAATGGTTTGATATCGTCGAGCATTATTTGTTTCTTGAAAGAATATCGGACCAATAATTCTTTGTCTCGATATTGCCACCCAAACACCGATTTTAACTGGATGCAATGGTTTTTGGATTCAATTTTGTGGATTCTCTGCCAACCAAGTTCTGAAATTATGGGATTTAACATAACCAGACAGATGAAATCATGCTTCATCAGAATAAAAGGTAACATTTTGCTGGTCAATATTATTGTGCCAGTAACAAAATTCGGTTCGTAATAAGAAATCGGGTGGGTGGAGTAGAACAATTTAAAATTTGTATGGGTGTAAATGTAAATACTTCTTTAAGATATTACGAGTGCATTCATAGAAAAGTTCTGGAAAGGATATATCTAGGAAAGGTTAAAAGAATATATTAACTGTTAATTGGAATTTACCTATTTGTTAGGATAAACGACATTTGACGACGAAATGTGAGGATTTTCTTCAACAAGTTGATTAGCGTTGTTTAAAACGTCAGGTGATTTAGCTTTAACCACATTACCAGTGCTCGAAAACCTTTCATTAATTCTTGTAGTGTGGCAACAAATTATTCATAAATTTACTGCAGGGAGTATATCCAGTTACGATTATCATTTTATAAGCCCCTTTGAAAATAAGCGGTTATAATAAATGTATTTTGTTCAATCGTACATGTCATGTTAAAATGAAAATTACAGAAATGTTGCCAAATTAAGTCGAAAATTTTGAATCATTTATAGTCTCCCGTTAGTAACAGTAAGTGTAGTTATTATAACTACTTTACCTAGTTATTTCGATATCACTAATTGCATCATTAGTTACTGGTTTCGGAAAATTTTTTACTAATTGACAATTTTCTCAAACGAATCAAATTTAATTCGAATTTTTTACATTCTTATTCATCATTGGGATGATTTTGGATATTTGTTGTTAAATGCTCGATACATGCTACCCATAATTATAGCGAATTCATGAATAAATCTAAAATATCGGTTATTTCGTAGTTATGTATCTTGTTTCTCGTTCTGACAAATATTAATTATATATGTTTATACAATGTCAATTATTTTGGGATTCTTAAAAAATCTATTACTTTAAAAAACATATTTTCCGGATTTTTACAAAAAAATGTTCATAACTCGAAAAGTATTGCAAAGAAACTACAAAGACACAGAAAGGAATTAATTCCGAACATTTTTCTGGATATAAATGATCAAAAAATATCATTTATTAGTTTTTGCTATATTTTCAATTAAATATTCAATTGATATAATATCATTGGAAAGGGATGTCACATTCAAAAATTTGAAACGTTTTTTTATGATTACGCTGCTTTATCGTTTTCGCTGTTTGAAAATTTTCAATCTATCAATTAAAAATTATCCGAAATGAAGGTTTTCAGGTAATTGCCTTTTAATTATTGTTACCTTGTACTGCAACACACTACTAGATTAATAGTAAACAACAAGTTTACTAAGCAACTATGATAATGAGTGATCCAATGAGGTATTGAGGTTATCTACCGTTAATATTTTCTTTTTCGAGAAATACGAAAACGCAAACGTTAACCATTTACATATATGTATGTATATCCAACGTTTTTTTATTGACTCTTTTAGTAAATGTCATTGAAGCGAATAGTACATCATTTACTTAAAAATAATAAAAAAAAACATGTTTAATTAAAGATAGCTAAAATGGAATACTATTGAGCAAAGCCGGTTTCAGCGCAATTTTCGGTCGAATAGGGAACGTAGCCAAATGGTACACAAACAAAATATACGATGAATATATAATGTATTTGATAGATATTACTTGAAACTAGAGATGCCTTCAACTACTAATTTTTCTGATAACAAACTCTGAACTCCACATGAATCAGCTAGATGGCCTACTTCGTCAAAAACCAAACACGTTTTTAGAACCCCTATAAGTACCAAATAAACTATGGAATATTCAACTATATACATTATAATATTACCATAAAGTTTACGCAGAAAATGTTCATAGAAGCCAAAATTTCTATTATCTGCTATAAAGTTGAAAAGAATTGAAATATGTTACTTGATATGCTTTTAAAACATAATACATTTTCTACAAACCATATGGTCGGAGGAGTAAGAACCCTTAAAGCACATACCTACATTACATTTTCATCCAAACTTGTTAAAGTACATAGTTACAATATTATTTATTATTTCATTATTTCTTTGCCCTAAATTATTTTTCCTTAATCCAGCATACAGAGAATAATTTTTTTCACATTAATTGGCGTAAATTTTAACCATTAATTCTGAATAGATAGTGGAAAATAATTCTCAACTGAAAAATAATTAGAAAATAACTAAAAGCAGATTAATTTGGAGGAAATGGTCTGGTGGTTCAATCATTTTTCAATAAATGATCTCATTTAATCAACCCACAATATTTCCTTTGTTTGCTTTATCATAAGTTTTACAAACCGGCAATAAACAAATAAACCTACTCTTGGATATTTTCTATATACATATGTATATAGTCTAAATAAAGTTCCGTTGATACTATTTTGGGAAACGCTTCCTATGACTCTATGCACACATACAATTGGTGAACCCATTCACTTGCCACTGTCAGTAGGTCGTATTATTAAAACCAAAGTGGGGATTTACAAATAATGTACATTGCTGCTATACACACATAAACACTTAAAATATTTAACACATTGCCGTTCACAGCGATCGTGGCCTACGCCAACGTCGCTAACACAATAAGTACAATACATTCGTGTAATAAGTATAGTGTTTTAATACTATTAAGTATTATATAAATAAATAATTATCAAAAAATATAAAACGAACAATGTGGTTTATATAAATGTACAGTGCTATTCGAAACATCCCCAAGAAGATATTCGCTTATACAGTAAAGACATGAAGTTAATATTTATTGTTGTAAGTACCTTTTCACTTTTTTCTATTAAACACACTCGTTAGAAATTTTGTCAAATAATATCAATGTAATTAACGTGTCTTATTTGTTTAGAAACATCCAATGTGTAGTATAAATAGGAACACGTGGTTATTATTTACTTTGATTAACTATAGTTGCACATGCTTGATTTTTTAGTGGTTCCTTCATATTAAAATACACATATACTTTCATTGTTAAACAAAAGGAAAGATGTATTCGTAAGTATATGAGACTACAATTTAAATAAAATAAAAAAAAAGAAAGTTACCGTGTCAAATATTAAAATTAAACTATTCCAATACATACCGTATTGATACTTTTGCACTAGCTAATTATAGTATTTAAAATTACATTTTAGAAACTTTCTTCATAAAACGTTACTTTAGCTTGTGTATTACATTCTATACTATCTACAGATTAAGCAAAAAATATATGTGATTTAAATAATAAATATGTTAAATAAATATTTATTAGGTAGACATTTGTAATAACGACAATTAACTGGTTTACTTAGTTCTTCAAATAGTTTTAAATGAGTGGAATAGAATAAAATAGTAAATTTTCATTTGCCGCCAAGATGTATGACTATACATTTGGTATCTTAGGAGAATGTTATACGAGACTTACCTTTTTTACATTACATTATACGACGGATCTTATAACTTTTTTATTTCTACTATTTATCCTTTATATTGCATCATGTATTAGATTTATTTATCTAAACAGTTTAGGTATATAAAATTGACATTAAAGGAACATAAATTTGAAAGATTTCATTATTACAGCATTTTGCGGTACTTGTAGATTATAAAGAAAATTATAAGAACCTATTTCTAAATACATTATCTTTCTCTCTTATCTTTCTCATAAAAAATTCAAACTGGTGTTTTTAAATTTATACAATACCTGGCCAGTTTATTAGATCCACCATAAAAATGCCGTGTCCCACTAACTTGCTTTTGACTATTAAATTGATTATTTGTGAAATACAATATTATATATTGTTTACTTTCATTATAAAAATAGTTAGTGGATCAGTTTATTTAATTACCTGTTTTATTATATTTATAAATTACCTAAATATAAATGTTTAAATATTACCTTTGTCAGCAGTAGTAGTAGTAGCCCTACACTATTTATAGGTAGCTGATGCTGTAAGGCATACCAGTGATTCGTTTTCGTATAAAACATAGTACTGTTGATAATGTAGTGGCCATGCTATACTGAAGCAAATAATAATAAAATGGTTTATTAAACGGTATTCATGTGATATATATGAATATTTTAATTTCAATAATTAATACATATTTCCATTATTCATTGGTATTTAAAACACTCTTGATAGACAAATACTACACATAAATATCTTATGCCCCACAGGTAAACACATCGTATGTAATCCTTAGAGCCCGATTAGTGTTAATTGCAGGCATTTTAAATTATCATGACAGCCACTGTACATGTTATCGACCTATCAACCGTCTGCTGTATACGTTAAACGCTTATTAAGTAAACTTTTAGTATTGTTATTGCAAAATATACAGGGCGCGGCATCTTCCTAGGATCGGCTGATTGTGGCTTTGCTATTTATTTTATCGAAAAATGTTCTTAGTAAAATATGTCTAGAATAAAGTTCTCTATAGCAGGAAAATGTTTTCTTATATACAGGGTGTTCGGTTTTGTCTGTACGACAGGTAACTTTCGTTTTTTTTTTAATGGAATACCCTATATATTATTGCATTTTTGAATTCCTCGATGTAATATAAGGTAATTTTAATTAACATACTCTGCACTAAAACCCAACAGTTTTCGAGATATTCCGTTTCGAAAGGAAAAAAAATGCATTTACACAGAGTACTTAAAAAATGAATCTAGCCTTTCCTAATAATCGTTTTGAAACAAATCGTGGGTATTTTTGTAATGATACTTCAAACTTTATTTTCCTGTGTGTTACTGGGTGTTTTGTAATCGAACTCAAAATTAAATACCTTCAAATGACTAAAACTCGTTTATTTAAAATAGAACATCCAGGGTGTTCCATTTGAAATAAACGAGTTTTAGTCATTTGAAGGTATTTAATTTCGAATTCGATTACAAAACACCCAGTATGATATAATACACTGTTGTTTACAATGGAAAATAAAGCTTAAGGTATCATTATAATAATACCCACGATTTGTTTCAAAACGTTTATCAGGAAAGGCTAGATCCATTTTTTAAGTACTCTGAGTAAACTTATTTTCTTCCTTTCGAAACAGAATATCTCGAAAACTGATGGGTTTTAGTGTAGAGTATGTTGATTAAAATGACCTTATATTACATCAAGGAATCCAAAAATGCAATAATATATAAGGTGTTTCATTAAAAAAAACAAAGTAATCTATCGTACAGACAAAACTGAACATCCTGTATATAATAAAATATTTTCTTGCTGTAGAGAACTTTATTCTAGACATCTTTTACTCAGAACATTTTTCGATAAAATAAATAGCCAAGTATCAACCGGCCGATCCCAGGAAGATGCCACACCCTGTATAGTATTTATGTCTGGATCGATTAAAGTGAAGAATTAATTATTTGGAAGTAACTTTTACGTGTTAATACGGTATGTTTAGCTTTATTGAGTACTGGCAATTATTTAGAACGTAAACTATCGAGAAAATGAGTTTCGAAAGGAGCAACTTATAATCCATTTAATGTAAGCATAGCCGCTACCAATAGCAGTAAAACGGTAACTAGCAATATAGATGACAAAATTATCAAAATAGCAGGAGAAAATCGTACTTTATCCGCTAAATGCATAAAAAAATTCTGTCCGCAGAACGACGCAAAATAAGTCAGAGTACAGTTCATACACGTCTCTATACGAAGCTGGATTAAAAAACAAGCATCCCATTAAAAAAACTAATTGAATACCTTCAATTAAGGAAACTCATTATCAGTTAGAAAAACGTCCACTTATGATCAGAGAAAAATGCAAAAATAAACCAAATGCAATTGCAATTTAAATAACGCAAATAATTTAAAAAAAAGTTAAAGTAGAGGTAGCAACTGAAAGGACCCAGCTTGTAAAAAGTCAGAGATATAAACATTTTGATTATGCTTGCGTGATCAAAACAAGAACACAGCACCCTCCGTTATGTACTGCTTTGCATTGCTATTTCGATAATGTTTACAATAGATGTTCATCGAACAAGTTACCGAAACAACAGTTTACAATGTTATAAATGGACGACCAAAGTGCGAATACTATCAAAAATATAATAGATTTTATAGTAGAACCTTTCACAGTTCTAATAAATCGTGCTTTATTGGATGGTGTATTTCCAGATGTCTTAAATAGCTAAAGTTGTTCCTATATTTAAAAAAGGAGATCGAAAGAACGGTGAAAATAATCGACCAATATCTATCCTACCGGTAATACCAAAAATTTTGGAAAAAGTTATCTTTACACAGATTATCAACTTTGTGTCTAATAATAACATCTTGCATAATTCACAACATGGTTTTAGGAAGAACACATCAACTTTTTCGGCTATTAAGCAGTTCATTAATATTGTTTATGATATTATTTATGATGGATAGAAAACATTGGGTTTGTTTATGGATTTAAGTAAAGAATACGATATAATTAACCGGACAATTCTTATATAGCAACTTCAACTGTATGGAATTAGAGAAACTGCATACAGGTGGATTGAGTTTTATCTTAGTAATAGACAACTGACTATAAATACATATTGGTATTCCACAGTGTTCTGTACTTGGACCATTACCTTCTCTATTGTTTGTCAATGATTTGCCTTCTCAATTTAGAACGAATAACCTTATAATGTTAATGTCTTTGTTCAAATGCAAATCTACTCCTAGTTGACATAGAAAAAAGCTAGTTTTGTATAGTTTACACCCATAAATCAATTACTCAATGTCAGTCAATTAAATTTCCTGGCTTGAAGATTGATGCTTCTACTATTTGGGACGACCACATTTGTGGATTAAGAAAGAAATTATCGAGTGTTACTTATTCAATACACAGGCTCAAACCGCAAGTAAATATACAGACTCTGCTTTCGTACTACTATGCGAACTTCTATTGACGTGTTCTATATGGCATTATATTTTGGGAACAACAAAACGTGTAAATAGAATATTTTTAATTCAGAAAAGGACAATCAGAATTATCGCAGGTGCGTCACGAAATGCAACATGCTGTGATTTATTTTTGCGATTTCATATTCTACCTCTGCCTTGCATATCTTTAAATATGTATATTGCTGAAAGCTTGATGTTCGTGAGGAAAAATTTTGATAGTTTCGTGAAAATCTGTGACTACCACGAATATGGCACTCGCTATGGAGGGGATTTGTCAATTCCAGCGCATGCATTATCAACGTATGAAAGTGCACCAAGATACATACATTGCAACGAAGCTATATAAGAAACTACCAGAGGCAATTAAAAATATACAGATACCATTAAAATGTTTAAAAAGAGATTAAGTTAATATATCTATTTTATGACCTTTATTTACTTATCTTTCAGTTTTAATTAATTGTTGATACATTAACCTACAAGTGGAAATATCTCAGGAATTGAAAGAAAAGAGACTAAGTGAATATTTATTATTAAACAGATTTTATAGTGTAGAGGAGTATTTTGACAGTTGATATATGTATGTCTACATGTGCTTTTATTTTCTTTCCTTTCTTGGTGTATAACTGTTTGGAACTATTGTATTCGTCGTGTACTATAGTTATTATTACTGCTATATAATTCTTGGTATTATTTTTGCTTTGATTCTTCTGTCATGTGATTTGTAATGTATTCTGTGACAAATCTAAAAACATATGTGCTCAAACAGATAATAAAGATATTATTATGTATACATATGTTTAAATTGTTAATTTCGGTAATTGAGTTTAGTAAAATGGACAAGAACTGTAACCACCGTGGTATTAATAAAATAACAAATTTATTACAACTCAAAATTCCTGCAATCTTATTAATTATTTTATAATTCGATATGTTTCAGATAAACCATACAATTTATTTATAACTATCTGGGAATGTATGCGTAATTCGAAATTTTGAAACTTTCATAGAAATGGAACCATTTACTAGCAGTCAATATCAACAATTAAATAACTCAAGTTATATAAAGTAGCTAGAAACACTTAATCGGATTATTTTTTTATGAAATAAATAGTGGACGTTACTAGATATTATAACATTTATGTATATCTTAATACATTCCAGAAGCTGATCGTAAAACATTTCATATTAAAAGTTGTTTTACAGAATTGTTTGAATTCCTTAATATTTAAATTAAGAGTATTATATAAGATTAAACAATGTAATATACTATATGCGGTACTATCGTAACACACTAAAATACTATTAGTGTAGTATTTGTAACATCTTACTGCGATTTGTTTTTTTAATACTAAATTAGATTGTTTTTTTTATTACAGTAGAGTTAAAATTCAATATTTGAAATAGCCTTTTGTTATCAACAAAATGATTTAACACATACCTATATGTATTACAATATTATCTACTTTATTTCACAAAATACGTTTAAAATATCTCGATTCTCTTCGGATTAGAGAACATTAACAACCCGGAAATTATTTCTCCCTGTGACATCCTAAAACCAACGCAATACATATACTTGAAATGATGATGATGAAAAATGTGTTTTATTGTTTAAAGACAGTGTAATTGTTTGGAGGGTGTCAAAATCGGTCGAGTTGACTGCTTCAAACTAAACGTTATTTGTATACGAAACTAGTCTTTGAGTCTGTAAAGTTTCATTGACATTTGAATTTCCGAATTGTCAGTGTTGTCCATTCTCACTCGACTTTTATCGAAAAACTAAATCAGACGATACTTCTCTGTATGGTTACACTTCAACACTTAAACAATGTTTCTCTTAACTGTCAATCGATTGCCGCGCTGTATAATTCAAAATGTTAATAGTCAGATTAGCGCGGCCAATCTGCTGTCTGCATGTTTTTGAAATGCAGCGGAAAATATTAATTTTCAGTTTAAGTTTGATAATAGACTTATGGATCAAATAACAGTTACTGACTATGTGACTGCGAAGACTTTATATCCCTACTACATACTAAAAAGGTAGGCCAAGTCTAGCTTTAAGTTTCTTAATATCGTATTGTACATAGTTCGGTTTTTCTTTATATAGCTATTAAATTTTGCATCAAAAAGTTCTCAGGGAGGTATATTGGTATTGGAGGTATAAACAATTTCATGAAAGTAGCACCGTTTGGGAGGGGAAGAATTACTTTATTTAATAAGTTAAAGGAACGATAAATAGGAATAAAAGCACTACACATTCTTGGGCTGGCAACGTGAAGACGTGGAAAGACAACAACAACACAGACAACACATATTGTTACTCAAGCGATGAGAGATGCGGGAAATGCCGCAGACACGAAGCAGATAAAAAAATAACACAAAAGGAAAGATACGATAAGTTGGAACAGTTATTCAAGTAGTTCCGAGATAAAAAAACCACAAGAGCAGAAAAAACGACGACAATTAGAAAGAGAAGAAGATGACCTCATCTGCCTAACACGATTAAAGAGTGTGTTAGCTGACAAAGATAAAATATCTAAGTAACAGAAACGCAAATTGGAAGAATAGGAGAACGAATTGAGTTGATGCGGGATTGAGTAGAAAGTGTGAAAGGGAATGATCAAGATATGAGTGTGCAGTGTATAATAGGAATAGATAATTTAAGAAAATGGGAAATGAGTATAAATATAGAAAGGAAGATTATTAAAAGTGAAGAGTATGAGATAAAATGGAAAAAGTTGAAGAAATTATTAATTGAAAATATTATTATAAAGAAAGATGCTGAAAATTTTAGATATCCTAAAGAGAAGAAAGAAAAAATAAAGAAGTCATTTGAAAATTATTCCGAACTAACTAATAAAAAAGAATTGCAACAAACGTTTAAAAAAACCAAATCGGCAAGATCTATAGATTTTTTTATTCGAGAAAACTTTCGCTCTTCGTATTCATGTAAACTATAGTATGTACATCATTCATTAAAAAATTATTAAATGAAAGTGTACAGCAGTAAAAGAATAGAGATGTATATTTGAAAAATTATATAATTCTCTAAAATTAACCTATGACGTTGGTTTTTATCAGAGCCACAGAAAAAAATAACGTCAGTACTTATTACAATTAGAAATAATAATATTGTAATTGAAGAATGATTCACGTAAGCAGTGAGCTATATACAGGAAATTATTATTTCGCAAGTTGTATTTGGATTTTAGCAATTACATTTCTATTTGTTTTATTGCTGATGCATTTGTTATTCTAGTAAATGTAAACTACCGCAATAAATAATATTCTACAAAGTATACATACATCAAATCAGGGTAGTATAACTGTAATATAATTATATACATACGTATCGTACACATTTGCATGTAATTCCGGATGTAATGTTCATTTAATATCAAACATATATGAAGCAACGATGCTTGGTTAGGAAATCTTGTACGACACGGTAAACAATTATACACTTATGCAACATACTTAACTTCTGATCGCGCCAAAATGTTGAGTCACGAAATAATTGACAAGTCATTTAAATAATAATGGTCAATATCAGTCTTCGATCACTGAAATATTTTGAAGAAAAGGGAAATAGAACAGGTTTATTTCTATTTGTTCGGACTACTTGAGAAAGAGAATTCAAGTGTAACGGCAATTAAAACAATGAAACAAGTGAACACACAATTATTAACAGATAATAGGATATTTCCA